>WEIV01005627.1:171812-215304 GCA_013390005.1 Calyptomena viridis | reverse complement strand
GGGAAGGACAGATCGTACAGCTGGTTACACCTAGAGTTTTGGGATCATGTATGGGAAGTACTTGATCAATATGATGTTGGTAATCAAAGAGAAATGTAATTCCACACTTGCTCGTACCTTCTGAATATTTCAGGGTTGAGTATGAAAGCAAACTCTGCTGCCTCTCTGAGATGTGCTGGCCCTGTTAGGAAACCTTTCAATATTTTCGGTGCTGTGCTACTCTCACTGCATTTTAGGGTCCTGAATGTCTTACTGTGCTGCTTTCCATGATACTGCTGTGTTCTGCAGCTGTTAACATTCACAGGTTATGTCTCTTTGGGAAAAAAACCAGAACATTAATGGGATGGAGCCTGTTGTGCATTCTAGTGATGCTGTTTGGGGCAGCTGACTTTTGGTTTTGTGTCAGNTGAATGTCTTACTGTGCTGCTTTCCATGATACTGCTGTGTTCTGCAGCTGTTAACATTCACAGGTTATGTCTCTTTGGGAAAAAAACCAGAACATTAATGGGATGGAGCCTGTTGTGCATTCTAGTGATGCTGTTTGGGGCAGCTGACTTTTGGTTTTGTGTCAGTGCTGCTTCCCAGTGCCTGGAAGAGCGTTAGGGTTATCTCTCCAAAACCATGTGTTGTTTTCTTTAAGGTTGTATTGGCATAGTTTATTGTTTTTATTGTGGGCTTGGAGATTGGAAGTTCCTTGCTTTGTGGTGACTTGCTTCACTGGTGCTTCATGCAGGGGCTCTGAGGGAATTTCTGGGAAGCAGTTTCTCCATCCTGGGGCTTCCCAGCAGCCTGTGTTTAGAGAAGAGTTTTTAGATGCAGGCTTCATCTGCATTTTCCTTATCTCAGGGTTTATTCCCCAATATATTTCATCAGGCAACACATGAGAAGACTTGGGCATTATGCTCTCACTGAATGAAACAAGAGGTTAAAATGCCTATAATTGCCTATAAGTTTTTTCCACTAAATATTGGGAAGATTCGAGGATCGAACTTAATCTGTTCTGTGCCTGTTAAAATTGTCTGATAAGCTGGATCAAAAGGCTGCTTTTGAATTGCAAATCACGTGAAAAATAAGCACATCCATATAGACATTTGCTATTGAGAGCTTTAAGTTGCAGAAGACAGATTTGTATCTCAAATGTTTTCTCTGTGTTAATGTTTCCTTTAACATTTAAACCTTTTCCAGGATTTTGGAAGCTGCAAGGTGTTCACATCTTACAGATGCTGGGTTTACCCTTCTAGCCCGGGTAAGGGTCATTTCAGAGGTTAGACCTTGCCTTGTTTCACTGCTNCCCATTATTTTTTTAAAAGGTAAAAATATCTGTAATTGTGTTGTGTCTTGTGATGTTTGTACTCTGATGTGGCTTTATGCAGTCGTTTGTCTTGCAAAAAAAAAAAAGCTAAATCATATTTGGGTATTTTATTTACAGATTTTATTATAAATGTGTTTTAATATACTCTGCAGTGCATACCGGTGTTCTTAAACTCTGATATGGAGTGTGCTAATGCCTTTGCAAACACTGAGGATTGATAGTTATGAGAGATGTTTTGAGCAATAAGGGCTTATCAGTTAGAAATAATATAAATTTTTACATTGGTGTGATTTGTGCTAACATGGATGTTATGGTGGAGTTCAGAAGTGCAGACAGCTTTAATAATGAGGCTCAGTCATGCAACAGCTCTCTGTGTAGAGACATAAAGTACTTCTTAGAAGGTCTAATTTTAATGTAAATTAAACCAAAGGATAAGATTTTTGGATGACACATTTATGACAGGAACATGCAGGAGTGGCAACTTGTTCTGCTTCAGTCACAGACTGAGGAAAGTGTAGACTGTTGAAATTAGGGGGAGCTGCATTTGAATGCTAGTGTGCAATATGATGATACACACAGTGTTCCTTTAGCTGATAGAGTGAAAAAGAGCTTTTCTTACTGCAGAAAACCTGTCCTGAAGACAATTCTGGAATGACAGTCCCCTCATGTGACTGTTTGTGCTTACAGAGCTTGTGTGTGCCAGTGTTAGGCAGAGTCCTGTGACACAGTAAACGGTGTTCCCTACAAAGCTGTGCTGTTATTACTGGTCTTTGCCCACTATTTCTCTCATTCTCAAGTGCTCTGAGCTGTGCAGATGTTGGCAGGGGCAGTACAGCTGCAGCAGGAGTGGTTCTGACTGTGGCAGGTGAACTGTTAGCCCCTGCCTGTGCCACGAGGGGGAAGGCGTCTGCCACTCTTCTCGTGTCCTGAGGAACAGTGTAAGGGAAAGAATGGACCCTTTGCAGGGACTCCTGCCAAGGATTAGTGCATGTGGGAAGGACAGATCGTACAGCTGGTTACAGCTAGAGTTTTGGGATCATGTATGGGAAGTACTTGATCAATATGATGTTGGTAATCAAAGAGAAATGTAATTCCACACTTGCTCGTACCTTCTGAATATTTCAGGGTTGAGTATGAAAGCCAACTCTGCTGCCTCTGTGAGATGTGCTGGCCTGGTTAGGAAACCTTCCAATATTTTCAGTGCTGTGCTACTCTCACTTCATTTTAGGGTCTTGAATGTCTTACTGTGCTGCTTTCCATGATACTGCTGTGTTCTGCAGCTGTTAACATTCACAGGTTATGTCTCTTTGGGAAAAAAACCAGAACATTAATGGGATGGAGCCTGTTGTGCATTCTAGTGATGCTGTTTGGGGCAGCTGACTTTTGGTTTTGTGTCAGTGCTGCTTCCCAGTGCCTGGAAGAGCGTTAGGGTTATCTCTCCAAAACCATGTGTTGTTTTCTTTAAGGTTGTATTGGCATAGTTTATTGTTTTTATTGTGGGCTTGGAGATTGGAAGTTCCTTGCTTTGTGGTGACTTGCTTCACTGGTGCTTCATGCAGGGGCTCTGAGGGAATTTCTGGGAAGCAGTTTCTCCATCCTGGGGCTTCCCAGCAGCCTGTGTTTAGAGAAGAGTTTTTAGATGCAGGCTTCATCTGCATTTTCCTTATCTCAGGGTTTATTCCCCAATATATTTCATCAGGCAACACATGAGAAGACTTGGGCATTATGCTCTCACTGAATGAAACAAGAGGTTAAAATGCCTATAATTGCCTATAAGTTTTTTCCACTAAATATTGGGAAGATTTGAGGATCGAACTTAATCTGTTCTGTGCCTGTTAAAATTGTCTGATAAGCTGGATCAAAAGGCTGCTTTTGAATTGCAAATCACGTGAAAAATAAGCACATCCATATAGACATTTGCTATTGAGAGCTTTAAGTTGCAGAAGACAGATTTGTATCTCAAATGTTTTCTCTGTGTTAATGTTTCCTTTAACATTTAAACCTTTTCCAGGATTTTGGAAGCTGCAAGGTGTTCACATCTTACAGATGCTGGGTTTACCCTTCTAGCCCGGGTAAGGGTCATTTCAGAGGTTAGACCTTGCCTTGTTTCACTGCTGCTGATCAGCTCTGAACTGATGTAATCCTGCTGGGAAGGAATGTAAGAGGAGAACTATAGTAGAAAGGGGACTAAAAAGTTATTTTATTTCTGGATTGTACTTAGATCTGCAACTTGATCTAATTTGCCATCTATCATTGCATTTTTCACTTTTTTAATTTGTTTCAATTGAATCTATTATGCTTATTGTAATTCTAAACTTGTATTATGTATTCTAGCCAAATTTACCCTCTAGAGATGATGTACATCATGTGATACATGATGTACATCACCCTGTGATATGTACATCAAAAAATCAGGATATAGTAGATTGTTCTGAGCATACCTTTAAGTTGAAGAATACTTACATTATCCATTACAAACTACAGGCACTTGTACCTTGCTCCATGCTATAAATGTGTAAAATAAGCATATTGGTGGTACAAATTAGACATGTATGCTTGTTGGTTTAGGAAATCTGAACACAAAACCAACATTCTGTAAACAGGATTCATTTATGCTGCTGATATTTAGTGTGAATGAAAAGGGGTTTTTTTAGCCACAGTGGTTAAACAGAGTGGTTTTCTAATCTTTTAGCACTACAGTCTCAGTGGTCACCTCAAGCCTGTTTTGGGGGGCTGCAAGTTAAATCATTTTTTCCCTATTCCTGTGAAAACCAGGCTGGGAATGTTGCTGAGCTGTGGCACCATGTGGTCTGCTGCAAGGTCACAAGGCTACATCATTTTCTTGAAATTAGTCATGATCAGACATTTAAAGCACTTCTTGAAAGCTTGCTGGAACTTTCAGAATGATGGGAAAATTGCCTGTGTAGATGTGATGTGCAGCTTTCTCCCAGCCTTAAAGTAGACCCTATTTTAATATTTTCAGCACTCATTGGCAAAGCAAATTGGTTTTGGGGCTTCTTTCTAATGTGTGATGGTGAAGAGAGATGTTCCCTGGGCTTAAGTGAGTCTCAGATAGGTTTGGTGCAGGCTGATGCACAAAGTGGGATTGATCTGAATGCAGACAAGGTAGCTTTTGTGCACAGGCTACAAATTCCATGGGTTTGGAGTGCAGGGGGAAGGGAAGCAGGGTTGGATGAGTACTGATATGTGCTGTTCAAACCTTACAGGGCAAGGAGGAGACATTTCAATAAATAAGAGAAAGGCTGAAATGTTGATGTTTGGGAGGGAGGTGGTGTATTGCTTGTTAATTCTTTTATTTATTTATTTCAACTATTTTTTTTGTCCTTTGATGGTGATCAAATACTTGAAGGGATTTAGCTCACAATTCCCTCTTGGAAGCTGTACTATCCCATATTACTGGTGCTATCCCATATTACTGGCCCTGTGCATGATTTGTATCTCTGCTGTTCTATTTCATCTTGTGTTTTTCTGTTTGTGTTTTGTTCATCATAGAATTGCCATGAGCTGGAGAAGATGGACTTGGAAGAGTGTGTTTTGGTGAGATTTAATATGAAAAGGAGTGTTGAACATCCAGTGTAAGAATGCAGTGCATTAGCACTTTGTTAGATGTGCTTTAGTTTTTATTAACAGTGCTGTGTTTCTGGTAGGAAATAAAAATAATGATTGGGAAATTCTATACAGGGTAATACTTGGAGAGTACATAGGTAATGGGCTGTGTTCCAGAAATAACAGAACCTTCTTCTGGTAGAGAAAGAGAGAGATTATTGGGGGATTGACTCCCTTGCTGTCTGTTGCTTATGGCTGGTTTCTTTTCTTTCCAGATAACTGACAGTACATTGATACAACTGTCCATCCATTGCCCTAAGCTACAGGCATTGGTAAGTGTAACTCTGGGTCTGGGACCATTCATGCACCCCCCAAACCACACACACAGACAATCCTGCAGCACAAACCCAGGCTGCTCACTCTGGTACACAAAGATCCTGTGCAAAATGTGTGCAAGTTTCATAAGCATTCTAAAAGCAGGACATCACTGCTAAAATACTTACTTGCATTGTGTGATTAAAAAAATGTTACCAAGTGAGTAATAACCAGAAAGGCTCTATTTGATGGTTAGCATCCTTCATTTTTGATTGCTTACATATTTGATTCAACTTAAAGTACTTAGATCCTTTCTAGATGCTCTCAAGTGTTCAGTAATAGTTTTCTTAGGCAGTATGACACTTCACATCAAATATTGAATAAACAAAACCACCCAGAGAAGATAATGTAATCACTCTGTAATAAGTTTTGCATGCAAGCAGTTTCTCCCAAGGACTCCATTTACATAATAAATTATGGAAGGTTTTTTTGATCTTGACTTTTGAACATAATTGGAGAGGATTGAGATGCCTCCAGTGGAGTTCCCTGCTTACTGTGTTTCAAAGAACTGTTTTCTAGGGAATGGTGGCTTAAAGCTTTCAGATCATCAAAACCAATTTGAGGTGAGATAAATTTGTCTGTTCTTCACTCAAGGCACTCCAAAATTACTAGATTGTCCTCACAGCAGGAGCCCCTGTATTTGGGGCCAATTGTCCCATAAGTGTAGATTTGTTATGTACTACTTAGATCTACCTGAGAGAACAAGTACATTTATAATCTATTCTTAGATGAGATTAAAAGGTTTGCTGCTTCCTTAATTAAATTGTGTTATGATTAGTGTTACTAAGGTAGCAAAATGAGGAAAGATGGCTTTTAAAAAGGAGCTTGTTCACTATTTTTTATTGTTGTTGTTTTTTAATTTTGCTTATTAATTGTCCAGTATCATTTCTGTGGGCAGAAATAGCTGGAAATGAGAAGACAAAGCCAGCAGGTGCCACATGCACTACACCAACTAATCTTGGTGCTCCAAATGTGAAATCACATATTGTTGATGGCCCTATAAACAATTGTGTAGCTGTGCTTTAGTGTATGTTTAGGTGTATTTGCAGTAAAACGAATGTTTTGGAGTTGCAGAGATAATTTTGAATTTGTTTTTTGATGTTTGGAGACTCAGTAGATGGTGGAAATAGGCAATAGACCAATTGTAGCCAATTGCTAACCTTCATCAGTATCAGAGTCCTCAAGTGCTTTACTACTTACTGTGTACTTAAGAAATAATTTCTGGTGGAAGTGTTAAATAATTGTACAGTTAAATTATTAGAGAGACTGAAATACTCGTGATATTCCTAGAAATGACAAGACAACTGAATTAATCAATTAAGTTGATCACACTGTTTCTTATTCTGAGTATGTCATACCATCTTTGACTGACACTCAGCATTCAGTATGTATGAACAAAAAAATAAGGACAAAAAGATTTGGTCAAATTCTTTTAAGATGTCAAGTAATTGTCTTTGTAAAATTCCACATTATTAACACTCCTAGCAGGCTTATGAAGTCAGAAAAATCATGTGGTTTCATATGAAATATGTATCATTTGGCATATTTGTTTTACACAGGTCTAGAAACCCAACTGTACATCCTGTATTGTTCTTCCAGTACCAAACAGTGTTTCTCAGGAAAGCTGATGATTTTATAAGCTGCTTTACTTCCTGGGATGGAATACTCCTAATTAGCCAGCAGACTGCTGCTGCAGCCACAGCCTGCCCTGGAACACAGACCTGCCTGCAGTGGTAGTTAACCCTGCAGTGCTGGTTCTTCCAGGCTGGAGGTGAAACCAGCTGCTCACAGCAGTACACAAAACCACAAAAACTGAGGTGTTTGAGTGGAGACTTCCCAGCCTGGCAGAATACAGGTGTGTCCCAGGTGTTGAAGTGTTGTCTTTTGGAGCAGTTTGCACGGGTTGTGTTTGCTGGGAGTCCCCACAGCTGCTCCTGGTGGTGAGGGAGTAAAACTGGCCCTGAAGGGAAGCTGCTGACCTGTCTCCCAGCCTCTTCCCTGGTTATTGCTCGTCCCGTTGAGCAAAGGAGAAGAAAGTTGAGGGACAAATTGTTTTAAAGGGCAGGACAGACCCTGTGTTTCTGGTAGCAGGCAACAAATGCTCGTGACTGTAGCTAAGTAAGGGTAAGGTTGGTAGTCCTCAAGCTGAAATAAAAGAGAGAGGTGTTGTACCAAGAGTCAGGAAAGATGACATGTTCAGTCAGATGAGTGGCAGGAGGTACTTTTGAGAACCTCTCTTTGCTTGCTCTGAGTTAAATAGTGCTTTTGGATTGCTGTGAGTCTTTCTTCATCAGTTGCAGACTGAAAAAAACAACTTGGGGCAAGGAAATGCTACTTCAGTACCAGACACCATTAGATACCAGTATGGGCAAAACACAGGGCTGAGCATGAAGCATAAGCTGAGAGCCCAGGGCAAGAGTAGAATTCACAGATCCTGCACAATTCTACTGGGAAGACTTGGGAGCATTCATTTCACTGGTGACAGAGTTGTTTTTAAGCTGCCTCTGAGGAATTCTGTTTCCCATTGTTGTCATCATCCGTGCTTCTGCAAAAGTCATGAATTCCCTAAAGAAACGAGGAAAGTGCTTTATGTGGTGCCACTGCCTGAGATGCAGCAACATTTTCCCTGTTCTTGAAATTCAAGTAAAAAAAATACACTGAAGAGGAGCAGACTTTTTTGTTTATTATGCTGACTGTTGCATAAAAGACTGCTCCTGCAGCACTGCAAGATGTTTATTGCTCCTTGGGTGTACAGCCCGAGGTGCTAAGTGCTCACAGCTTGTTTTTTTTTATTTGGCTGATCAGTCCAGTCTGATTGTTCTCTGTCTGTGTGGACTTGCACAGGCTTGGTCCTGGTGGTAGCTGTGAAACAACAGCTCCTGTTCCTGTATGTTCTTGATCATCCTTTAAAGTTGTCTCTGATTTCTGGCACAGTGCTGTTGGCACTGTGTGGGACAATTGGAACAGAATTCCCAGGTTCATAGAGAGCAAAGGGGCTGAGGAGTTTTGCCAGTGGTGTGTTTTGAGACTCAACTTGTTTTGAAGCAAAGTAAAAATCAAGTGCAGCCATTTTGTTAAGTAAGGCAGTGTTTTGTTTTTTTTTGCTCTTCCGGATTTCAGTTGTGTATTATTTGTAACTGATGAACCACTGGAATGAAGGGGGTTGAAGAAGACTTCTGATGTCCAGAGGCTAAGAGTAATTGTTAATTAACAATTGTTAATTGTTTACCTCTCTGTTTCAGAGCTTATCTCACTGTGAACTGATCACTGATGACGGGATCCTTCACCTGAGCAACAGCACGTGTGGTCACGAGAGGCTGCAGGTCCTGGAGCTGGACAACTGCCTGCTCATCACCGACGTGACTCTGGAACACCTGGAGAACTGCCACAACCTGGAGAGAATTGAGCTCTATGACTGTCAGCAAGTCACACGGGCTGGAATCAAACGGATCAGAGTATGTGGTTACTGCCTTGTTCCCATGGGAATGCCAGAGCTCTTGGTACTGCTTGAGTTTGTGGGAGTCCTACAGGTGTCCTGGCCAGGTGTCAGGTCCCCACATTTAGGGACTGCGTGTAACTTACTGAATGAGCAGTTTCTGGCTCGACATTTCCGCTCTTGGAATGATGAGTGCTTATCTTATCCCCCCAGGATGAGAACAGCAGGGGATCAATGGGAGACAAGGTATAAATTCTCCTTCAGTAGTCAGGGGCCCCTCCCTCTCTCCCCTGCAGGAAAACAAGAGCCTCTCCTGCTGGAGAGCTGCCTGGGCTGGGCAGTGCTCTGTTGGGAAACCAGTGGGAGCCCTGTGCAACTTGGGTGCCCAGACATTCGTGTGCCTGAGCAGGATGGGACGTGAGGAATGACCTGTCAGGAGGTGACAGCTTGGCTCGTAGCCAGGGCATAGATCCTTCCTTTTTAGCTGCCCAGCCTCGGGGGCAGCTCTTGAGGTGTATGGTTCTCTTTTCTCAGTTCCGTTTCTTTCTCCGCCCTTATAACGCAGACTTTTCACCCACAGGCTCATCTACCTCACGTGAAAGTTCATGCTTACTTTGCTCCAGTGACTCCCCCCCCGTCGGTGGGAGGGAGCGGGCAGCGCCTCTGCAGATGCTGCGTCATCCTCTGACAGCAAGTGCGGCCTCGGACAGCGCCGGCGGGGGAGGACAATGGGCTGCGAGGCGGCGGGAGGAGGCGGTTTCCTGTCAGTCCTAATGGTGGTGTTTGGTCCATCCAGTTTTGTGACACGAAAAGCGTTTTGGTTTTTTTTTTTTATTTCCAGGTTAAAAAATCTTAACGTAATGTGCGGCTGTGGATTGAGTTGGTGACGCTTTGGTTTGTATTAGTAACTCCTTCCTTCTGTTGGCATGAGACCTGCAGTGTAAAACGTGTGGGCATTGCAGCACAGCAGCTACTTGGTGAAAGGTCACGAAACTTGGAAGTTAATTTGCATTTGTGAGGTCCCACCCTAACGGGGGGAGTCCGTCACACCGAGGAACTGAACCTGCTGTTCTGTAATATACACAACAGATTAAATATCAGGTTTAAGGACAAATCAGCTTTAGCAGATGTTGACCAAAAAAATGCAAAATAATCATAAGCTCTTACAGTGAAACAGCAGCTTATTCTTCTTCATGATTCAGCTTCATATTTAATTACGTAACAGGACGTAACAGGTAATGTCAAAAGGTAAGATAGTACCTCAAGATAACTCTAGAACTAGAAATACTTCCCAAGTTTTGGACTTGGTGCAGTTGAACTGTGCTCATACAAAGCTTGCCTGTCACACATGTTTCTGCCCAATGCCATCAGCCTTTAAAAGGGGTAAGAAATCCACTGTGGCAGAGCTCGTGCAACTACTGTAACTGGCTGCCACAACCATCCATGGTGCTTCCTGTAACACCATTCCTGTGTCCTCAGTTCCCTCTGGGCTTGTAAGGAGAGGATGCAGCACATCCAGGAACAGGGCTGTATGAAACAGGCTTTTCTACAGCTGAAGAGTGGAAACCAGGTTCAGCTACAGGAAAATACAATGGAGCAAGAATTCAAGCTGCTCGTCCCACCTGTTTTAGGGACAAGTATATTGGGCAAATCACTCTGTAGGCAGGAGTTGAACCAAACCAAACCTGTGGTTTTCAAATGTAGAAAGCCCAACTTGTAACGTTGGGGTTAAGAAGCTGTCAACTTCTGAGTGATAATGATGATAAAATCTATGTATTAACTCTTAAGGCCATGCTTTCATCCTTAGTTTTTCAGTGCTAGAGGGTTAGATAAACTTTTTGATATTAAGCAAGTTAATTATCTGAGAGAAACTACTCGACAGTTCAGAAAGCTTTTTTTGTGCAAGTTTGATTGTGTGTGTGTGTATGTTTTAAGAGTTCAGGGCCTGTGTTTACTGAAAATTCAAAAGCAGTTGGAGAACCTACTACTAGACAGTAATGCAATTCTCCCCTCCCCAAAAAAAGGAGTGAGTGTGAACATGAGCCACCCATGGACAGCAGTGCTGGGTTGTGTCCATGATTCACAGAGGAATTCAGCCCTCAGCTTTGGGGTTAAATTCCAGCTTGAAATAAGTACATGGATTTCTTTACTACTACAGAGTAAGCCAATCTGGGCTTCTTGTGCACAGTAGTGAGTGCTGTTACAATTGTACCCAGAGTTCCAGTAAGACACTGCTATTACAGTAAGAGAGTTTTAAGCAGATTTTATTCTCAACTGTACCAGGAAAGTCATTGGTACCAATATGTCAAGATGTGTTGCCTTTTGTTGGCTCATTTTTTTCTAAGAACATAATGAACCTTGTAAGTCTATTGCATTAAAGATGTACAAAAACAAATGGAACCTACTCTGATATAGGACACTTAAATAAACAATCAGCTGATGTCAAACATGAATTTGCTGCAATTATTTCAAATCTAACCAAGAGTGGATGCACTGGGTGCAGGATACACTACAGAGCTGGTTTACTTCCCTTCCTTACCTTGACCTACCATTATTGCAAGGGCAGGTCTTGCAGTTAATCTGAATCTTAAAAATGAACACATTTGTAATGTGTGTGTGGGGCGGAAAAGTAAACAAAAAGAAAAGCACATTTACAAAATTATTGAAAAACATTTATTATACTTAAATTGAAATGTGTACATCTTATTAAAAAACAAAAGCAATTTGCTGGTGCCATAATTTAATTCCAATTTCAAGTGAGCTGGACAAACTACTGTACAACTTTCAAGATTTTTTTTTTAAATTAGATATTTGGATACTTTCCAATCAAGGATTTTTCCACTTTTTTATAAAATATTTGGATTTGAATGTGGTGTGAGATAAAAACACACAAGTGTCAGTTCAAGAAAATACTAGGACCAAACAATACTCAAAGATGAACAACTTATAGGCAGAAATGTTTAAGTACATGAAATTTTACTTTCAGTGCAGGAAAAAACAAAATTAGGAAAAAACCCTCTAGGTTTGACGAATTTAAATTTTGAAAATGCTACAGCTTTCAGAAGCATTGCAGCTAAGCACTTGAGCCAGTTATGAAAGGGGAAATGACAAAAATCAAAGGTTGCTTTTTTACATGCTGTAGTTGTTTACATGGAACACCGCAGCAGAAAAAGCAAACTATTCCCAAGCTTTAGCCAGAGATAAAGGTGGAACTCCCCAAAGGCACAAAACAGCTCTGAAACTGTCCCCCAGTGCCTTTGGAAATATTCCCCCTGAAGTACCTAACCAGCTGAGAGTTCATGTTACCCCAGGAAATGCTGTGCCACGACTTCACAAGAAATACCAAGTCCCAGGAAAGCACATGGCCTGTTTGAGAGCAAAGGGAGTATTTGGTCAGATGGAAGAGGCACTGGAACAGGTAAACAGGAGGGAGCAGAGGAAGGAGGAAGGTCAAAAGAAAAGGGAAGGAGATATTTGTCCATTGTAGCAACTCCAGCAGGGCATTCAGTGGCTGGGAAGGAGACACAGGGGGTGTGTTTAGTGTTTCTGAAGCCATTTATTCGATGGTGCAGAAGGCTCTGACAGCCCTGTGGTACCTGTGGGTCATCCTCCCTCAGCAGCACAATTCCACCCAGTCACAAAAGCCCACCTCTCACTGCTGTGTTTTTGAACCCCACAATTTTACAAGCAAAGAGTTAAACTGCAGCAGTGCTCTGCAGAGAACCTACCAAACTAAACATAAAGGATGCATAGGCAATTCTTTTCCATTAAATTCTTTAAAGCAAAACACAATTACTTGGTACCCCATAGGATTTATATTAATCCCTCCAATAAGGTACTATTGATAATGCAGTTTGCTGCATGCATATATTGCATCTGTCAAGGGCTTCTTAAAAGCCCTGTTCTGGCATTTACACTTCTTACATACACTCTTATACACAATTTACACGGGAAGCTGTTTTGACAGCTTGACTCTCAAGGACCTGACAACCTGATCACTATCACCTTAACTACTCACCTCCACACAGATTAGCATGTGCTCTGCTAACATCAAAAAATAAACCCAGCCTAAGGTACAAGCACGTAATAGACAAACTGGCACAGAAAGGTAAATGCCCCAAAATAAGTTTACATTCATCTCCAACTGGATACAGAGCATAGAAAAGCAACACTGCTTCCCTTCTATAAACTGTATCTACTGGCCATAATTTGCCTTATTTCAGTAAAGGGCAAGCACCTTTGCTTACATTGTCTTCCATGCCTGTACAGAAGCTGTCATGGCATTATACCTCTCATGAGGACACTTAGCTATGGCAGTGATAAGGAAGTTCACCTATCAAACAGCTCATTAGAAAGGTCATTTTGTGTTTTCAATATGAAACATCTTATACAGTGAAGTTAGATCCTAAGGTTGTGGATGATCTTCCTAATCTTTAGGCAGGACTGCATTCTGCACTGGAGTATCAGTCTGGCAATTGTGTGCCATCACTTCAGAATTATATGGAAGCCTTCACCATTTTCAGCTGCAAACAGAAGAAAGTGTCAATCTTTCTTAAAGAGATTCATAAAAATACAAGCCCATGCACCCAAACACCGAAGTATAGTTTTGAAAATACAGCTCATCTACAGCAAAAACAGCTTTAAAATATTTCCTACTTGAATGAATTTCCCACAGAAATGTTAGGATTAATGATTTGTAGCTGGACCTTTTCAAAGCTGGGACAGTTTCTGTAGGTAAAGTCTGCAGAGTCAAAGCTGTCCACTGATAAAGGCCATTTGCTGGCACATCTTACCAGAAATACACAGGACTCCTAAGGGGGTTCAGCAACAAATACTGATGATGATGACTGACCAGCAATGAAAGGTCAGCATGGTACACTCATTTCTGCTCAATTAACACTCAGTTCTGAACTTCACAGGTACTATTACAGGATTTTAAAATATTTTGAAACTTCACCATTCTCAATAATCAATTATTAGCAGCAAGCACTGCCCAGTGATGGCTGACTGAATTTGATAGGAGGTTTGTTACCAAATGCTGCACCGGTTCTGAACTGAACACTTGGAGAAATGACTGAGGTGCAACACAGAGGCTGAGAGCTCTGGCTAGGAGAGGAATTACTTAGGAATATCTTCTGCCACTATGTAGCAGATTTTTTTTTCCTCTAGAGAAAGCTCCTTGGTGGAATAAACAATTTTTAGACTGTCAGAAAAGACAACGTACCTTTTATTGTGGTGAATAAGAAACAACTCTCATCTTGAAAGTTTTGAACCATCTGCAAAAAAAAGTTTCAAAACCCTCCTGATTATGACCAATGCAAAAAATAAATCAGGTATTAAAAACAGGCTTTTATAAGCAATTGTGTATTTTTTGTGTTATGTAGCAAGTGATACACATATACGAAATTAAACGCCATTAGTGTCAAAATACTGCTGGTTACTCATGTAACCAGTTGGGAGCCTATTACTGCTGGCTGTGGTTTGGGAACTCTGTGTAGCAGACACTTGAGTAACGAGTTCAACAGTATTTTAATGCTCCCTGCCTTTAGGCATGACCTAAAAGAATAAATAAATACTAAGTAATTACTGCAGCATCTATATAGATGAGCTATATAGAAGTTTATAAACCAGTTGGCTCTCTCTGTTCTCACAGAATGACACTTAAAGGATCCTCCTGTTCCTTTTAATGTAAAAAACATACTCTAAGTGTCAGCAAGTACTGCACTGTCAAACAAACAGTAATAAATAAGTGTACGGAAATTGTCCACTCTAATTCATAACCAAAACGCCAAGAAAATAAAATTTCCATTACCTGATCACTAACAAGAATGTGGATGCCTGTGGGACCCTGTCTGTAAACCTGGTTGATCTGATGCAAAGGAATATTAAATGCCAAAGCGAGCTTGCGTGTGACTTCGGAGGCTGCCATTTCCTCCAAGTAGATTGCATGATAAACTACAAGAAAAAAACATTTACATAAGCACAGTACTAATGAATAACAACTATATGAAAAAAATCTGAATCTCTTTACACATCAGGCTTTAAAAAAATTTAAAAGCTAAAAACATGTAGTTTATTCTCCTCTTTTTCTCACTAAGAACCGCCCTGACCTTTCTTTAAGGAAAGTCAAAAGCACAACACTGACAAAGGGAGGCTTCTATTTGCTCTAAGACTGAAGGCAACTTCCACATTTTTTCCTGTATCCTGCACTAAACAGCAGTCATGTCAATCAGACTTCAATGGATCTGCAGAGTCACCTCAAGATGGCTTTGGAAGGAGAATCAGGTAAAACAGACATCTGACTTTCATGTCTATGCTATTGCTTTAAATAGGGATGTAGATTTTGGATTTTTGGTAAAGGAAGCCTTTTGCAAGTGTCTGAGCAAGTTTCCTACAGACCATCTCAGAGCTGGAGGGTGGCAGGGGGAAATACAGCACAGCAAAAAAGAGAACAGCAAGACAAAGCAGCTATTCAGTTTGACACTGTATTTACACTTCTGTAGCTTTACTAAATAGTGTAAGAAGCCCTGGGCAGCTCCATGTTTGCACATTCTTCTGTCCCACACCCGAAGACTGATGATATCCAGAAAGAAAACACGTATTTGACAGCAGCAGTATCCTATTTACAGATCCTCCTCCACCTCAACTGCATGGAAAATAACACAAGCACTATTGCAGAAGCAGCCTGCACAGATTTCAGCTGGGGAAGGAGGTCTCTCCTCTTGAAACCAAGAGCAAGAAAAGAATAATTTTGAAGAACTCCATTCTCTTTCCAGTAAGATTGATGTGAATTTACAAATACAAAGTTCCCATCTGTGTTGAAACAACAGCTGTGTGTCAGGAAAATAACACTAAATAACACTGAAATGGGGAGCCTGCTTGGTTGTTTTGCCTTGCCCAGGCTCTACAGTTTTGGTTCAGCTGCAAAACGACAGCAAACCCTAACAGAAAATGAGAAAGAATTTAAGTGCTGTGAATACACCTTCCTATGGTTTCTCTGCACACCACAAACAGAAATTCAGCCTCTTCACTATTCCTTCCTGCCCATCTGCCTCGGTGCAGACCTCAAGGCACAGCAGTGTTTGCTCAGACTGCTCTCACCGTACCGTAGATGGCACCGTTGCTGCTCTCACCATTGCCTGCATCCTGCCTTTCCAGCTGGAGGCTCCTCAGTGGCTCCTGACACACATAGATGGTTAAACGGGGCCTCACAGACCTGCAAATCAAGGGAATCCCACGTCAGGAGAGGCTGTGAGCCCTGCAAATACACCAACTGCTGGGCCACGGCTGGATTTGTTATGGGAACAGCACATTCACTGACCCAAAAACACTGATAGGAAGGTAAGTGGTCTCTCAGATGCTACTGCATTTAAACAACATCTCAATCAATTCAGAGTTTATCAGGATGCTGCCAACTTGTTGGAATCCTGGAACAGAACTCCTGAGCAAACAATGGCAGTCCTTCCAAAGAGGCAGCAGTGCCAAGGACCCAGGTCAGGCACTGGGATGGTGCCTGAGTCAGCACTCAGTGCCCGGGACCCCGAAAAGTGTCTTGGCACCAGATCCATCCATAGGCAGGGAAGGGGCAGGGCCCAAGGGCAGGGGTGCCAGCCCTGGTTACAAATGCCCAAACAGCCCAGCTGCAGAGGCAATGGCAGCACACCCACAGCCCCACCACACCTGGATTTCAGTGCATTGTAGAGCCGAATCCCATCGGCCGGACCACAGATTTGTACCAGATCTTCTCTTGTCAGCTTTAATAAATCAGCACCTGGGCAAACACAGCAATGGGAGATGAACATTGTTGCAGCACATCAATACTTTTTACAATAAACTGCATGTTCATTTAAAGCAAGGACAACAAACTTCACCACGATAAAAATGGCACGTGACAAACAGGAATAAGCAAGTAAAATTCAGAATGGGCACTAGGGGTGCTAAATAATAACAACCTGGAGGTGGAGTTACACTTTACAGTGTTCACATCTTTGAAACAGCAGAGTCTGCAGGGCACACAGTTTCTGGAGAGAGAGATGACTGTTCTCCAGACAAACAATGGTTTCAGTGGCACCCGGATTAGTGTGTTTTGAACACATGCAAAACACAAAGCAGAGACATTCTCTGGTTTCTCACTCAATGAATTATCCCAGGAATTCAACTCATTCATCATGTCCTCTGTGCACTGAAGTTACAACAATACACTCAGGGACAGAAAATGCTGCTAAAGGCTGGCAGAACTAAAGCAGTGTGGACAAATCAGTCCATCAGCAACCAGGGGCGAGTCCAGGGACACTCCCTTCCAAAATCAGCTTGGGCTTTTTATTTTTTTTAACTGATCCTGGGAATAAGTGACCTGTGAAAACAACTGCTTCCCTGAACACTGACTTTAGAAAAGGAAGCTTCAATCAGAGATACTAAGCAGATCTAAACATTTAAGATTCTTCTGAGCAGCAGCATGGGTGTCAACAACAGTCTAAAAAATCAGTCACTGTAATACATGAGTGGGAAAACCTACGATCTTTATTCATGAAAACACTCCACAGACTATCTAGGAATGCAGAGGTAAAACCCAGCAAAAATACTTTACCATAACCCTTAAATACTGCAATAAAAAATCCCCCACACTTGAAATAGTATAGTAGGAGCCACATACACCTCTTGCTTCAAAGAAAAGCCAGCCAGCTAATATTTGACTTTCATAGAGATAATACTGAAAAAGAGGAGTTTTCTAGGAATCTTTGTCAGAAATTTGGTATTACAGAGTTTACTGAGAATGCTTAGCAACCCTAATACAAGAAGCACAGATCAAAAACTAACCAATATCAGAAGAATAAACCTTTCCTTGGCCAGGGAAGATGCCTGGCACAAAGGGAATCCTGGCAGAAGCATGAGCTAAGCCAAGGGGCAGAGACCTGGCATCATTCATCCTATCCTCCCCATCATGTTCCACCAAAGAAAACAGAAAAGGAATTTTACTTATGGTGTGTCATCTCAGCCTGTGCACAATTCCATGGAAGACTGAAAAGCAAACAGCAAAACACAGCCCCATGCAGTGCATCTATTGCCATGTCTTGTGTCCAGACACAGAGTGGGAATCACACTGCTATTGAATATGCAAATTAGGAAATAAATATGTATACCATGTTGTTCTTAGAGAATTATCTTCCCACACAGAAGAAAAAAGCAAACTATAGATACCTGAGAAATTTGAAAAAAGCCTTGTATAGGTAGAGAACCTATTCTTGAGCAACCATTGCTGAGTTTCCTGGATTGTTGCTGAAGGATGAAGCTGCTGCAAGAAACAAGATTGGAGATGATAATCTGGATATTTAAAAACAAAAAGAGAAAAAAAACCTCAAAAAAAACCACCAAAAAAACCCCCACCCCCCAAACTGACAAACCCCAAGGCATTAAAAAAATCTCCCTGAGTTAAACACTTATTCAGTGCTTATTACTATCAAGTATAATCAGATGTTCTGACACAACTAGACAAACATAGTCAATATCATAGTCATGGTCAGTACCAGAAAGCAAATACTTACATCTCCTGACCCTTGAGAAGTTCCATCTCCTTGATGATTTGGGGAGGAAGAATTGCTACAGATTAAAAAAACAAAAAAGTATTACTATAATTTAATAAACAAAAATATTTAAACATTGTTGGAAAATAATTTGAAATTCCTAAAACAGTAAATATCACAGTTGAAAGACAAATTAAACACCATATAGATTGAAACTGGTTAAACTCAAAGATCCTCCCACTTCAATATGGAAGTGATCTGGTTCCTATTTCGTATATCCTTTTATCAGCTGGAGAAGCAGCTTTACCAACACTCATGGGAGGTAACATGACCATTAGTGTCCTAAAGGGTGACTGAGGAAAAATTAACATAATACAAGGCAGACAAAAACCAGCATACAAAAATTTTTGGATCAAATGCAAGTTTAGTTAAAATTATTTAACTAATGACTCAATACAAAGTGTTGTTACCAATGCAATTTTTGTTGAAAAGCTTGTGAAGGTAATTGTTGGGGTTTTTTTCTTGCAAATTATATTAACTGTGGATGAGGGGGACGAACTGTTCTTGGTGAAAAAAGCTAAAAATAAATAGTTTCCACAGACAAGGGACTAAATTAAAATACTTGCTTTCAAGAATGTATAGGAAGAAAGAGAAATGGTGAAGCAGAAGTAATGACCTTATAATTGATCCACATGATAAAAGTGTCATACTTTTATAAAAAGAATACATAGGTCAAAACAATTTCTCAGTTCCCCATGGGACCAGAACACAGTTGCATTTACTCAGAAAACAGTTTTGAATAAGCACAATTTTAAAATGTTCTCTTTAATTGGGGTACAGAATAGAAACCTACCTGTCTGGGACACTGTAGGTATTGTGCTGAGCAGAGGTAAAGGTTGGAGCAGGAGTAGGACTGTTGTTTACAAATGTTGTAGGAGTATCAGGCCACGGTGAACACTGAAGACAAATAAGCAAAACTTGAGTTTCTCTTGACAATACATTTTTTACTCTGATGCACACTTCTTTCAGTTAAAGCCAGTTTTATCCACAGAGTATTCTGTTTTGCAATTCCAAATAGATTCCCTCTATCCCACACGTTACATGCAGATATTCCTGGTAAAAATCAGCCCTGTTTTATCTTGTTCTTTCACGATGACTCCTAGTTATACTGTCTTCTGTTTAAAAAAATGAAGGTATTATTTGTGAAAATGACAAAAGACCTGTACAGATTATTCAGTTTAAAACAAAACAATCAACCAACCCCCAGCCATCTGCTGGAAAAAAAATCTTCTTTCACTCTGCAAAGGATGAAAGGGCTGTTTAAACTGCAGGTATCAGGACATAACAATAGGTGTTCAGTGATAGTAAGTACAGCTATGAAGCCAGACTGCACCCTGTGGATAAACTGAATCTATCTGCCCTGACAGCAATTAAAAACAAATGGAATTGTCAGCAGAAATTTTGTTCAGTTCAAAATTTTTCTTAATTTACTGAAGGACTAAAATATGTTTACTTACATGGACTGACTTCTCTGAACTGCTTGGTAAACTGGAATTTTTTACACAAATCTAAGTCATCACAAGTATATGATCAGCCAATAGCTGTCCAATTTTGTCGGCCTTTTTTGGGTGTTTTTTAAAATCATCATGATTAACCCCTTCAAAACAAGGTTATCTTTCAGGGCTTCCAATAGTATTGAAAAGTCCAGTATTTTAGAGAAAAAAATCAAGCAGTAGGTTTTGGTATGTTCAAAAACATGATTAAAACAAGCAAGCAGCCAAGGATGAGGTAAGCTAAGACCATGCCTGTTAGAACAACAGAGATTTCTAATGTACTTATCATGCAACAGCCAAACCCACTGTAAGGAATTTCCAGAGTTCTACCACAGCCTCACTGGGGGGAGGAGGACAAGTCCCACCTAACATCAGTGCAAACCTGGTTCAACATTTTTGTGTTGAAAGACCTTTCTGCTGCCTGGGGGAAACAGTAAATAAGTGCAACAGCAGCTGCCATCTTCTGTAAGAGAGATAACATCACTTCTGTGCTGGGCTCCAGTCTCCACTTGGCAGAGGAGGATGGCAAGTTCCCCAGCATGATGCATAGAATTAAAAATATTACTCTTGCATGCAAATAGCTTAAAAATTTGGACCATTCTTTATCTGTCCCAGATCTGACTCAAACCAGCATTTTTGCAGGCCACTGTGTAAAGTCTTTGATTTTGTAGCCAAATCCACCCTCCAGACCACAGTGTCCCCCCACAAAGCAAGCTCCTGTAGGACCTTGTGGGGTGACACATTCTTCCTCCTGTTCTGGGTATTCCCATCCGTTGTTTCTCTTCTCAAACCCATTTTAATGTTAATCTCAAAGGTGTGGTATTACAAGAGACTTTCATTCCCTAATTGTGTGGTCCAAAGCCATAATTTTAAAATAACAGTTCAACATAATAACGTTAACTTTGTTATTCTGAAATATTTTGAAAGTGCAATTAATATTCCCTTAAATTTTTGACATTTGCTCCCTAAATTTTAATCCCAGATGTTTATGTGGACACACAGATGCCAGCCACCATTCCCTTACCAGATTCTATTCACCATACATTTAAATTCATGGGCAGGGAAGAATGCACTGGTGCCAGAGAACACCTTTTGAGCCATTCCCCAGGTATGTAAAGCAGTTAATGGTTCTGTCCTTCAAACCCATCTCAAGTTCTTCACAACGAAACTCTGGGTTTAAATATGACAAGAAGAAAATTTGCAGTATTTACAAAAATAAAATCTCTATCTTGGGCAAGTAGCCTTTCTTCTCTCATAAACACACTCTCCTACCTTGTCTCTTCCAGAAAAAACATCCCTAACTATCCACTGAGACAAATCAGTTGGATAAAAAAAATAGTAGTAGTAGTAAGTGTAATAGTACTGCAACATGTCTGTTGGCTCTGTTTCCCCTTCTCCTGTCTTACAGGTTGTGGAAGGAAAAGTTAGTACTTGAACACCGAGATACTTAACTCTGAAAGGCTGGAGGAACAAGCAAATGTAGCAACTACCAGAGCTGAGCTGCTGATGCTTCAGGAGGCACTGCCAGGCACAACTGTCCTGCTCTGCACAGAGCACAGGGACAGGACATCAGCTCTGGGAACACTGAAGGACCAAGCAGGGATGTGCTTTCCAACATCCTGCATGGTGCTCCTGGATCCTGAGGGGTTTGACAAGGGGGATGGATCCCAGAGAGTGATGCCATGGCCACTGCCAGGGACACAACCCTGTACCTCACACACCCTGAGCAATCAGAGTATTGCTTAGATTCCTAAGCCAAAATCAGAAGCTGATGGTACCAAAGTCCCTGGCCAGGGGACACAAACTTAGGAGAAAAATGTCATCCTGTCACAAGGAAGCTTTGGCTCTGTAAAAAGCCATCACAGAACAGAAAGACTGACATTATATCTTTACATATTATCAATATACACTGGTTAATTTCCAAAGATCATGTGTTTGAGGTCTCAAGACTAACTGCCCTCCATTGCTAGTACACTGCTACAATACTATTGATACAACTGTACTCCAGAAATTAGGTCTTATTTCCAAATTCATGAGAAGGAGAAAACTATTTTGGTTTCAGATCTTAAACAACCTTCTGTGTAGGCCATGTATGAAGTTATTAAGTGTTGACATATGGTTTTACTGAACTAAAAAGGAAGATAACAAATCTTTCAAAGTATGACTTTTCAGATGCAGGGTATGTAGCATCTAAACTCAGAATATTCCCAGCTTCTGAGGAATTGCAAAATCTTAAGTCATTCTAAGCCACTGTTTAATGCCCTGTCCCTTTCTACTTCCAATCTATCAGAATCTGCCCAAATTCATGCTTTACAGGAGTTAAACTGAACCTTGCAAAGAACTCCATACTGTATTCAAATGCCAAATAAACAGTAAGTCTAATTTGTTCTCCAAGTTAGACGACTTATACTTGGGCACACACCATCATCTTCAGAGAACAAAGCATCAATTTTCTTATACGTATTTTTCAACAAACTTATAAAATACAGAGGGTTTTGTCCCAAACCACCACAGCTGCTGGCAAAAGCAAAAAGCTTCTGTGTGTATAGACTTAATGTTATGTGCAGAAGAAGTTATTCCCAAAATGTGAAGTCACTCATGTTACATATCCTGTTTGCTGATACTGCTATAAAAAGTATAGATTTAAGGAGAAAGAAATTGAATAAATACTACATGCTCATGATGCTAAATCAGTTTTGTTCCAGCTCTACTTTCTGACTCACATAGCCTCTAGAAGATTTTACATTCTAAATTTAAGTCACTTACAGAAAATATTTAACTTCTGCACCAATCTTTCATGTCCAAAACATAATGTTCCTACTTATTTCAAGGCCTATACCAGGAAGTCTTAACTTCCATGTGCCCTATAACCATCTCTATCTGAAAAAAATGACCATTTGACCAAGTTTACTCAAACTGTAGTTATATATTCTAGCTTGTGACATATAGTATACACCAATATAAAAATCAACCATGATACTGCAGACAGAAAAATGTGCAAAGATCCAACTACCACTATACAAATTTGTATGCTTTTCTAAATCCAAAGCAGGAGAAAGAATCTGGTGGGGGTTTTTTTCTCTTTTTCATTAGATAAGTGCTAACTTCTATATATTAAGAGAGAGGAAGATAAAGTGCCTCCTTCATAAAATGGCCCCTCAATGAAGGTCACCTGTACACAAACATGCACTCTGAGGTCCAGAAGGCAAGTGTTGTGTTTGTAGCCTTTTATATCTGCAGAAAATTCAATGCTCCATAGCATGGAAAGGAGTCTTAACAAGCAGTTTAACTATGTGTCTGCCTGTCTGGAAAACACTGAAATAAACACTGCAGAAACTGCAGTGAATGCACTGAATTTTGATACATCAGGTGAATTAAGAGAAGTAATGGAGAAGCGTATCTAGACAGCATTCTTATGGCAATGAGAGATAAGGAAAAGATGGGTGATGGTAATTAGAGAAAAACCCTCTGGTTCTTAGGAAAGTATAAGAGAAGAGCAGAGCAGAATGACTGTTCAGAAATGAAGCTTCACTCAACTCCTTGCGTTGTGTTAGACTCCCATACAAAATAAATTGGGAAGAGAACACATGAGATTCAATGTTTTGTGAAGGAAGCACAGTAAGAAACAGATCTGTTCAAATCTGACTGTGACTGAGCTGGAAGTAACCATTTGGGGGGTGGGGAGAAACAAAAATAGAAATATCTAACAAATAGGACAGCAGATTCTTGGAGGGAGGTAAAATAAAAAAGCCAACATACAAGATGACATGCAAAAAGCAAGGAATAAAAAAGTCAGCCTACATAATAGGTTAGGTGTAGGAGGAAGATAAGAATACACAGCTTTAAAAAGAAAGAGAACTACAGATTGGATCAACAATTATTTCCAGAATTCAAAAAAAGGTGACAGAGAATTATTTCTGGGCATTGAGGAAGCAGCACTGGCTAAGTAACAGGCAGCACTGCATCAAGAAAAACTCACTCCAAACAATACTGTTTTCCTGTAATGGAGCTACAGTTCCTAGGACATGTGAAGTGCAAAGATCCATCATATAGAAACACATAATATGTAAAACAGTGTCAGTTTTCATACTTTGATGTATGGAAACAGGTCTTCACTTTTTGTGACTAAGCCCCTCTGTGCTGTGCTGCACATTCAGAACATTGGATGTGCCCGTGTGAGGGAAGTCTGGCAGCAGCCCAAGTGTCTGATGGCCACATCTGGGAAGACAGATCTGCAAGGACAGAATTGTTTTAAGTACAAACATGCATCATATCCCTGTCTATGTTTAGAGGGCCCACAAGAATAAGTCTGTCTAATGACAAGAGAAAAAAGGCTGATGAGTTGGCCTTCAAGATGTAAATCAGACACTCCTTTTCCTGATCAAGAAAACAAGTCTTACATTCAACTACATAGCAAAAACTAATTTTTTAGTGAATGTACAGCAACTACCAATGTACCATTCTGAACAGAGCAAAAGCAGTGTTTCTTGGTATTTTTTATGGGCTTGGCGATTTCTAATGATTTTGCTCATGATAAAAATCATTGTAATGATGGAAATATCCTGCGTTGGATCTGCAAACAATACCAAGGCTGAAAGGATTTCATTCTACGTGGATAAAGTTCAAAATGGTCTGAACAAACTGACCCAATTATCACAAGACAACGTTTCATTAAGGGCAAATGCAAAAGAGGAGAAGTCAGCTGCACAAGTCAGAGAACTGGAAAGCTGTATAGAGCTGTTATCCAAAACAGCCAGTGGGTCTCCATCCTGTCTGTGCTTTGGGAAAGGTGTCAGAAGTCCAGCACTGTCCTACCCCAGCATTTCTTCTATACAGTTAAGGTAATGCTTCCATTCATAGAAGCTCAGTATTTCAAGAGATGGTTAAGAAAAGGTTGGACAACTTCCAGGTACCATTTAGCTATAGTGTGTTCTAGTCTGGACAATGGATTTGTCTTATTTTTTCAAAAAATATCCTTCTCTTTCATTCTTCCTATAAGCAACAGTCATTCAATGAAATACTTAGAAGGAGAAGAGAGCATGGGGGAAAAGAAAAACACAGAAATCCCTCCAAGGACCACCTTCAAGAGATGCTTCATAAGGGAAAGTGATAAAATCCTGTTTTGTCCTGCCTCTTCCCAAGAGTCAGCTGGAACAAATAAATGAATGCACTGCCAAAGAATCCTAAAAGCACATCTTAAAAGAAAGAACAAAAAAAAATCCCCCAAAACCACAATCAAACAGCCAAGAACAGGAGAAGGTAAACTGAGACACATAACAGTTTCGGAGTGCAAAAACAAACAAAAAAACCCAAATCCTCCAAAGAACTCACTGACTAATATTGCTTTTTCCCTCCCACCCAGTTACATGGCTTATAAACAACAAGAGGCATACACCGAAGTATTTTTTAACCTAAATATAAAGCCTTACACATCACTTTCACAGATCATAATACAAACCAAATAATGTCTGAGGGATGGAGTCAGACAGTCATTGCCCAGGCACTGCTGGGAAAGAGCTGTCAGCACAGTATGGCTGTTCAAAGAACAGTCAAATAATTGTCTTCCACAGCCACGTTATTAACTGACATTTAAACCTCCTAAATGAAAGATGTTTGATTGTTTCTCTCCAAAACATGTAAGGGCTCACTCAATTATATTCACCTTGAAGGAACAGCATTGAAGAAATCTAAAATGCCAACCCTTGACAGGACAACTGCACAGGACTTGTGTTAGGGAGGGCACAGGACATATGTTAGCTTCCTTCTGGGGTGAACATACAAGGTTAACATAACACATCAGGAAGATGAACTGACTCCTCTGAACTGCATTAAATCTGTTTGGAGCTCAGTATGTACGTGGCTAAAGGAAAAATCAGCAATAACCATCTGCAACACAACAGGGCGCTTTAGAAATACTGATGTACATGAAAACTTCTGTTGAATGTAAGTACAAACAGGAACTGTTCTTACTTCCACTAATTACACACATATAGGAAAGCAAAAAGCTACTTCATTTAAAGTCACATCAACTGAAAGCTCTTGACTTTTTACACAGTCCCTCTGCAACAGTTTAAGTGTTAGATTTAGGAAGGATTCCTTTGCTGAAAACAAACACGGAGTAATTGGTCTACATGAAAGTGAATAAAATTAAGACACAGCAATCAAAATATTTTTACTTTACACATTGGAAGTTTCTCCTATATCTAACACTGCACAAGGTATCTTGCATAATCAAAAGGTAAGCAGAAGTCCCTTACACTGCCTCGCTTTGCCAGAGAATCACCGTAGTCTGCTGGCAAAGTCCGCTTGCTGGACTTTTTCTGCTCATGTTCAACTGCATCTTCAATTATAGGCTCAAGCCTCATCTGGACAAACACCAAAGATGTGGATCAATTTCTTTTCATTATACAGTGAGGAAAGATCTAAAAGCCTTTTAAAAACTTCTGAAATATTTAGAAAACTGCATAGAACTCACTGATGTTAAAAAGAAAATGCAAAAACCTACTGAGGCTCTGGCCTTAAATTCAGTAATCTCTGAAAAATAGACTTTGAAGATCAAATTTGGTAATCAAACTCTAGAGTCCCCCCTCTTCTTGTTTTTTTTTTTTGCTTTTCAGCTGCAAGACTCTTAGATCTATATCAAAAGTCTTGCTCAAGGGTTCAGAACAGTCAGTTGAATAGTGTTCAATCTCAGTGTGTTTTAATACACTAACCTATTGAGTATACTAAACAACAGCTTAAAACTTAATGTTGCTGCTCACTGGGCAAGTTGGTCAAATAAAAAACTGATCTTTATGTAGAACTAATTCTTTCCCAACCCTTCCAAGACTGCAGCTAAATAACATACTGTATCTACGTATTTTCTTGTCAGTCACCAGATGCAATTTTATTTTGTTACCTCTGTAAGAACTGTGGTGTCATATGAAGGCTGATACTTCTCTTTTTCATGTGCAGTTCGCTTTTCCATCTTTTCTCTGTCTGTCTTCTGTTTTCTGTCTGCTCCTTTGGGCTAAAAATGAATGATTACATGAACAAAAATGCAAGTGGAAAATGGTTTTATAATTGAAATCTGATCTCAGAAGTCAAACAGTAATATAAACATGTCCCCCATCTTTATGAGAACTTCTAAGAATCTGTTGTAAGAATCTGTTTTCTACTGTTACCTTAAAAACTTTGATTTGACAACTAGCTGAATGCAGATGATCTGTATATTCTCCATTTTCAGTCTGTTTAAAAGTGTCAACCTGAATTCTGAAAGGAACTCCTTTCTCTCCTCCGTGTTTCCGAGGGGTAAATTCAGTGCTGATACAATGTACCTGAAAGAAAACAATGACCAAACCCAAAGGACCCTCAGAAGCATTCCAGACATGAACTTCACTATCTGTTACTGACATCACCGTTTCTTGCAATCAGTATTGGCAAAGCTATAAAAGGTCACTGCCTGGTGTAGCCATATCTTACAGGCCACATTTCCCCTGAGCATGAGCAGAAGTGCTGCTTTCACTGGCTGTGACCTTATTCCCCTTGGCTGGACAGGAGAACCTGGCCCCAGGTCATTGGACAACTAATATAAACAATATAGTCTGATACATATTTCTGTAACTGCGCAAGAAGAAGGGCAGACATGTTCTGACTTTCTTAGAGAGCAGACATGTTCTGACTTTCTTAGAGAGCAGACATGTTGTGAGCAGACCCTCTGCCTGGTCAGACACCTGGCCAGGGAGAGCCTTGTGTCCAGAGCTTTCCAGGCAGTCTGCCTGAGAAGCGGTGGATGCAGAGTCTGCTGGTAGGTATTAGAACTCTTGCTGCTGCTTAGATGCTTAAGTTCTCTCTGCACAGAAATTAGCAATCTTGTAGATAAATAAAGCCTCTGAACATTTCTTGGAGTCCACCCTCTTGTCATTATGCCTCCGGGACCATGGGAGAACAACCACACCTGGAAGAGTTTTTCAGGCACCCTTATCTCAGGATATTTTCAAATATGCCCAAGTCCTCTAAAACCCCACAGACCAACTTTAAGTCAGTATCTAATTGCCTCAGACACTGTATCAGAACAAACCCTGTTTATAAGCTAGGAATACTCCTAAAAGATGACTAAGGAGAAAATCAGTGCAACAGCAGTTAGGATGAATCTCACTGGACAGTGTTCCCAATTTGGTTTTGCTTCCTTATGGAATTTTAAGCGAGCCTTTAGAATGAGTGAACTATACTGGCATAATATGAATCAGTTCCATTTTCAGTCTGTTATTATTTAAGGAAGTGCATAAACAAAAATGTTCAATAGTTTAGCTCATACTTCTTCAAGGAGACTACATCTGACTAATTATGTAACTCAATAGAAAAAAGTATTTTTATTGTAATAGATCAAAATTAATTTACTGACAATATGGAATTTAACCTATTTTTATAGCCTCAGTAAGAAATGCTGCTACCTCAAACTTTACACCTACACCTTTTTATAATGAAACCAGATCTGAGACAAAAGTAGGGTAAAAATTCCAATGCAAATCTGAACACTACATATTTCCAAGCAAAGCATGCTCAGCTGCCCTGAATATCAAATACACAAATAATAAAATTCCTACTACAAGGAAGCCTTTGAATGTTTCTTAACCCTCATTTGTAGCACAATACTTTTCATTTTGCATCCTCAAGCCAAGATTCTGCTGAAGCTCACCACTAGAAAAGGTGAGCTTCTCACTTAAAAAAAAGTAGTAGTGAGAGTTACTGAGAGGGATATAAGTTAATTCTCATACCTCATATAACTAGATAACTATGACAGTTTCCTTCAAAGAGCTTTTTGAAAGCTTTTCATTTATCTTGCTATAAACCCAAATTAAATTGAAAGACCTTACTAGGGACCTTAACAGAACTGTGAACCTTTGTTTTTTCAAAGATGGTGTTTCATGGCCATCTCCCAGATAAGAAACCGAGAACATTCATTGTGCAAATGTACTACTGGTTGTGACCTGAAAGGCACCCAACACAGACATCCAGTCAAATAAAGTTTCAAACCTGAATAAAAGCAGATGTACATTTTGTTGGATCCCATAAAAATTCAACTGCATTGAGCTGGCTTGGATTTGTCTTGATATCAATGACTCCAACAGACATTGGAATATCTATTAAAATAAGGAGCATACGTTTCAAAATAATCATACTGCAAGAAAACACTATAAATAAATTGTAATATAAGGTTACCATCAGCACACACAAGGTAGGGTGGAAAAACTTGGGCTCTGGTGGCTGGACCATAAGCCCAGAAAGAGTTTCCTAGGATACGAAGAACCTCAGTAGATTCAACATACAAAGTGCCCATGGTTTTGGGTGTTTTTTGGTTCTCCTCCCCTGCTGCCACCCCCAAGTTACTCTCCAAAAATGATCAAGTTACAGCAAAGTACAGAAACCATGGTGGTTCCACTTTCACAGTCTATTAGAGAAAGTTACTTTCGTCTGTGTTCTTCTAAATACCGTAACATTTAGTAATCAAAATGAGAAAGATAATTAAATGTGTAAGGTGGCAGAGTTGCTATCTTACTTTTACAGCATTTAGAAGTTTAAAAGGAATGTGAAAGTGGTAAGAACATTTATATTTAAAATACATGCTATGACCAAGCAGCATCCAGAAAAACTGCTCTGTCCTTTTTCACCAGCCCCAGCATAAATGTGAACACGATCAATTTAAATTTGGCTCCTGAATTCCACTCAGTGGCAACCAACAGGACCCATCATACCTAAGTCGAGAAGTCTGTCCCCAGGGCGGTTCCACTTCCAACCTTCCAGCTGCTGGTGCTCTGTATATTGCAACCTTCTGTCATGGAACACAACTCTTATAATACTCTAAGAAAGAAGAACACAAGCATCTGATGAGCCACAAGTTACTACAGCTTAGAAACAGCCTGAAGGTGAAGTGCTAAAACATTCCAAAATAGCCACACTGCTGATAAAATAGATACGCACAGCAAAAAATGTGGCAACCATCAGTATCCCAAAATATTCCAGAACACAGAAATAGAACTGAGCAGCAGGAGACACTTGAAAATGTGGTAAAAAATGCAGGAGAGAATTACATCTGATTGCATATTCCAAAGGTCACTATGAATTACATGCAGTGAACTGAGCAATGCTGACAGCACAGTACCAACACTGTGCAGGCAACACCAAATTATTTTAGAAAGCAAACACAAAAGATTTCATTTATTATGAAAACTGGTGAATATTACTTGAGCATTTTTTCACTGGGAATTCTGTCAATTTTTGCAGGACATTTTAAGAAATAAAATAGGAATCTCCCTTCCTAGTGTTTATAAGCATACTGACAACAGATCTATGATTTTAATTAATAGAAAGAAGGAATAAATAAATTTGCAAACTTTCCCAACTGCTCTATCTGCAACATTAATCTAAAAACTACAAAACTATTAACTTTATTCAGGTAAAAGCACTTATTAACAATATCTATTTTTGGTACTGCTACATAAATGCACATAGAAAGCAATTTGTTACACAGAGGGGAAGGAAAATACTGCACACATTAATTGCTACCCAATAACTAGAATGTGGACGTATTTACATCTTTTTTTTTTTCATTACTCTACAGTCTTGCTTGTATTAACAGCAGCTAGAAGTGTCCATAAAACCCAAAAACTCTTAAATGGGAGTGCCTGTGCACTGCATTTCCTTGAGTTTACTTCAAAGATAACACACACAAACATACCCCTCCTTTTGCACTGCAAACTGGCGAGTTAAGAGCTTGGAAATACCTGCAGCCACCTCCACCACCATGAAATGGCTTCTTTGGGAAAGTACTGGGATTGCAGTATTTAAGTATCCAAACTGAAAAATTCACTGATGCAACGCTCTAATACCTTGCTACGGTAAAATTTACTTCTTTAAATTTTTACACTGCTTTATCTTTATCATTACCTACCAAAGGACTCGTCAGCCATAAATAAGCCTAGAAAATCAGTCTAGCAAATCAGCAGAGAGAAACCCCAAGGCTACAAGGAAATAGCACCTCGGGGTAGAACAGTCCACGTGCTCATTGCAGCAAGTCACCACGCCAAGTTGTAAAAAGTTTAATTACAGAACTCACAAACCCCAGTTTTAGGTCCATCCCTAACACTTCCTGAAACGATCTCTGAATAACCATCTCATAAACAAATAAGAACAAGGCATAAGACTATATAAACAAGCCAAAGGTCACAAGTTACACCGACTAAAGTTGACAGGTAAAGATTCAGACTCACATAGCACACTGTTCCAGTGCATTCATCAGCATCACTTTCAAAGTGACTTTAACTGACGTTTTTCTCCTCTTTCCTAATACCTGAGTAAGATTTTTTAGAGAATTCAATAAAATCTTTCATCAGATGCTTAAAAGAAAAATCCAAACCCTTCCCTTCATCTCTTAATAATCTGTACCATGAATTGGGCTGTTTTTAAGTTTCCCTCATTCCTGTACTTCACACAATACCTCAGATCCACAGTACCTTCTGCTAATATTAAAGCAAAAGGAGACAAATGTGTAACTGGGAAAAGGAGCTCAGCTTTGGAATAGAGTGCTCAATGAAAAGCAAAATTAGAGAGATCAATTTTCCTATCTATATATCTCCCAATATCCCACTGCTGCAAAAACCACAGGTTGGCTCCACATATTTTCTGTAACACCTATTAAGGAAGATGCTCCCAATACCTCCATTTCCATCTCAATGCTCCTCTGCTTCTTCCCACCTCTCTGAATCACTTTAAATGGACAGTGTAATAGCTCAGGGACACAAAACTACAGACAGCTATCCTAAGTTTGGCACAAAATACTCAGATCTCAGGACACATATGTATTACATGCGCTGGGTATTTATATTCATACGGTTTTATTTGTAAACATCACAACAAATATCTAGTGACAGCAGAAAACAAATCCATAGAATACAGTCTCTGGGTTGTTAGTAGGACTATTCAAAGAACTTAAATTCACCTTCACCAGTTTTCCATTGATCTCTGGTATGTCTCCAGCTTTCCGATTATCCAGCATTCGTATCTCATAGGACTGACCTTTAAAGAGAAAAACAACTGTATCAGTCAAAGAGTCACAGCACAAGGCTATTTTGTGTTTAATGCATTTAAATTAAAATTCACAGTACACAGTACACCAGCACTTGAAACTTGTGTTTGAGAGATCTTCAAAGCAACGGGCACTTCACAGTATGGGAATTCACAGGAAAAAATTAAAGTTTTTCATAATTTTTAAACTACGGATACTTTCAAAGTTTTAGTACTTCATTTTGGATGAAGTGCAAATACTTGTTTCTCTATTTTTTTTCTGAAGCAAAACATTTCAAAGCTGAATTCCTTTACTTTTTAAAGCTGACGAAAGGCAACAACATACTGAGAAACATTAACTGGTCTTTCAAAACAAACTCTCACACAGAGTTTTTATACTGTTCCCACAACATAAATACTATTCTCCTGTGTTTAATTTTATCCATGTACCTGCTGCCTTTTTATCATTTTTAGACTTTGTATGATTTCAGAAATAAGCCTTTAAAAAAAGAGACAGTTAATGTTTATATCAAACAGGCATGAGCAAACCTATTCCAGTGAATATGATAAAACTGTTGTGCTTCAAAAGAAGCAAAGCTTGAAGTAATTTATTTGAACTACAGGATTTTTTTTCTTCCAAAGTGAGCAGCACATACCATCATTTGCAAAAATCCCATTTTCCCTAAATAAAATATAGGACAAAATAAATTTTAACATGCTCACCAACATCAAATGCAGTAAATTCACTACTTTCTACACTGCTTTTATGTTCCAGTGTATACTAAATTTAAAAGACATTTCGACTTGTCCTACAAGGTAATACCCTTGTAAATGAGCAAATGATTTCTTCATCTCCTTTTAGTGCTCCACAGACCAAAGCTACCTCCAACTATGGACCATTTCAGGGTTTTTTTGCTGTAATGCAATTAGCACATTTATGTAGATACTCTTACACATATACAGGCTTTCTTTACTCCAGCAGCATGTGAACATTGATACAGTCATCCATGACATAAATACATACAAAAATTAGATGAACCTAGTAAATAATAGATCATTTCTCCTCCTATATTTAACAGGAAGAAACTTTTTTCCTGATAGATTTATTTTACTCACACAGATAAGTCCAAGTGTATTTATAGTCAGCACTAATCTAGGACTATTACTAAACTTTTCCAATTATTTCTCTGTTCTTTCTTGTAATTTTCTGTGGGGGAGGTGGGTGAAGAAAAAAATTCTGATTGCTTCCTTAACAAAAGTGGCTAAACTTTTACTAGTACAAACTAATAGTATCAAGACTGAAAATTTGATAAAAAGTAAAAATCAAGCAACACCTGACTTGAAAATGTAAAAATAGCTCGGGAAGTTTCCAGACAAAGGAGCTGATAAATTCCACTCTGGAGTTTTGGACATGTAGCTGCTCTGGGAGTGTGAAAAGCACCACAGCACTGACCTGAGTCACCTCTACATGAGAGCTATATACATGACTTTCTGTGCTCCTTCTGTGGAGGAGCCACAGGAGCAAGGTCACACAAGGTAAGAACTGTGACTGCTCCCTGCTTCGCACAGAGTCTGTAGGATCCTTCCACAAAAATCATGGAATGCTCAGGTTTGGAAGGGACTTCTAGAGGTCATTGTGGCCAATCCCCCTGCTCGAGCAGGGCCACCTGAAGCCAGCTGCCCAGGACCAAACCTGGCTGCTTTTGAGTGTGTCCAAGGATGCTCATCCAGCCCATACTTCTTTCATTAGCTTCTCTGCAAGGACCTGATGGGAGAAAACAGCCAAAGCCCTACTGAAGGAGATCACCTGTAAACAGCACCCTACTACCTTCCCCTTGTCTATCAAGCCAGTCAGTTCATCAGAGAAGTTTGTCAAACCAGTCAGGCATGAAACCCCCTTGGGAAATCTGTGCTGACTACTCCTGATGATGACCTTGTCCTTCACGTACCCAAAAAATGGTTCCCAGGAATAGCTGCTCCATCACTTTCCCAGGAAGCCTGTGGTTCCCTGGGTCCTCCTTTTTGAACATCAAAGCAATATTTGCTTTCCTACAGTCCTCAGGCACCCCTCCTAGTAATCATGATCATTCAAAGACTGTAGAGAATGGCCTTGCAATGTCATCTGCCATCTCCCTTAGCACTCATGGGTGCATCCCATCAGGACCCAAGGATTTATCCAAGTCCAGATTGCTTCAGTATTTCCTGACCTGTTCCTCTTCCACCAAGGGAACATATTCTTTTTTTCAGACTTTCCCCTCATCTTTAGTACCTGGGATTCCTGAAGACCAGTGATACCAGAACAGACTGAGGCCAAGGAGGCATTCAGTACCTCAGCCTTTTCCATGTCCTGTGTCCCCATGGCCTCTGTTCAGCAAGGGGGCCATTTTCAGTAGTCATCCTTTTACCACTTATGTACTTAGAGGAGACCAACCTGTCTTGGACATTTCTCACCAGATTCACTTCCATCTGGGCTTAGTTTTTCTGACCACATCTCTGCAGGCTTGGACAGTGTCTTTGTATTCCTCCCAGGCTACCTGTCCCTGCTTCCATGTTCTGTACACCTCTCTTTTGTACTGGAGTCCAAAGCTGGGAGTCCCTAGCTTTTCCATGCAGGCCTCCTGCCATTTCTGCCTGACTTCTTCATTGGGATTCACTGCTCCTAAATCTGGAGGAGCAGATGCTTGAACATTAACCAGCATTCTTGGGCCCTGCTTCCCTCCAGGGTCTTGTCCCATGAGACTCTGCCAAGATCACTGAGGAGGCCACAGTTTGCTCTCTCGAGGTCCAGTAATGTCATCTTTTCCTCCAATCTGCTTCTTCCTCTCAGAATCATGACCTGCACCATCTCAGACAGCTAACAGAGAAATTTTTAGGGTAAGGTCTTAACCCAGGCAGTAAACGTTGTGTCCTTCTCTCTAAAGCACTAGCACAGAAAGGAAGTTGGTCAACTGGTTTTTTTTCTTCCCATATTTATTTATAAAAAGGGGCATCAATGCTCTCATTTTTCAACATCAGGAAAAGTTACCCAGGATGCCAAAAAGCAGCAAAACTTCTTTGCCAATGAAATCTTTATATTAAAAGGGATTTTCAAAAAAACATTTACAGTAATTTCAGACATATCACTTAAATGGCAAGCTCTTCTCAGATGCAAGGCAGCAAGCACTTTCTTCTTTCAGCCCACTGCCTTCTGTCTTCTAATTACAGTGAGATCTATAAATCTATAGAGATTCCAAGGCAAATTCACAGGATAAAGAAAGCTGAACTAAGTCTAGGAATGGTGATCCCAGAGCATTAGAGCCAGAGGTGGATGGAGGGGTGGGAGGGTACAAAGCCATTAATATAGTCCAAAACAAATGGGAAATTATTTTAGCAGGGTTCAGAATAGTAGCTGGCTAAACTTAGGACACTAGTGTAACTTCCAGAGGTGAGGGAGGATTTATCACCCAGCAATGACTACATTCATACATTCAGATTATGTTACCCAGTAGTCAGTGCCCTCTCTGCAGAAAAAATAATGCAGGCAAAAAACCCAGCACAACTCACATGGAGTATTTACCTAGTTTATTTCTGACAAATGTAGACAGACAATAGTGAAATACACACAAACTCCACAGGTAGCTGCACTCATGTTTGTGTTTCAAACACAGTACTGTTCCAGGCAGATATGCAGAGCTAATTTCAACAATTACAGTGGCCTCTGTTGTGCAACACTTTGTTCAGGGATTGATATTGTAACATTTATTATGGTTTTTGAAGGTTGTTTGTGTGTACCCTATGCAAATATCCAATTAAGTTTCTACTATCAATCAAGTCCAAAGAGGAATGCAAAATTACTCCTGTATTTCAAGCTACTGTTACCTGGAATTTGTCTTCTAAAAGCTATTAGCTTGATTTTATTGGGGAATGTGGGAGATGGAGGGGGGCAACACACGGCAAGAAAAAACAAAACAGAACAACAAAACAAACCCCACCAGGGGAAGTAACAATATCTTACAGCTGTGAGCCTACAAGCTGGACAAAAGACTACTGGGAAGGCATTTATTTTGGACACACACTTATGTTTCAAAACATGAAATCCCATTCCAGTTTTAGACCTGCACCACTAGCTGCATTCACAGATGGACACCAACCTTGATTCAAGTATGTGAGAGTTTCATCATATAATTTTACTGCTGGAGATGTTGCAGCACACATAACATACTGGAAAGGTGGATGTTTGGTCTCATTTTCTTGTGGAAGGCTGGAATCTTCCTGTTTGAAAATAGGCAGTGCCAAAACATCACTGAAAAGAACAAAACAAATAACTTTGTGAGACTGTTGGCCCTGTTTCGTTTGAAGTTAAGGGAAAAAAGGTTAAAAAAACCCACAATGAAATACATGCAAAACTAGTTCTATTAGTTTATTAATGAAACCTATATAAGCAGTATCCAAAACATTTTCCACCGGACCTTTAGGCTAGGATACATAAACAATGCCATGAGACCTAAGCAGACAATAAATAAAGTTGTGCTGATCCTATGAAATTTTAATTTTCAGTTCTTGTCTCGACTGAAAAAATTCAGTTTTCATCAAACTTTTCCCCTGTCAACATAGGCAAGCTTGCTCTACAAACACGCAGATGAAAGCAAGGCTTTTACTCTCTTTTTTAAAATAACATATTCCCCCAAGTTATCTACACTGTGAAAGTATCTCCCCATTTAGTATCATTATATGTAAGATATTCATTCTGTTGACATTGAAGATTTTTCAATCTTAACTTTTCTTAGGCTTTAATACACTGAATAGCCCCAAAATGATTAAGCTGCAGATTAACAAAAGTTAGAGAAGGTTTATGCCAAGATTCAGTTCATTTATGAAAGACTCACAACCACGAGAAAAACCTGGGAACTCCTACGTTTTGGAAGAGTAAAGAGCAATCCATGCTGTGGTAATAAAGACAGATTCACCACAACCAGCAAACATCTGCTACAGAAATGAATACTCTATCAGCAATAGATTAGTCTCCTTGTATACAGTAATCCTAAATTAAACTTCAAAGAGTTTTACTTGCATTAGATTTTTGTTCATGATGAAATCATCTGCTGATCCATGAAACTTTAATTCACTTTAGAAATGGATTTTCCAAGATTTCTCACCTTGCCTGTTGATTCAGTTTTTAACCAAAATGTATCTTATCTCTTGCATTCATCATATAGATTTAATACGTTTTTGCAATGAACTATAAATGTATCATTATTGCACTGTTATTTGTACACTGTAACCTGCAATTTTTTGAGCTTTTTTTTTGCTGTTCCTCATACCTGTGAAAGCCTGCTTTATTTAAAGATAACTCTATTAATTCCCCTTGAATTCCAGCTCATACCAAAAAAAGACACCCATACACGTTCCTTTCCACTAGAAGAAACCAGGAGATGCTACAAAGAGTCATGAAAGCAGGACAAGGCAGAACAGTGTCCAAAGCAGCATTACAGGCCTGCTGAACCATATCCTAATACTTCTCACAAAGGGAGATAATGTGGCAGAGAGAAATGGACACCCTTAAGAGTTTGGTTGTACAGAGAAAAGGAGAACCACAGGCATGAGCAGGACAGAAAATTTTGGGTATCTGTGCCTGCTCCTTGAGGATGACTCAGAAGAAAGCAGGAGATGCTTCCTGCCTGGCTGTGCCAGAAGCACAGGAGGGAGCACTGTGACAAGCAGAGGGAAGCCCTGCCACACACCTGGGCACATCAAACACTCATGTTTCTGTGAGGAGGAACTTGAAAATGGCAAGAACAAGGAAACAACAGCAATGTTTAAAATACACACATAAGAGTCCAAGTGCAACAGGGAAGCCATGCAAAGTGTCTTGCCAAATAACTAACCTGCAATTCACTACTCAGTGCTGCAGCACTTGCTTTCACATAACACACAAGACTGAAGGGAGAAGCCTTTTGTGTATTTATGAAAAATATCTTTCAAGCCTTCATTTTCCACCCACAATTTAAAGATAAAACTGTAGCTGGTCTGGCTTAAGAAGGTGTGACGTGGTTAATGAATTAGTTAAGAGACAAGGCATTGGAACCCAACAAATACAAATGGAAGACTAATTTAGCCAGCTTTAAACCTGCTCTTGCTAATACTTACAAAGTGGTAATGAGTAACTGCCACTGAAGAAGAAAAAATAAAGACATTCGACTCCACAACCCTACAATTTAGCTGTAAAGAGAGCATAATGTTCATTCTTTTAACTCCACCATTCAAAAAAAAAAACACTCCAGAAAACAGCACAAGGCAAATTTTTTCTTATAAAAGTTGTCTTCTGGGTACTAGTACATTCCAAAGGCAAAGAGATATCAATGCAATTTAAACTCCTTCCTAGACCATCTCTAAATAAGTATCACTTAAATAACATTTTGATTTGTTCACTTAAGAACATCGGTGTTTCCACATTTCAACATGCACTTTTTCCCCACCTAAAAACAGATAAAACCTGCAGGCAAGTAAAACAGTCAACAAGGTATGAGTAAAATACTTCGTTTGAAGATTTTAAAGTGCCAGTTTAAGCAGGGACCAGATAAACCTCACAGTGACAAGAATCCTCTACAAAACAAAATTCATTGCTCACACAGCATAGCTGAAGAAAAGATGCAAAGAGTGCTCTCAATTCAGAGAAGGGGACCAATAGGAAGGAGAAATTTTTGGTTTTTTTACTGAAGACTATAAACTGCCCAGATGGAGGAGAAACAAGTGTTTCAAAATAGCTACTGCTGAAAAGGCTACAAGAGAACAGAGAGCTTTAAGTGACTGATTCTGTTCTTTTTTTGCCACTGTTAATTTTTGATCTTGTGAAGTATAGACTCATTTACTTCACTTGTCTCATTTAAGTGAGCTTGTTTTGAAGAACAAGCAGCATCTTTTGTTAGATTTCTTGATATCTGAAAAAGTTGATCTACCAAGGTTTACTCTCCTGCTGGAAGGAACACCGAGACCAAGTTTTTGAAACTATTGGCTCCAGCAAGAAAAGTCTTATCTCAGTCCCTCAGAATGTGGTATAATAAAGTATTCAAATGAAAGGCATTCTTTCTTCCTAGAGGGAGGAGGAAAAGTTTCTCAGAAAAAAACAATCTTCGTTATACACCAAGAGCAGGCAGTAAACATATCTGCCAACACCATACAGAAGTAGGAAGGCTTAGAGAAAGCAAGGTAAAATGTTAACACTTGGACTAAAGCTGCCCTATGTTATGCAGCCTACATGACCATAGTATGAAAAGATGTAGAAAAATGTAATCTGTCCTCCCAAACGTGTGAAATGTGTTTGTCAGCCTTCAAAAACCACCTTCCCTATAAATTTAAAAACCTCTTTTCAACACTTTGACTGAAGCGTTTTAAAAAAATCTAATACACACACATACACAAACCCCTCCCTAATAATAGTAATAGAGTCACAAAATAAATGAAGAACCTCCTTGTCCTTACAAGAACAGGAACTACTATGTCATCAAAATTCCAAGTAACGTTCCATCAATCACCTGCCTTATCTGCCTTCAGGATTGTATACTTTTGGGTGTGAGTCCTAAAGCATCCCAAGAACACACAGGCCTTCTGGAACTTTAAAGGATGGTTTATGAGGACAAATACCTTGAGAAAAATTTTTCTCAAGCAGTATTTGAGTTAAAAGTTATGATCCCAAAGCCAAGCTCTGCACTGTTAAGAGGTGTGGACAAGCCACAGGAAAATGTAAGGCAGTGGAGAGCTGCTACTTCCTAACACTCTGCATCCACAAAAGCAAGTTTGATGTGAGACAAGAGCCCTGGAACTTATTTCTGGGAAACAACTTTCTCTGCAACAGCTGTCGAGAAGTGCAACATGAATGAGAAACAGGTGCAAATTCAACGGGAATCCCACAACCCATCACATGGAAACTCAGATGGTTAAAGGCACAAAATAAAAAAAAAAAACACACCAAAGAGAGAAGAAAACGCCAGCACCAAAACCTGTGTCTTCCTAAACTGTTGATGGTAGCAAAGAAGAGAAGTAAGAAGGTTCCCCATGGCCAATCCAGAGTTGTGCTCAGTCCTCTGGCACAGGGAGGTCAGGCAGCTGCTCCTCACAGCAGTGACACACGGCAGTGAACGAGGGCACACTCACTGCCCTGCTTCAGTCGGAGATGTCCATCCACCATAAGAGGTGATGAAACCAGAGAAGACAGCTCTAGAACATGACTTTTCATAATGTATTCACACATTCAGCCAGGAAGAAAAGAAACCAGAAAACCCAACCCCAAGCCAATGTCAGAGATCTAGAAAATGAGGTTTATCTTTCAACATGTTTTATCTGTGCTAACAAAGCAAGGAGGACTAGGTTTGTGGAGTTTCTTTTTCCTCAAATGCCTATTTTCTCACAAGCATTTACATATTTGTGTGCTTGCACAAAGAATCAAGCTCCAACTCTAATCAGTACATGAAATTTTATTTTAGAGTCTAGATGTCAGTGAAAATTATTTTTTCTGCAGTGCAACACATAAAACCAGAACAGACCACCACAACAGAAGCTTTATAATGTATTTGGCAGAAAACACTGGGTACATCTAAAAAAGAAAAAGGAAATAAAAAATTCAGGATACCTTAAGTAGGCATTCCACTTAAATAAAACACATAACCAGCAGCATAACATAACCATTCTCAAAAGAGTGGGAGGCTTCAAGGGAAGCATAAACAGTCGTTTTGTCTGTCATAATGTAACAGCAGCCAAAACCAGGGCCTGAATATAAATTTTTTATATTTGCACAGAGATGATGAAGTTGAGGCAGTAACTGTCATGTCCCAACCATGTTCATCAGAAGCCAAAAAAGGATGTCAGGGACCCAAAAGCTGTTGTAAGACAACACTCTCCTCCTCTTCTCCACCTGAAAACAGATCTATAGGTTGTAAGACAAGGGCCCCTAAGCTCCTTACTGACCTTACTGGTTATTTGAGCCTCAACTGTGGTGGAGAGTTGAAACCCAAAGTTCCTTCACTATCCAACAGGCTTGAATTTTAGCACTACAACCACCACTGGAACTGCAAGCATTTAAATAACTTCATACACTAAGCTTCCAAATTACACTTAAAAATTCAGTCATTAAGGTACTTGTCTGTCTATCCATGCTCATTTCGCCTAATTTAAATTGATTCATTAATCAAATAATTAATTGGATGAAATATGGAATTCTGCTAGAGAGATGCCAGGCAGTTCTTTGAAACTTATCTTTTCAATTAAGCAGCCTCCATTTTTTAACAGTTCATAGCAACTATTGGTGGTCCCCAAAGGGCACAATTCCTGCTGTGTTACAATAGATATTATGATGGATTTGTAAGAAAACATGATGGGTGTCATTAGTGACTGAATATGACAGCAATACTCAAAACTCACCATCACTACAGGTACCATGTTTTTATACAGGTTTTGGTGGGGTGTTGTCTGACACACCTGACAATTGCTCTTATCAATTGAATTGAATTTTGTGTTTACAGGCAGTTTCTTATTGCATGAGAAGGTGTTAGAACAGCAACCAGAAAAAAAAGTGGGTCTCAACATTTTATAACGAAATTTTGAAAACTATTTAAAACCATGTGAATCTGCAGAGAAATTTAGGAGGCATTTAGCTGCCTTCTAAACAAAATCCACAGTCACTGGTCATCACACATGAGCAACTTCATTAATAAGAATAAACACAGGAGTAATGCCATATATTCTTCTTCAGGGCACTGACTCATCATCAACTTGAGAAGCATCAGCCAGTTTATGTCCAACCCTAACAGGTAAAAGAGTTACACAGGCCTTTACAAAATACAGGGGCATATACCTCGGGGATTTCTTCTTCTTCTACCATTTTCTTCAGTAAGAAAGTGACAAGTAATTAGCTTCTACTGGCACACAGAACAATGACAGAGCAGGAACTCTCACTCTTGATGCTACCCCACTTCTCCCTTTAACTATGTGGTCAGAGATTGAAGTTACAAATAATACTACAGGCATGTGTTTTCCAAAAACACATCTCAGACAAAGCACGCAACAAAATTCGAGACTAATGTACAGCTTAGCTTGTGCAAGGTTACTTCTTAAGTGTTTTTAACAGCTACAGTGCTTTTTGTGGTAATTCAGAGTGTCCTAGTAGGCAGGTATTCCTAACTAAAATCCACTTAGGATTCATGCCCACCATAACAGCATGATAGGAGCAGAAAAAACAATCCATCCAACAACTGTAAAAGTTACAATTCTTACAGTTCCAAGAAAGTGAACGGTGAGAACTACAGGGAGGAGAAATGAAGTCTATGAGAAGAAAGGAAACTATTTAACAAAACCCAGTCAAAACTCAGTATTTTTAATCATAAGAAATCCTAGGAAGAACTGAATCATGGTACAGAAAGAGGAGCAGTTCTTGAACAGGAGTGGATGCATTTACCCCTCGGTGTTTGCACACTGAGAAGCCATCCAGGCATCCACCAAACAGCTGCCCACAAAAACTGGGACACCACTTCATGGGACGAATGTTTGCCAAGGGAAACGGGGCAGAAGTAGGAGAAAATCCAGAAAAGCTGAATATAAAATCAGGAGTATTCTCATCAAGAGAGATGGATCACCTTGTTCTCTGAACTGGCACATTCTAAAAGTTATTTTTAACTAAAAAAAAATGACCAAATCTCATAGAGAACAAAAACCCCATCAAATACAAACCCCACCACGAACCTGCTGAGCTCACAATCCCAAATATTAGCAGAAAGGTCCTCATTTCTATTCAGCCTAAACCCTTATTTGTAATTTCCAACAAAGACACTGCACTTTCAACACTCCACCTGAGAAGTGCTGCCTTAAAATACACATAATAGATAAAACTTGTGGTCACCTGAGAGAGAATGTGCCTTCCATAAAGGCCAAAACTGTCAAATGCAACTGCTTTATTTCTCCGGACTCTCAAAACACTGAGTAACCCTGTCGAAAACCTTGGACTAAAATGTCTCCCAGTGTCTCCAAAACAGTTTCCCTTTTCCGCGCTAAGTCGTTACTCAGGAATCCGCACATTCTGCCCATAAGTAAGTTATTCATTTCAAACAAACAGTTTTACCTTAGCTTCGACAAAGCACAACCAAATGCTACTTAAACACTTCAACTTTGTAAAACCTGGAAAACAACCAAAAGGCAAGGAAACCACCAAATTGATAAGGGCAGAAAAAGCTACATGGCGAGAAAAAAAGAAGAAAAACCGTCCCTACACACGAATATATAAGAACAAACAGACCGATTAAAGTACAGCCACACTACTACGTTTACCTGCTCGAGAAAGACCATTTTTAAACGTCGGAGGAAACGGCTATTGTTCCTTATGAACAAGAACTACATTTGCCGAGTATAAGATGATAATCTTCTGGAACGTGGGGTCTGGTTACACCCCCCCGGAACAGCGAAATGTCATTTTTAGTGCAGAGATTCCACGTATAAAGGGAAAAGCCCCCCCAGCGCAGGCAGCTGCCCGCCCCTCCCGAGCGGCCACCTGCCAGCAGGGGCGGGCAGGGCAGGGCCGGACCCCCCGACACGTGCCCGCTCCTCGGGAAGGGCCTTCGGGAGCCCAAGGGATAAAAAAGCAGAGCGAAGAGGCGGGGGAGGCCCCGGCTCCTTCCCGCGCTCCCTGCCCGGCGGCACGGCCCGGCACGGCCAGGGCAGGGCA
>WEIV01005627.1:26434-170925 GCA_013390005.1 Calyptomena viridis | reverse complement strand
CAGCCTCCGTTTGGCTCCCCAGGAGGCGCCCGGCCCCATCCCCTCAGCCCCTCCCTCAGGTACTGACAGACACTGAGGAGGGCCCTCTCACTTGTCTTTTCTCAGGGATGAACAGGCCCAGCTCCCTCAGCCTGTCCTTGTAAGAGAAATGCTCAGGTTCCTTCATCACCTTTGTTGCCCTCCCGTGGACTCACTCAAGTCTTGTAGGACTCGAGGAGCCCAGAACTGGACACAGCCCTCCAGACCTGCCTCACCAGGGCTCAGTAGGATCAGCAAAGTCCAACTCAGCCCTGCACAGAACCACCCCCAAGAGTCACCCCCTGTACCGGAGAGGATCATCCCNGGGGCCGCGCACGGAGGGGCGGGAGGCGGGAAGGGGCGGCGGGTCGGTGCCGGGGTCCGCCCGCACTGGCCGTGCCGACGGTCCCTCCCCCCGCTCCAGTGGAAGGTGTCGCANGAAGGTTTTTCTAACATCCAACCTAAACCTGCCCTGACACAACTTCAGGACACTCCCTCAGGTTCTGTCACTGGTCAGCACAGAGAAGAGGCCTGTCTCTCCTGTCCCTCCTGTTCCCCTCATGAGGAAGCTGTAGACTCTGCACCCTGAACTGTCTTCACCTTGTTAAAACAAAGGTGTTCACAAGTGGTCACAAAGGCTCACCTGCCACTCACAGGCAGGGCTAACTCAGAAATTACCTTCTTATCACCTAATTGCTAGAAGGGAGCAGCTGTAAATGGATTGTGACAGGCAGAGAGGGCTGTTGTCATCTTCAGGTGAAATGCACACACCTGTGGTGAGGTGGAAAGTGTGGTACCCAGAGTACTGAGCACAGAAAATTCTTTCATTTCCTCTACTTCTGCCTGGCCTTCAATTTGTTTCTCAGCCCATTTTATAGCAACTTACATCCATTCTGCAGGCTTTTAGCTGCATCAAGACTGGCATTTAACAGGCCAAACTGAGTTTGGTCCAGATCTATTCAAGTAGCAACAAATTTCTCCTTCTGGGATATGAATTTAAATTTTGTGAAAATTACTAGAGTAGCTTGATTTTATGCTGTTATTAAAACTGATTATTTTATATTTTCCACAGAAAGGTTCCAAGAGGCAGCTAAACTTTTCACAAATCATTCTTACTGATTAAAATGGCCTGGCAGTTGGAAAAGACTAGGAGGGATGCAAGGAAGAACTGGAATTGCCAGTGATTTAGATTGTAATCCTAATCCTGTTCCCACTGGTCATCACATAGGGTAAGTAACCCATGACTTGATGTAAAGGAGAGTTCTCAAAAAAACCCTCATGCATTAATAATTCAGAAGATAGTTAAATAATTTTATGAGATGTTTCATTAAAATGAGAGCAAACTACAGAAAGATACTGAGACCATAAAACCTATTTTGATCGTGTAGTTACATGCTTGAAGTACAATTGCACAAGTTTTGCAAAGGATAAAGTCAGGAAGGCCCTAAGTTCATTAATGATTAACAAAATACTAGCTGTTGTTCAAGATGTGCATATGACATCCTCAAAGATAAGAGAATCCCATAGACCATGATTTATGATCTTCAAAGGCAATTTGTAAGTTAAAATATGACTGCCAGCTTCTCCAAAAAAAAGGTACTGGTATTTTTGCTGCTGTAATTGCTGTAAGAGTTCTCTGCCTGTGTGGGGACAGATGAACAGTTCACCTGCATATAAGGGGAAGCTTGAGAAAGGGAAATTTATGAAGAGGGCATGGGCTGATGGACAAGTCACTAGCATAGGTACCAGCTACCACGTTACAGCTTTTAGTGAGAAGAACTGAAATTACCACAGGCAAAATTCCTCTTTTAAGCCCGACAAGATGACAACAATACTCTGAATTCATTAATTTACTATTATGATGGAAGCATTTCTGAAGATGGCAATAACCCAAATGATGGCATTAATTTCATGGGCTATTATGAGAGGTTTATGGTCCATGTAGTAAATGAGTAGGCATTATTGAGCATACAACAGTAGTGGCTACAAAGTTAGCTAAAACTCCTGTCATTGAAGGAACAGAGTTTTAGTTGAGAACTCAGACCTTGTGTAGACCTAAAGTGGACTTCATAATAAGGCAGCAGAAATAATACTGCAGCCCACTTTGGTAAGTTGTACAAAAGGTGGTGGTGGTTTGTGGGAAACTAAAAGTAGTGCACTTTCTACTTCTGACAGTCAGATAAGTTAAGACAGGATCCAAGACCAGAGAAGCCACATACAGATTGATTTATGCACAGCAAAACTGGTTATTCTGCTTACTAGACTTGCATTAACACAGCTACATAGCAGTTACAAGATCATAAATTGGTGATTTTTATACTGGGAATTGTTTTTTTTTTCTGACAAAAATTCCAACCTCTTCTGAGGGTACCTTGAGTGGATACAATGAGACCCATCCTCTTGCAGTTCAGTCTTAAAAAGTTGGGTGTAACTTGTCCATGACAAACTGACTTGGTACTTCTGAAGATGCTATCTTTAGCTATTTTAGGAGACAGAATGTCCTTTTCCTGTTAAAATACTAATATTAAAGTGAAGATGTTTTTTCCTTAGCTTTTTTTTTGTATCCCTGACAAATTTACAAGGTTTTTTTAGAGGTGTGTGGCTTTTCTGCTGTTTTTAAAGTCCGGGCCTGTGATGTGTTTCTTTCTTTGGAGCAGGTTCCATTCTCATATCCTCTGCTGAGGATCAGCAGTGCACACAAACACCACTTTCCAACCAGATGTAGCCAGTTCCAGCATATGGAGTTGTAGCTTCAGTGCAGATCAGGTCAAATACTCATCTTAAAACTCTAGTTTTAGCCTTCCCATAATCTAAGTTTTAGGATGACTTGTTGAACTTATATTATCTGCCTTATAGTCAGGGAGAGTAGAGTCAAGTTCAAGCCATTTTAAAGACTAAGCAAAAGAATGCAGAATTCTATTGCAAAAGTAAAGTTGCTTTTACTCTTTATGAGTAATAAACAGTCTTGACTGGAAAATCTGTCACACTTTTGATGCTCTCTGTATTCCACAGAAGAGTAGAGTTGGTTTAACCAAATACAGACCATTGAAAATCCACATACAGTATATTTTATATGCCTTTTTTTCCTAATAAAATTCATATTCTGCAACACAGACAATATAAGCCCCATGCAGGGTCCCACAAGTTAGGTACAGTTTTGAGGCTGAGATTGTAGAATTTTTGCCTAAGTTGTTAAATATTTACTTACTGCTATGACCAGAATGAAGCCTCATGTCTGAACTGGTTTGTGTTCTTTGTGCTCAGGGGGGATCTTGTTAGCCCTTAATTGATGGAAGTGTCCCCCTACACTGTATTTCAAAGCACAGGTGCAGGCTGGCTCCAAACCTACAGGCAGGTGCTTAAAAGTGTGTGTGGGAAGAGCAACTTCAGAGGGACTCAAATGGCAGATTTTTAGATAAGGGTGGGAAAACAGAAATGAAGAAAGACAAGGACATGGAGAAAACAGACCCTGAGAGAAGCTAGGAAGGGACACAGCTCCTCCAGGCTGGCTGGAGGGAGGACCAGAGATGTGAGCAGACATCCTCCCTTTCCTTTTGCAGCAGGAACTGTGAGTGTCACTTGTGACCGAGGTTGTGCCAGGGAACTCCAGCACCCTTCCTTCATTTCTGGGGCATTGCTGAAGTCCATAGAAACAGTGTTGTGCTTGCTACATATTTGTGTTAGCCAATCTAAATTTCAAATCACTCTGACCTTGGTACTGAGATGGACTGATTTTATAAAACTCCACTGCAGTTTCATTAGTTTCATGCTTTGGAAACCAAATATAGGCTCAATTCCACTGGGTTGTGTTTGTTCGTTTTTTTGTTTTAAAATCTAAAACTTCACACATTTCTAATGAAAACATGCTACTCAACAATTCTACAAGAGCAGAAGTAATGCTGTGATGCAGCAATAAGTGTGAGATTACCAACACAGAAAGAGCCATGTCAAGATAAATGATTAAACACTATCCTATTTACGTACATCGTATTTAGCCAAAAAGTAATGAGCTAAAGTTTAATACAAAGAGTGAACCACACTATAAATTGAAACTCAATTAACATCAAGATTATCAGGAATCTATGAACCTAGATCTTGTCAAAGCATAATCATTTTTAATTATAAGAAAAATTTGAATACTGTACACAAATAATATTTTAGCCATGAAGAGGTAAATTAGGTTCATAGCTCACAGGAATATGCTGATGCAATAAGCTGCATATTGCATCAGAATTTCAATGCAAAGCATTTAGGCAGTGTGCCTGGACTGATCTAAGAAGCAGCCCACAGTCCTGGTCCTTCAGATCAGTTGAGCTTCAGCGAATAATCAATGTAGATGTGAAACATCAAGGTATTTCTAAGTCTGTATTACTTCATATAAACAGATTTTCTCCACAGACTGCAAATGTAATTAGAAAAAGAAACAAAACCCCCCACATCTTTGAGTATCATATGAAGAAGTAAAACATTCCTATCACTGTTAGCAGCACACACATAGGGTGCCACAGCTTGTGAAAATTGTAGAGCTGTTGTAAAGCAAATCTCCACTATGTTGACAGTACTGTCAAATTATTTTCAAATCACCAGCTCTATTTGAAGGCCTGAGCTTGTGAATTAGCAAAGGCTACACAGTCTGCATTGTGTGTTACAGCATTGTACTTGTGATTGTTACAATTTCAGGTCGCCCCCGTTTTTCTCTTACCGCAGGTAGCTGTTGTTACTGGTGGGATACTGGTGGTGGTGGTAGTGTTCGGGCTGACTGTGCCAGAAAAGCATTTTGGGATGAGACGAAGCGTTGTGCTCAGCTAAGAGGTGGTCACTGCAGTGGTGGGAGAGAGGAGAGAAAACAAATGCACACATTCAGATTAAAGTTGCAGTTGGGTTCCTCTCAGACCTTTACATTCAGCTGCTCCCAACAAGTTTGCTGGTGTCCCCCTCTCCCCTGCAGGGCTTTATTACTACACGGTGTGACATCGAGTGCAGCTCAGACCCCACCAGCTCCCCTCCCTCCACACTGAGTGTCACTGAGCAAACTGTGTGTTACAGAGCCAGGAGAAAGAGCAACTGCAAAGCAGTTCTGTTTCAGAGAGGCACAGCTTCCTCTTCACTTCAAGTCCACTCAGAGAACTTGAATGCTATAACCTGCAAAGGCACAAGTGACTGCAGAGAAAAAGAAAACAGGTGGAATACACAATGACCTCCTTAAGGTGAGCAAGATGCCTTCTCAGCAGTGTTTAGACTGTACCCCTTTTGATTGTTCATTCCATTCAAGTGATAGGCTACTACAGAGTAAAACCTTAGAGATACCTTCTTGTCATGAAAAATGAATTAACAACAACAACAACAGTGAAAACACTGTCAAATTGCAGGAAAAATATTTACTCTAACATCCACTCAACACCACCCCTCCCACCCATACTTCAGGGAAAAATCATATTCAGATGCAAACCAGCTGCTTGGTGCACTTCTGTCTCAGTGCCACTGGGTTTTGCAGCCAGGATTGCAATATCAGTTTTAAAACACAAGAAATAGCACTTGTTGATCCTGCAAAGACCTTGTCAGAAACAAAATCCTCATCCAAAATCCTCATCTGAAAATAGTTACCTGCAGAGGGCACCCATTCTGCTTGAAATAGGAAGGACTACTGACAAATAGCAGTAGTTCACTTGTGGCTTTTTTGGTTTTGAAATTGCACTTCACTCTATAAAAAGATACTTTTAAAAGGTATTGCAATATTGTGGCAACACCCAGGCTATGAAAATCAGAACATCAAAGAGCAAGGTTCTGGGAAACAAAAAGGAATTATTTCACATGAGAGTGATAATAATATGCAGCAGTCAAAAACCCCCTTCAAATAAACATAAATTGATGATGGAGACAAGAATTGAGACTGCTGCCTTAGTGGTCCTAAGAGATTATTCTCTTCCAAGAAGTATGCAGGTACCTCAGGGAGGGAGTTATAACACAGACCTGTTTGTGTGCACAAACTGATCTTTGCTGCGGCCAAGATGAGAGCTGGATGGGTCCTGTCAAGGTTAGTGTTTCCACTTAAGTGTCTGTATGTCACTGCATACTTGTAAAAAACACCCTCCTAACAGATGTAAAGGGCTGTATGTGTCCAGTGAGCACTGTTGTATTTTCTTAATAATTATTTTGATTTCAGTGACTGTAGGAAAAGACTAAATATCCTGCTACCCAGTTTGCTCCATTTACTGGCAAGTTGTAAAGTACAGTCACTGTGTCTTCCCCCCTAGATTTAGGCAAACACATCGTGTTTGGAAGGCCCATTTCCCTTTGCAATGATTGTTCTCATGGAAAGGACTACACATCCCACAAATTACTTTCCTTCCTTGGAGCTGACGTGAGCTTCATACACAGAGGTTAGGCATCTATTTTCTTCTGTGACTTGTATTTATCTGTTAAATGGAAAAAGTAATACCACAGATTCCCCTCCACTTGAAGAGTTTTCAGTCTCCACCACAGAATGGCTCCCACCTCCCCATGCAAATCTCACAGAGCTCGTGTGGCTTNCCACTTGAAGAGTTTTCAGTCTCCACAGAATGGCTCCCACCTCCCTATGCAAATCTCACAGAGCTGATGTGGCTATAAATCATCTGGCACATTTTCACCCCAAAAGTAATCTTGCTTTTGACAGATACTGGTTTGTCAAAATGCAAGTGGGAACAGTGTAGTTGCAGTCAGTCTTTTTTTTTTTTTTTTTTTTGAGAAGTCCAGGACAAAACAGCAGCAAAACCAAGTAAGACTCCTAGTTTTCATCTTGAGCACAGTAGACTTTGTTACCTAGCCCTTTCAGAATTAATTTTAGTATTTTTAGTTAACACAAGCATAATATATCAGACTCATAGATTTGTTCCTACATGAAGGGAGACAACTTTCTTTCACTGGAAATAACCACTGAGAGGAGCATGGGCAGGTTCCACCACTGGCCTGGGTTCACCCCCTGTATTATGAGTGTGGAGAGTGAGTGAGAGCTGTGAGGCCTCAGTGCTTTAGTCCTCTGTCCTTAGCTTGCCCAGCTCTTAACAGAGCTTTGACACTACCAGCCACAGTAGTAGGCCATTGTAAAATAAGGAGCATCACAGCAAATGTGCCCAGTCTTTTACCCTCGATTTTTCAAATATTACACTTACAGGGATGAACAAGTCATTGATAACAAGCAAAGAAAAGCTGCCTCAAAGAGATGGGGTGCTTACTAGTAGGTGATGACAGCAGTTCTGATCTTGGTTTTTAAGTACCTGCTTCTTACGAAAGGCTGAAGTTCCAGGGTTTGTGTTACAGCTGCCCTTCATGGTATACAAGCTATTTCCTACTTGAGAGACCGGGGCCACAAAAGCTGCCACTACAAACCATCCTATTCCACTGCACCCACTGCTCCTGGATGTGTGAGAGAAGCAAACCACAACCAAATCTTGAGGACTTCCACACAAAAGCACTGTGAAAGAGGAAGTTTTGCCTTTTTTTTCCCTCCAGGGGTTGATAAGATGCTTACCACTCATAGACGCTCTAAGTATGGAAAAGAGTAGCCAGAACATGTAGGGAAAAGAAAGTTATTATTCAAACTGAAATTAAATACTATCAAACCCCAATCAAAATTCAGTGTTTCTTTCTTCTCTTCACAATCTCGTGTTTTGACTGATCTTTGTTGCAAACAGTATATGGGTAAAACTTCAAGTACATTAGAACTTAGTATTTTAAATCAGGATAAACTTCCCACGTTATAGTTAATCCTGGTATTTTGCCTTATGAAACACTGTATATTCCCCACACCCACACCTGCTGCCCTTGACTAACCTCTAGACATAAAGGTATGTGGTTACATGGTCCTTCAAGTTTGGGGACAAATAAGGTGAGTTTTTTACCTTGTACTGTTTATTGTTAAGGGGCTATTTTTTTTCTTGCTTTATGGTCTACCCAGTAAGTACACAGATCTCAGCAAAGGAGCACTGTATACACAAACAACAAGACCTTATTTAGTTAAAACATTTCTTGCTCTAAGGCTTGTGTATGGCATGCAAAGTCCAACCTGAAATTTCAGGTGGGGAGGCTCATGTTTTGCCTAATGGGTGGATCTGCACTTTACTGGATTTTTTCCATGATCCACATAGAGAAGGAGGAGGTCTGCTAAGGCATCATTCAACTTGCTAATCTTTTTTATAGTGATCAGACTCCTCATAATTTTTCTGATTGACCTTCTGAGAACTACAACAAATGACCTTAAATATTGGTATATACACAGACTGTCATATTTGCTCTTTGCTTTGAGCAAGTAAAAATTGTTCTACAGGCAACACGCAGAAAAACTTGAATCAAGTACAATGTAAGACACTGTGAATTCAGTATATACTCTGAAAATTTTTTTAAGGGAAGTTTTTGCTGTCTGGTGATGATTTTTAGTCATGTTTAAAATACTAGGTCAGTTTAAAATCAAAGCGAAATTTTACATTTATGCAGAAATAATCTCTACATACTTCATTCCCAAAACAGATTATAGAGAAGAAAGTGTTATTTTGATTTAGTCTTTGGACTCTTTTTAGTTGTGTAACAGTTGCTGCCCAATGCAGGGTAACTTTGGAGTAAAAACAGCTGTCGGAGCAGCCCCTGGTGACAGCGAGGGATTCACAGCCAGGTATTCCCTGCTTGCACGGATGTGAATCCAAGAGCCAACACACATTTCTAGCCCCTCTTTCTATCTTTGAATACACCACCTGTCTGTCTCCTACATCCCCTGCTGGTGGGACTGTACTCACTGCTGTTCCAGTGAACTCGGACTCTGACCTGGAACAACGGAGCAAGACAAACTCGGGCACGGGATCCATTGCTGCACTGACTCGCAGGTCCCCACACAGCTCCTGGCGTGGTTTCTGCTGCCTGGGCATCTGGAGGGGGCAGAGGGAGGTGGTCCCTGCTGCCAGGCAGCCTGGCAACAGCAAGGCACTGTCTGTGTGGGCAGGGCAGGGCAGGCAGCAGTGCCTGCATGTTCTCCATGTCCACCTGCCACCTTCAGTCTGGATTGTTGGATGATTTTAGTCATCAGGGCCTGCTGAACACTGAGGCACTAGGAGGACTGCTGCACTTAGCACTCCTTCCTCTGTCATACACAAAGAAGCAGGCCTGCCAACAAGAAAGGGGGAACTGGAAACACCCACAAAGAAGTTTTTTAGCAAGACCTAAATTCCAGTAGACATCTTTGGATGCTGATGGTACAGGGACAACGCAACATGTCACAGGGTATCTGACCAGAATGGCACTCTGCTTGATGCATAACTGCTGAGCAAACTAAGGGCTCCAGCAGCCCCTTCTGATGAAACAGGTACGTAGCAGACTCTGAGCTGGACTCACTTCAGTATCTTCTTAATAGGAGGCACTCAAAGTAACTTTATATGTAAAGGAGAAATACGGATTGCTCCCAATGCTCAAGTGTCAGATTACAAAAGACATGGGTTTGGCCTCTTCTGAAGGCAGGGTATGTCCTCTTGGGGTCTATCCCCTTTCAAAGAAGTCTCCATTGCAGGGTGTTCCTGGTCTGTAGTTTATTACTCCAGTCAGATTCCTCACACTACCCACTTCTGAATCTCAGCATGCAGGAAGGTGCTTGAGGTATGAACTGAAGAGTAAATGTCTGACTTCACATCTTACAAAATGGAGCATGGCAAGTATTACCTTTGCTTTCGTTTCTTCTGCCTTTTAGGAAGGGTAGGACCTACGGAGAAATCTATCATATGGAGATCATTTGTAGGCACAGATATTTAGACAGCATCACTGACCAGAGAAAATGTTAACACATCACATCATAGCCAAATCAAAACTTCAATTAGCAGGTTTTTATGGCTGTGGCAAAGGGTGGAGTCTGGTGTTTTGTTTTTTTAACGACCCAGAAATCTGTAAAGCTGGACAGTTCAAGTAGTTCTTTTTCCGGTGTTCTGTGCTAAATTTCTGTGCACCTACTCAGTAGCCTAAAAAATTTATTTGGACTCCCAGACTGCTACAGCCATTTAGGCTTCCTGCATGTTGTGTAAAAGAAATGTCAGTTTCTTCTCATTCCAAAGGGACTGTCCCTCTTACCTGGGACTGAGGCAGCTCTGGCACCCTGCCAGGTCTAACATTGCATTGGGCTGTCTTGGCTTTGTGGACAAAACCCTCCTCCATCAGCATTTTCCTCTTAATTCCAATGCACTGAGACATTGTGTATTCCAAGAAAATGCCCTTCCTAAAAACATTACAAACCACACAGGGGCTTTAAGGTTTTTAAGAACAATAACTGCAACTTAAAGGGAACTAAATTAAGTATATTACACCATGTCTTTCTCATATTTTCTAATAACCCTGCATTTTCCACTTCCTAACAGGGGAAAAATCTTCTTACGTGGCTCAAGCAGCAGTGGCTCATAGATTTGTGAGAAAAGGCAGCCTCTGATGATACCACCTCTTAATTCAAGGAAGCTTCTAAAGAGTTTACACTGACAATTTCTGAACAATTAGATTTATATCTAAACCAATTCAGATTTCTCCTTTTATACAAGCTATATAAATAGTGATGCATGAAAACTCCTTAGGGAAACCAGATTTAGTCTTGATAGAACAGTTCAATTGACTAGTTGGCCAACATGGCCACAGCTGTAATCTAAGATCAAAACCCATGTAAAGAATTCAGGTTGTTTGATATAAGACACAGCCATCTATAATGACCACCACTATGGTGTAAAAGTGCTTTATCTGCATCAACTTGTGGCAAAAGGACAAAGTAACAGGTCAGAAATTACTTTTTTTTTCCGTATTAGAGGGGTTTTGCAGTTGCCTACCATTATGGTTACATTTTGAATGTATTGTTTCAGACTGGCATACACATTAATTAAACATTTTAAAACATGCTAAGCTGCAATTTTAAATGAAACACACACCCAGTTCCCCTGCAGGCTTGCACTCTTTATCCAAGCTGAAATGAAGAGTTTCCTTGTCTTCCCTGGTATTTGGACATGAGCTACTTGTGCTCAGATAAACAAAATGAGCTAATACATGTTTTTTTTTTTTTTTTTTTATTCCCCTCCTTCCCTTCCCCTCACAATACATGCAGACCCTTAAAGCCCAGGGCAGATGTTCATTGTTTTGCCTTGCCAGCACCTCTGGCAGAAGTTTGTGAGCCCAGGGTGCTGCTGGAGGACCAGTGGGAGATTGCTCCCCAGTTTAATTTGTCTGGAATAGAGCAGGGGAGCTCCCACAGGGCACCCCTGGCTCTGCCACGGGCACAGATGAGCAGATGGGGAGGGAATACCTAACCCAGTCTGGCTGACTTTTGAGAATGGCTCTGTTCTCTGCAGAACTTAAACCCATGTTTGTTTTCAGTGCTGCAGGTCTCCTGGGACAGACAGGCACTGCTTCTGACATGCACAGTTAACACACCACCTCCAATCCTGGCTGTAGGACAAGTTTGTGGAGGTCCAAAGGTGAGCACTGGAGGTCACTGTCATGGTCTGGGAAAGAAAGGACACTGAAAAAGAAAACCTGCAAAATATGCTGGTGCAAAAGATCAAGTTTGGTTACCTTTCTCCCTCTTGTCTGATATCTATGTAAATGAATATCAAACAGCGACATGCAGGTATGTTCCTTTTTCCACTGAAGAAGTATTTTCCATGTTTCACCATCCCTAATTTTTGCCAATCTTACTCCCTCAAAATATCCCCACACTAGGATCTGTATACACTGTGTCTATATACACTTATATCTACCTGAAATTCATCAAGAGTTACAGAATATTTCTATTTTACAGAAATCAGAGTATCCCAACTGCTTGGAAAACATCATTTTCCAAGTTTTCAAGAGTTACTGTTAAACAGCTGTTTATGTAGTTTTGATTCTGTCCCTTCAGTAGGGAACTTCTTACTAAGATTTTATCCTAAAATCAGTAAATGAAGACACTTCTTTAACTGGGATAATCCAAGCTGCCCAGTTTGGGAATCCTTAGGTATCAAAATGTACTTAAAAATACAAACATATATGCAATACAGAAAAACAGTAAATGAAGTTTGATTTTTCACTTGCACAATTAGTTCCTCAAACTTACCTACCACAAAAAAGAAGGAAGGAAACATATATAAATTATGAAGCAAATGTTTAAAGTATGTGCTTCTAATGAGCTGGAAAACTTAATTACAAAATGTAGGAAGGAAAATGTAGGATGTTTTCTTTAGTGAATGTAATATGAATATTGACTTTCATCTTACCTGGAAGTAAACTGGAACTGCAAATCTGTTTACTGGTTTAATTGAGAGAACACTCCACTTTTCATTCTCCAGATAATCCTCCAGTTCCCAAACTGCCTAATCATCCTCATCATATTTATGTTTATTTGTTCTGTGCATTTGCTGAGTCCCAACCTGACACAGTGAGAGTTACCGCAGCCACTGGAACCATTCTCATTCACTACCACAGGGAGTAACTGGAGTGTAATTGAACAGATTTACTCCTCAAGATTACTTTCTCTTTCATGACTGTTTGCAAAGGGACAATGCCATATGCAGAGTTTTAATTCCTCTGCTGAAAATTAAAACTGTGAGCAGTTCAGGCCTGCATTCTCGATAGAATTCTTACACGGGGATGTTTGTGAATTTACTTAAATGTTTAAGTATTCACAGAAACTACTAAGAATATGTAAGTGTTTCAGGATACAAGTGTTTGTTCTTTTTGCCCTGGGACTCAGAACACAAATAATAACCACAACTCAGTCTGTTCCAACCTTTATCTTCAGAAACAAACAAGCAAGCCAACTCAGGAAAATTTACATGATCAGCTCTCCTTTCAATTTACATTTATTATCCCAACTTCCTCACTAAGACTTCAGCTGAACATAATGTGTTACTCAAAATTGTTTAAAGCAAATCACATCCAAGTCTGAGACATCCAAGATATGCATTTCTTATCTTGACTCTGCATGTAGTTTCTCCTTCTTTTTTTAAGCCCAATCTCAACCTTTAAGAGTTACATTTCAGTATTCAAATGACTGCAATGACCCATCTTCACAGGATATTAGAAAGAACACACAGAAACCTCTTCGGAAAGAACAGCAACTTACAACCATCCCACTTTTTCCCAGATCTTTATGCTAATCCATCAGAGAAACCACCTCCAGCAGGAACATAAAGCATGACTAGTCATTGCTGGAATTTAACTGAGCTAATGTCTATTTATAATATAGGAAATGAAGGCAAAAAGCAATGCAGTGAATCTGGTAACTGGCTGCTGTGGAGATACTTTCCAAATTCTTAAATTCTGATGGCTTCATGTAACACACACAGGTTCCATCTGTTTACAAAGACAGCAACCCCATCTTTGCTGGAAACAGAACTTGTTGTATCGTGAGTAAAATACTAATTTAAATATATTGCATTCCATTTTTTACTATGTGGGAGATCTTTAAAACATTTAAAGATGGTTTAAAAGCAAAACTGATGAACAAACTTTTGTGTAAGTATCTTCCTTCTCCCTACCTGGAGCAAAATTTTTTAGTCATACAGAGGATAAAACCCATTTCTTTCTCACCAGCTTTTGTTTACACATAAAAAACCTAGGTTCCATCCAGTATATATACTGTATGTTTCAATAACTTATATTTTCAGTATGAAATAGCATCTTCAAAAAGATGACAAATAAGAGTCATCTTGCACTGATCCTCTGAAAATAAATACTAGCTATAGAAAATGCAGGAATGACATACAGGACTATTAAGCTTAGAATTTGTGCGATTTTTTTAAGTGACCTTTTGTATAATCAAAATGTAAAAACTACAATATTGTAGACTGAAAAATATTTTTTAAATATTAAAAAAATAAAATGCAAACGTTGTATAATGTACAAAGAAATGAAATAATAAACAAGAAACCTGCCTAGATGAAGGAAACTTTGTTCATAAAGATTCTATTCAATTTTTAAAAAATGTGTCTAGCATACCTATATTCACAGCATGTTCTCAAATGCCAAGTCAGATTGAGTAACAAGAGTATATAAAGAAACATCATTTGGACACACAAAACATGAAGATAAATTTTTTTTTAACCAATGTTGTATCAATCACATTTATAATTTTTCTTATAGCATGTGATCAAATAAAGCAGAAAACCAGGATGTACATTGCTGATTTTTTAAGTAATGTTATGTACATTTTATTGCCAGTATATGCACAATGGTAAGCACAGAACTATAAATACACAATGGAATTAAACAGTAGAAAACAACAAGAATGTTACACGTAACAAAGGAAAGAAAGAGGAGATACTATTTTCTTGATGTAGCTGCTAAAAAGGGCTTGCAATGAGTTATGACAGGCTTGGTTTTAAGTCTTTACATATATTTCTACAACTTTTCCTCCAAATAAATCTCTGCAATGTCATTGCTTCTTTAATAACCACATCTTAGCTCTCTCTATTGCATTCATTTCAAACTAAAGTAAAAACAACCTTTCATGTAGCTACAAGCATCTGACCTAATCTTTTATTCAGTTTTGTTTTTCAGGGTTCCTAGCAAGTAAAGTGTGTAAGTAGTTTCTTATGATATTTGGCTGCAATGTTGAAGAATAGAGTTTTGAATACACGTCAAGTGATAATTTGGAAAAAAAAATAAAGATTTTTTTCTGTAGATAGTTCTTCTACCAGGTGCTATATGCAGCAGCTCAGTCAAAATCAGTCACCCTGAAGAGGTAGAGAGAATTTTAGCCTAGCATAAATCATCCTTGGCACCACTATCTTCTCTCTTATCAGGATACACTTCCTACAACTAGACAACATCACAGTCAAAAGGAAAAAAAGTTAGGAAAAAAAAGTTCTGCCATTCCTGGGATGGGCACTGTTCCATCCCACTTCTCAGTTAATTAGCTTGCTGCTTACATAGAAAAGAAAAAAAAGATTAAAAAAAAAAGAAAAAGACAACATTTAGGGACACATTTACTTATCTTTGTTCTCTTTCCATTATCAACTTCATAAATACAAAGAACCATTATTCACAATATACTAACTCTTTTTCAAAAATGGAAAAACAAATCCTTGAAACATTTCCACACCTTAATCCAGATGGGTCTTGAGGATGCTATTCAAGAAAACCATGCAAATAATTTGGTGCAGCTTTTCCTACTCATCCAAAATATATATTCTTCTTTAAATTAAAAGGTGGCAAGATTCCATAGCATTTGTGACTTTCCCCCCCCCTCCCCTCCATTTAAATTCAATGCAGAAAATCTTGGTGCTTTTAGGAAGGTAAGGAATAAATAGTTTTCTGCACTGTTGTCATAAAATCCCATGTGAGTTACAATACAAGACTACTTGTTCCAGCAATTAGGTTGAGAGGAAACATTCTAGTGATAAAGATAAATACATACTGAGCATGCTTGGGCAGAGCACTCCATTCTGAAGCATCCTGCTTGAAGAAGGGAAGGTGACAGGGATGGTTCACGTCCATCCAGTGACCATGAACTCTCTGCTCAGGAGCAGCTGCCACGCTGTGCCCAGGCTGGCACTGGTGCCCTGGAAGGGCTGCCTTCCACACCAACAGGTACTGCCTGTACCAGTCCTCTGCTGAGCACACGGAATTCTTATTTATGCAACAAACTACAACCAATGAACACTATCACTTGTACACAACTGGATTGATCCAGCTGTCTTTTTACAGGCATATTTCCCAATCTCCAGAATATCCCAAACAAGCTGTAAAGAGGATGCTGAACCACCAGCACAGTGAACAAGCCTCACTGCAGTTCAGACCAGTTCAGCCTCGTTTCACATCACTTCTTGTTTCTAGTGAAGGACATGATACCCAAACAAAACAGCAGTAAAAAAGTAATGTTATCTGCAGCTCAATAAAAGCGACAGAATTTGTATTTTAACTTCTGAAGCTTAAAGCATACCTTTTTAATTAGCCTTAAAAAAAAAATTTTTTTTTTTTTTTTTAATACAGTAACACTGGCAAAAGTTAATGGGAAGACACAGAGGATTTATGAACAGGGTAACTGATGGATAAGATTATTTTAAAATTTTATTCTGCTTGGGTCAACTGATGTTAATACTGTTTTTTCTTGGATTTGGAATAATTCTATTGCAACAGTCACATGCAGGCTGAGGACAGCCATTGGTTAAAGAAAAAAAATCCCAAACGAACAAACAAAATAACAAAAGGAAGGGGAGAAAAAAACCAACAAAAAAGTTCCAGAAGTTGTATGTAAGGATTTTCCTTTCACTGAAGAGGGCCTTGCCCTTGCTTTAGGAGACCTGGGTAACTCTTGCCAGCTTCATTAGCTCTGTCCAGACATCTCTGCTGCTGTATCACCTGCTCCAGAGCCTGTTTGTGCACGTTTGATGTAAAGGTTCAGTAATTTCATCTGCAAATTTAAGCCAGAAATTCACTTTGTTTAGTATTTGCAGACTGTACAGCCTGACTACAGGAATGCTGCAATAAAAGAGACATTAATACTTTTTCTTTTCTTCGCAAACAAAAATACTTTTTGCACAGTTGATTCAAAGGGAACACACTCGCCAACGAAAACACCAAACACAAAAATTTGTCACAAAGAAAATGCTCAAACTTCCTCAAGATGTTAAGAAGAGCATGATCTAAGGTAGTTTAAGATAGGTGGAATATTTCCCCCAAATTATGATGCTGTTCTAAACCAACAGTGGTGTTGGGCTTTCTTCTCTGAAGCTAAAGTTTAACCCTCTAGTCAGAGTTGCTGATGATGGTACTTACTAAAGCTTCCAATACTGTCTAGAATCACTTTAAATACCATCACTGACAGAGAGTATTTTTAAGATTTTTAAGTATTTTTAACTGTCTTATTCATAGATACACAAAGTTAATTGTCCTGTTTTATGCCCAAGGACAAAGAGATTGACAATTAATAAACACCTGTTTACATGCAAGAAACTGCATGTAAGATATCAATAAAATCATAAATGTCCTGAACTAAAAAAGACCACAGACTGATCACTATTATTTCAAATTAGAGGTCTTGAAAGGACTGATGGAAGTAAAATAAGAAGGAAGGATAAATAAAACTGCTGTATATAACATCTACAAATTACATTTCTTGTTTTGCAGTCAGAACTTGCAAGAAAAACAAGACAAGAAACGCTGATAGGAAAAGCCATTATCCCTACTACCAGCATATAAATAACTAAATGCATTAAAAAGCAGTAAGAAACATAGTTTAGTAATTACCTTAATGCTAAAGATTGTACACTTGCATAAACAAAGACCTGTAGACTTTCAGTTGTGAATATTTTATGGTGAAGTTGTGTTGATCCTCAGACGGTTTCAGCCCTGGTATTCTCATTCAAGTACATATTTTATTGAAACTTTAGGGAAATTGCAACCAAAATGCAAATGCATACCTAAATTATGAGCCAAGATTTCTTTAAATGGTATCTTGTACTTACTTTACTGCCAGTGAGCTGACTGAGATGTGGTTTTAGTTCATCACCAATTACTGCATGAATGGCCACAAGGCAGAACACACATGCCTTACGAACGCTGCTCTCCGAATTATCATAACCCTAGAAAGCAATAAAATTAACAGTAATACCTTATCGGTTAATGATTAAAAGCCTCAGAAAGGTATTTACTTATTTACTATAATAAATACATTGAACTCTACAGTAAATTAATGCCAGTGTAGCCCAGTGAAGCATTCCAACAAAACACCAAACACACAAATACAGAGCATGCAGTTACAAAGCAGGGTGCTTATTAATCACCACTGATAGTCATTTTCCTGGCTGAATTTAAAAGCCACACAATCGTGTTCATAAGTTACACCCAAAACAGAGCTGCTGTCATGCAGCACACTAAGGAACTGTCCTGGATTATACAGATGTTTACTTAAAGCAGAAGAGCACTCAGAGTTTAGAGCTTCCTGACTCTGAAAGAAGAACTCTCTTAAGAGCTAAAGATTCTTTTGTTAACACTCATCTCTTTCTTTAATGACTTTTGTTTCTATTGCCACTTTGCTCCACCACGTGCCTGGCTGTCTCACTCACACTCCCATCTCAGAGGGACCTTCTCTGCCTCCACCTTCCTGCAGATATGACTGGATCACACCCATGGGAGACAGAAATCTGCAGGATGCAGCTGTCAACTCCAAAATGTCTATTTTTCCATCAGATGGAAATTAATATATTTTGGCTCTAGATAATGTGGGAAAGAATTTCTTTTTAAAGACAAAGGAAATCTCTGGTATCCTTCTCATTTTATTAAACTTTCTCCAAAAAACTGCTTCTTTGTTCTTGCTTTCCCCAAAGCCTGTGTGATAAAACCCTACAATTGCACACAAATACAACATGGACAATTTCAGACCAAAATACGCAACTTGGAAAAAAGTACAAACAACAAAAATTATCTTACAACTAAAAGTATCTACCTAGCTTAACTATAATCAGCACTTTATATCCTACTGAGATTTCCTTTGAGTCCTAAACACAGCTAATAATTTAGCTACCTGCTAATCAAAGAGTTTTCCCACTATCTGAATGATTTTGGGTCAAGGCAGTCATCAACTATTAAAAACAAAATCCTTCATGAGAATCAAGTGATATTATTATTTTTAAAATATCTTTGCAATTCTTATGTATACAGGGCTTTTTTTGTTTCTTCGTTTCCCTCTCGTTTCTTCTCTCCTTACCTGTATTAGACCTGGCACAATCTCTGGTAGAAGCTGAGTAAGGGTTTCTTTAGATACTCTTTCTATAACTTTTGTCTGCATTTTGATTGCAGCCAGATTAATGGGGTAATCTGCAGTTTGGATAATTGGACAGAGAACTTTGATGCACTGATCTGGGCTAATGGAAGTGGCCAGCATGGAAGCAGCTTCTTCAGCAGATCTCACCACCTATTGAAAAGGTAAGTAAAAGACACAGAAAAATTATTTGTAAGAGAGTGTTACACTATGGTCTCTTGTCTGGCAGTAAAGATCTTGAGCATAAACATTTCCTATCAAGGGCTCTGCAATACTGTAGAAATATATGAAGAGTCCATTGATTCAAATCGTTGGACATAATTTCTTAAAAACACGACTCTTACCAATATTACCTTTGTAAACCTGTAATTTCTTGTGTTGCCACTTGTTATTGCTTGTTAGGTCAGTGATCATTGACAGAACATGTTTCCACATTCATTTCAAAAGCATGTTTAATGAGTAGCCTGGATTGCTACTTCTAGAAGTCAATCTAGCTGTTTTTCTTCCCTCTAATTTTGAGAGAAACTATGACAAGAGAGTATTTCAATCCTGAAGAATATGCAAAACAATCAGAACAAGAGTAATTAGGTAGGAAGTCAACAGGCCCAGCAGCTCAAGACAGAACATGGACACTAGAGAGAAAATTAACCTCTGATCTTCATGTTGGTGTTGCAGTGGCACCTGCCACCTAACAAGAGAAACCACTGTACAAAATGAGCAGTGCTGTACAAAAACATCCATAACTGTTTCTTTCCATCCCTGCCCCCTTTACTCTCTCATTCGTAACACAAAAAACCAGGAGAGAGAAAAAAGCACAGCAGCAGAGCAGGAAGGATGGGGACATGACACTGTAATAAATCCAGGGTATAAACAAAGCAAGAGGGTGCAGGGAAAGGAGAAACGAGTTCCAGGTGACTGATGAAGTCATTGGCATGGGAGGAATCACAGTGGGCTTCAAAACCTCCAACTCCACAGCAAGTTCCACAGAGGAAGTGCAGTGAGTGCCTTGCATGGGGGAGACATCCTCATTCAATAATATACCTGTATTTCTGTAGCATCAGTGCCAGTGATGTCAGCTGCTTAATGCTGGCTTGGAACTGTATTTGTATTTGTTACACGTACCTGCATTACCCTTTTCTGTGCAGGCAGGCATCTCAAACACTTCTGAGCAAGGGGACAGTCACCCTTCTCCTTCTGAATCCCCTCTCTGTTCCTGGCCACAGCCAGCTCTCCCTTGGACACATTCCTGCCTGTTTTCCCTAAAACCATTCAAAGCCATGCTCTCAAATGGTGCAGAGCTGGCTAACAGTGGGAAGGGCTGACAACTCCTTGTCACATTTTCTCTTATCTCTCAGCCATAAACCTTAATGAAATCCACAGAGCTCCAAAACATCTATATTTGGCCTAAGATGTCAAGCAAGGAAAAAGCTCCCTTCAGTTACTTCTTGGAGAGCTAAAACAACACATTGTTTGTTACACTGTCCTCTTGGATAGCAATTGTTATTAGGGCTGATATTAACCATTTGAGAGCTTCTAAAACTGCAGGGTTTGTGTTTTTTTTCTGCACACCCCTGTTAACTAATACATTGTTGTTATTAAACATACAATAACCTGCTTGTTATTAAACAAATTACTTCCTCAGTAAGAGATGATTAATTTCACATTTTCTGCTTCACGTTGTCATAATTTGTCATAACCTTAAACAAATAAAATAACTGATTACTAACCTCCTTATGAAGATCCTTATGTGCTTCTAATGTCTTCATGATTGTGAGTTCTGCATAATTCTTAAACCTCGCCGGCTGGTTTCTTAGAATTTCCCTTAGAACTTTCAGTGCCAAAGCTCTAATTGCATGCTAAAGATTCAATATGAAAATAAATGAGTTATGTATCTTTAAACAGACATAGATATGCTTTAATATTTGTTCTGCTGTTGAAAAACTCTCTAATAATGGAAAAATATCAGATTATGCCCTGCATGTATATACAGTCTGAACCTAGTACCAACAAGTAAAGCTAGGGGAAAAAAAATCTCCTTGATCTTTCTTTCTGCAGAAAATTCAGGTGGCCTATCATACACACACTGGAAAACTAACTTGAATTCTCTATGCTACCCAGAAGTTAAGTTGCTGATAAAACCATCATGGCAAACAAATTTTTGTATACCTTTTTTTAAAAAAAAGCAAACACAACTCTTAGTGTCTTTTTGATCCTCAGTAATTTTGAACACATGGCCTTTGTAGAGAGCAACTCCACAGAACTCAGTCTCTTCACAATGAGCATTAATGTATTTTAGAAATAAATTTTCAAATGCTTTGCTACACATGATGTTTTGATATTCTAGATTCCTTCAGGGGTGGTTAACAGGTAAGCTCTGAATCCCAGTGAAAAACATTTCAGTCAGTCTGTTGTGTCAGAATCAACTAATAGGAATAATGGAGAAGTATCACTGATGCCCTTTTCTCCATCAGAGCATTCAGACTTTATGACATTTTTGTATTTCTGCAGTTTTTCTGTTTTTCAGCACTAACTGGAATTTGTGCCCTTTAAAATTTCAAAGACACTGAGAGTAAAATCTATGTGCTTTGTTAACATTCTTAACTGGATTAATATGAATTTACCTCTTTATCTCCCAGTGTTTCAAGCAGCAGAAGTAGTATTGTTTTGAAGTGCTCATCCCACACACCAAAAGCCTCTTCCTGAGTTAACTTCATGAGCTCGTACAGGGCAGCCTTTCTTTCTTCAACTCTCTCATTATGGTTTGATAACTCTTTCAGTAACTCTGCAACCAGATCCGAATGGTCCATGGGAGGCTCTGTCCAAAAGGAATGTACACACACAGTTCTTGGATCATTGCAAAAAAATACTTGTGTCTTGTATGACTGAGGGATATTTTCTAGGGTGGCTGGCTGGCTTTCTAGCATGCTTTTATTTTTTCCCCAAAATCTGTCTGCAAAAATTGCAATTTGGCTGCCACATTTCCAGTGCAGCCAACAGTGCTGAACAAGCTTACAATCACCACAAACCCCTTTACAGTAATATTGCAAACCCCCTGCTGCTGGAGTTTTTATGCTTGCAATACTCAAAGGGGTATTTAAATCTGATCCACACACAAAGTGCCACCCTTCCCATACCACCCTTCCATTCCAGATGAAAAACTTGTCTTTTCTCTGTCAGTATTACAGAATTGTTTAGACTTTTGTAAGCCACGATTCCACAGCAACAGCCAGGCTGCTAACACAAACATGGGGAAAAAAATGCACAATAATGGCTCTCTGTACAAAAGAGCTGAGATGAAAGCAAATCAGGTCATTAGTCTCACAGAGATTCCTGACAGCAAATGATTACAAGGTGGCTCTGATTTTAGTTGTGATTAGAGAGGATTCTATGAGGATGGAACAATGCACTGGTAACACATCCCATATTTGTAAACACTGGACTACAAACAGAGTTATCTGCAAACTGTCAAGAAACTTAGAAATGGTCTTAATGAAAACTCAGTATCAAGCTGTTGCCTTTATTCCACCATCAAAACCCATTTAGCCCGTAAGAAGAAAAAGCATACAGCTTCCATCTTTGCACTGAGACTTTTGGATTATTTAACAGAAACAGGCTTTTTTTTCTGGAAAAAATCTGAAAGTTCTCCCATAAAATGCACGTATTCCTGCACGGCATCTTTCCTTTTATTCCATTTATTAACACGCAAAATACCTTCTCCATAACAAATTAATTAGATCATATAACTGAAGAAACCACAGCCTTTGAACAGCTTGTGTTACTGTATTCAATACTGTAACTTGTAAATGCTGTACAAAGCACCTGTACAAAGAAGACAGCTGAATACCATAGAATAAAGTATCTTAAAATCACACATCAGTTACCATAAAACCCATACTGCTGTTTCTGAACCCCACATTTCTATTGCATTGTTTTACAGGGATAAACAGGAGCACAAGCACCTGAAAGCAAACTACAAGCATTTCTGCTGCCTCTATATTGATGGATGATTAATGTTTGATTAGAGGACAGCCTGAAATTGCATTAGGTGAGTCATTAATTAGCAGAGATGAACAGAATGGACAATCACTTTGATAGAAGCAAGAGCATTACTTTTATTGTCAGAACTACAACATTTGTTCTACCAAACTGAGGATTTCAGCTTAGCAAATCCTACTTTGGGGAATGGATATCAACACTTACGTAGCAAAACTACCTGTATCTGTTTAAATAAAGTATTTTTACTGTTGGTCATCTTGTATGTATGGAGGGAAGGGGTAAAGAGAGGGGAAGGCAGCAGCCATGTCCATGCAGGAATAAGGGGAGGAAAGAAGTTCCATCAGTGGAGGAAGTAATTGGAATTCCTGAAAAATATGAAGATAACCAAGAGGGAGGTGCCTTCACAGCCCATATTTGCCATTCCTTTGTATGACTTAGCACCCAGTGTTTGATTTCCAAACATTGTCCAGATAAGAACAGTATGAAAGAAGTCATGTTCAAAGTCTACTCTCAACATTTCTTCTTCAGAAAGAAAACAAAACACCAATGGAGAGGAGTAGATGCAATGCCTTCATCTGAATGAATTAAAATATGCATTAGAGTGTTAAATGTGTGAAGAAGAACAGCTCTTCTCAAACCAATCAAGTGTCACCCCTTTGACAGGACAAACAGTGTAGGGGTTAAAAGGGAACATACAGGTATGTCCTGAATTTAGGAAAGATTTTCCTAACTTAATACAAAAGCTGTGCAAACGTGGTGGCCAAAAAAGCAAACCAAGTGGGTGCAAAACTTGATGAAGCACTTGCCAGGTGACTGGACCATAAATGGCTTTCTGTTAATCCAGGAGTGCTGTCCTTGCTCAGGTCTGTGCAGAGCCTGGCTCTGTCTGATGCTTTTCCTAATGCTATAGAATGAATATAGAATCTGCAGGTGACATCAATTTAGGAGTAATTGCAAACATTCTGGAGAACAGGACAAAAACTGAAAATTATCAGGATAAATCAGAGTAATGGTCTGAAAGAAAAAAAGATGCAAAGTCAGGCAAGACACAGAAGCAGAAATCTTAAGCCCATATACAAAGTGGCAGGTAAAAAAGATGATGTTTGGAAAACACAATCCATGGAAGTAAGCTTCTCTGAAGAAGAACACTGCTTTTTCAAACACAGTGTGAACTGCTTTTAAGGACTCTGGAAGTGACTTGGAAAGCCATGCTTCCCTGTGCTTCAGATAAAGAGCACTTCCTTTGAGGAAAAAAACAAAGTGCAAGTGGTTGGAAGATTTAGGCTGTTACTCTAAAACCATTTTTACTGTAAGAGGCATAACACTCCAATGACCATGTGAGGCACACTGTGGGATCTCTTCCACTTTCAACTTCGAGACAAATCACCTGCAGAACACAAGTTTGTGTCCCTTGCTGTTGACAGGACTATATGAAAAGCTAAGGTTTTCCCACCTAGCCCTGTATTTCCCATGTTTCTCACAGTAATGCATGACAGGATAGCTGAGAGTTCAGCACTAACATAATTCTGTGTCATGAACAGGCAGCAAATCTGCGGAATTTCTGAAAACTGAAATCTGACATTCAACAAGCCCTTCGGGTTTATGGGAAAAGCATGGAACTTCTAACTGAGGAACTGCAGGCACAAAGTATTTTGCCAAGCATATCTTGTCTCATGAAGCCTTTTTTTAAGTGACCTCAAATGAAATTCTGAAAGTAACATACAAATGGGAGAATGTCCATCATATAATTAAATACTAAGGGCAAACACAGCAATGAAAATTAAGATCCCTTAAAGAGCAGACCTAAATAATGCACTGCAGTACTCCTCCAGGCAGGACAAACTAATACTGGATGGGGATCCTTCCAGCAGGTCATGAGTTTTTACAAAACCAGATCATGCTGGAGCAACACAGACTGCACTTGGTTTAATGCAATATCCAGAAAGAAGTTGTCAGAAGGCACGAAGAGGCTTCCCCCATGTAAAACAGGATCCCTGTCATACAGAATCTCCATCATAAACTGGCTCTATAGCTGAATATGAAATACCAACAACAATGAATACCAGATTACAAGAACCAGCAACTACTTACTGAAAGGATGATAGTAGTGTTACTTTGGAACCTTCCCAACATTTAGATATAAAAAATTACCCAAAGATATACTGAGAAATATTATAAAGAAGCTCTAGAAGCCCATAAAACAGCAGCCCAAGTTCCTAGATTTACATGGGCTAAATGAACCACCTTCCTGGTAAAAAGCTAATTTGGTTTGTTTTGTTTTAAAAGAATGTTTAGTCAATAGAAAAAGCCAAAGTAATGTTTCAAATACAAATATACTACTAACAAAATACTTAATCTTTCACCTAATTCCCAAAAGGGTTGGATCCAGTCTTACTTGCGTGCTGTAAATATTTCCCCTTCCCTCTCCCTTTAAATTTCAACCATAAAGCAATCCCAGAAGTATATTTATACTGACAATACTGCTACAGGATGTGCTACCACAGTACACAATCTAGTCCACTATTTATCCCATTTTTACCCTTAATCTGTACAAATACCAGGTAATCCAACAATGGAACTCAAATGGATTACTAACAAATAAACTAATTCAAAGTACAGTAGCTGTAAAAACCTCTCAAAGAAGTGGCACTGGAGATACATATACTGCTAGTAATACATTCAGAAACTGAACTCAAAGATGGAAAATCTCCTTTTTATTCCAGCACAGAATGGAATCTGAAGCTTACCATCAGGAAATTGCTCTGCATCATCATCAAACATGGCTTCTTTCAAAGCAGATTTATTAAAGGAACTGATTCCATCAGAATAGTTGTATGGGTTGTACTCCCGTGCCCGTGGGGAGGAGTGGGGAGGCATTGTGTTCAGTAAGGAGGTTTTGTTGTCCAGGGCTGTCCGGCCTGTGTCGCTCACACCGCTCCCTGCTCGGACATCCACTATTCCAGAAGCACTGCAGATCTGCAGGAGAGGGAATATCCTCTGACCATAGCAAACACAAACCTACACCTTTCAATTAACTACAGCACTCATTCATTTGTGCAGAAAAAGCTTGCACGTTTCAAAACGTTTACAAATTTAAAACTAGTGTTCAGACAAGAAGTATTCAAAACAGTTCCTTACACTTTTTCTTAAAAAACCAAATCAGCAAAAAACACAGAAAAGTGTACATGATCAAAAAAAAAAAAAAAACCAACATGAACTAGAAACAGCTGTCAGTATTTTATCTCACAAGTTTGATGCCAAGTAATTAAGCATGTGTTTAAGCACATATTTGGTAAGCTCAAGAGATCTGAAAGCCAAAGTTCCATAGAAACAGAATTTTTAAACACTGCATGTGTCACTGAAAAACCCACAGGTCTTGTACAAAATAAAATAAAACCTTCACAAAAACATACATTAGGCTGCAAGCTTCTCAAAAACTGAACTCCAGCTGTTTTGCAAGATCATCTGTTTTCACTCTGCTAACATTTTAAAATAGACAGGCAGTGCTAATTAGGATTAGTATTTACATTTTCAAAATGTGGTGTAAGACCAGGAACATACTTTTCTAAAGCTCTGAAGTAATCCAGCAGAAATATCTGATTTCAGAAACCATAACCTATAAACCTCCCAGAACTGATGCTTTACCATCTGTAATCAATCAGACATTGGCTTAGTTTGCTGACACCAAGATGCACAGAGTTTAAATACTCACTGAATCACCATCCTCTTTTTTAGCATCTCGTTTTACAGGCTCATTCATATCTTCCTGACTGCGAAAACTGAAATTCTGAATGGCTTCAGTGACTCCACGAAGAGAGCTGTAAATGTCTTCAGAATTCATGTTTTCAGTGTCGTAGTCAAATGCACTGTGGGCCACGGAGAAGGACATAAGAATTAAAATGGATTTATTTTGTGACCCTGTATTTTTAAAATCATATTAGCAAACAATTACTGTGACTCAAGAAATGTTAATAAAATTATTACTTTTCTTGAAACACATTGAGAAAGCAAGCTGGCTCTCCACAATACAAAACTGTTTTATGGTACACCTGAGTAACTGTACTGCCACTGACACAGAAAGCACTGAGAGGAAGCAGCTGAGGGAAAGGCTACATCATGTAGCATCATCTGCCTGAAGAAACAAACCTCTTTTGCTCTGTTTTACTGTGCTGAATACAAAACAACTGGAATTTTTACACCATCATTTCTTTCTGAAAAAAGTCCTGAAGTAAGGAGGGCTGATAAAACTCGACAGGAAGCTGACTGGTGAACACAAAAGTACAAAGTCCACTTCGCTAGCAACGCTGGACCACAACAAATATTTATGAACTATTACTTCTTTATTCTCCTCAATATAAAGTCTGGTTTGATGACCCAGTGTGCCGATATGGCTGAGACAGTTCATTTTCTCCACAGTAGCTTGTGAGGGACTATGCTTTGATCTGTGCTGGAAACAAGGTTGATAATTTGAGGATGTTTTAGTTAGTGCTGAGCAGTGCTTACACTGAGCCCTTCTGCTCCTCACACAGCCCTGCCAGGGAGTGGGCTCAGGGTGCACAACAAGTTTGGAGGAGACACATCCAGGACATCTGATCCCAAGTGACCAAAGGAATATTCCACATCATATGGAGTCATGCTCAGCATATAAAGCTCAGGGAAGAAGGAGGAAGGGAGGGATGTTTATAGAATGATGGCAGTTGTCTTCCTAAGTCATCGTCATGAGTGATGGGGCCCAGCTTTCCTGGGGACAGCTGAACACCTGCCCACCATGGGAAGCAGGGAATGAATTCCTTGTTTGGCTGTACTTGTAGAAGCAGCATTCACTTTATCCATTAAATGGTCTGTGTTTTCTCACTTTTATATTTCCATTGTCTCCCCTATCAAGGCACAGGGGGAGTGAGTGGCTTTGTGGTGCTTAGCCATGACACTCAGGTGACATTCTAACACTTTCTAGAGATGAACACTTCCGTTCCTTCTCTTGCTAACCCATGTGTGTTCCAAAATGCAAGTTGCTTTCCCACCTCAGGCCAGCTCTGGCACCTGTCAGGGAGGCTGTGCAGTTCACTGTGCTGTCACTCTATGGAGGAAGGGCCATTATTTTCAAGCATCTGTTACTGTGTGCAAAATTTTGTGTATGTTATGGGGTTACACCTTTGGATAACACGAAGCCTTAGATGCAGATGTGTACCACCAACAGCCTATGTTACCTTGGTGACAAAGTGTTCTGTGATGTATTGGTTGGGGAAGTGAGAGGACTTGACCAACTTGCTGGGGAGCGTGGAGTAGGTCTTGTTAAAGGACTTCCCATCGATCCCTGCAGGAGGAGAGGTGAGAAGAGATACTTCAGCTTCCCTTTTTACTTATTATTGGATTTATTTTCTAGTGCCCAGACCAGAAACATTTAAAGAGCTTCTATTTAATTTCTTGGATTGGCTAACCAATTACTAGTAACTTCAATCCTGTATAACTCTAAAATTAGAAAGTAAATATAAATTACTCTTAAAAAGCACATCCAAACTTATTTGGTCACTTGGAAGCCACAAAGACTTAGAAACACTAATTCTAAAGGAATAAGAAAAGGTATTCCAAAACAGTGGTATCTGCTGCTAAAAGAGGCTTCCACATAGATTTGGGTTACCTTTCCTCCTCTACTAACCTTCTTGTTCTCACAGGTAACTCTTCTGAAATGGACTTAGGTTCCCAACCCACAGCTTCAGAAAGACTAGTAATAGAAGTGTGGATACCTGACCACTGTTGCCTGTATTCCGGAGATGATTATGGAGAAGCTTTGTGGCTCCATCCTGAAATGTTTTTGGTAAAGCACCCAATAACATTGTAAACTCTGGAGTGTTGAGTTCAAAAAGGGAAATTAGCACTGACTGTGCAGCCTGGAAGAAAATACAAATTGAAGACATTAATTAGAGTTTCAAAGTAATTTTATCAGCAAGAGATTTATGGTGAGTGGTAATCACAAAATCTGACTTAAGTCTTGATCAAGCGTCAATGAAGATGTTAACAGATGTGAACAAATCAATTCATATTTGCTGGTAAGCTGGAAATCCTGATTTCGATAAATTCAGGCATACAATGATCATTTTAACAAGCAGTCTTTCAGAAATGTGCTTTTCAATCCCCCTAACACAGATCTCTACTCAGTAAAAAAATCATGAAGGAATTTTGAAAATGCCTTTTAAAGGGTTTTGGTAGTTGAAAAAAATTAAAGAGAGAACTGGAACACCCCAGGCAGGAAAAAGCCTATGACCCCTTCTCTCGAGTTCTGAAAGTGCTAATTATAGATGATAATTAACACACTACCTTGAAAAAGAACAGTTACCACCTCAGAAACTAAAAAAAAAAACCCCAACCAAACAGGATACCCTAATTTGGAATGAGACTGCACTTGATACTCCTTATAACTTATCCCACAGCCAAGCTAGTTAGTTAACCTTGTCCCCACTTCCCACTTTGCTTCCTTTTACCTTTTTAGAAGATAGGCAAACATTTAGCTGATTAAATATTCTGAAGAAGAAAACTATTAAGTATTGCAGTTTGTGGTCTACTGGATGTCACCTCCCACACCCTCTATTTTATCAGTTAGTCTTCTAAAGCATATTTTGCTACAGTTTTTTTTAACCTGAAAAAAGTAATTGCTCTTTACTAACAAAGCAACACAGTAAGTTACAGAATGGTTGTATTCCCTTTAGTAAAGGAATGTTGACTGATATGACTTGGTCATGTTTGTACAGTTTGATAAAGATTTATAGAATATGCTGAGCTGGAAGGGACCCCCAAGTATCATGGAGTCCAACTCAGCCCCGCACAGAACCATCCCCAAGAGTCACCCCCTGTCCCCAAAGGATCATCCCAACCCTCCTGGAGCTCTGGCAGCCTCGGGGCTGTGCCCACTGCCCTGGGGAGCCTGGTCAGTGCCCACCTCCCCTGTGGGCAAAGAAGACCCTTGTCCTGAAGTCCAACCTAAACCTCCCCTGACACAACTCCAGGCCATTCCCTCAGGTTCTGTCACTGGTCAGCACAGAGAACAGATCAGTGCCTGCCTCTTCTCCTCCCCTCCCAAGGAAGTTGTCCCTGCAATGAGGTCTCCCCTCAGTCTCCTCTCCTCCCGGATGAACACACCAAGTGCCCTCAGCCTCCCCTCACACCCTTCCCCTCCAGGCCCTTCCCCACCCGTGGTGCCCTCCCTGCTTCACTGGGTAGTGTAACAAAGCTGTCAACACAGTCAGCAAATTAACACGTGCAAAGAAGAGCTAAATAAAGTTCCCCAAATGAATAGCCTCTTTGTATCAAGAACCTCTGATTGTAAGATTAACCAACTATGTGTTGTTTATGCAGCTCACCATCAAGGTCTGCCGTGCACTGGAGAGAACCAGAGCCTCATGCTAGACAGAATGACAGGCACCTTGCTTAAGCAGCAATATACTTCAAGCAAGTAGTTTAGAAAATTCTTTTAGACATTTATTTCCCTCCTTTTGCTTCCAGAGCAATGAACTGTAGCATTTTTTAATTAAAAGTGGAAAGCCAAGGTATGAGCACACATACCTGCACACATCTCAGTATCGAGTTTAATGACAAAAATCCGAGCACGTCCGATTGCCACAAATTATCTTTGCATACTTATGACTGGCTGTTTTCTTTAACTTTTTGTTCCTTCCCCCTCTGACAGCTTTCCCTTCAAGTGATCACCCTGAATGTCCTCTGCAATCTGTCTTGTCCTTGTTATTTTTTAAGGTCAGTCTTTTAATCAAAATTGACACAAAACAAAATCAAAACAAATACAGCAACCCAGCAAAGTTTTCAGAACTACCACTTTCCTTTTCCTGTCCTGTTATTGAGTCTTCACTCCACACTCTGTCTATTTAAGCTGCTAATAAATGAACATGATGGACCATCCAGGGTAGTATCAGGAAAGAAACTGGTACCATCAAGTCTGCTCAAAATGAAGCTGTGTTCAAAGTATCAAAATTGATATTGACTCATAGAAGGTTTTCAACTGTGCCAACCATCCATTTTCTCTCTTTCTTCCTTGACAAAGAAACCCTGCATCTTGAGTCTTAGGAAGTTTTTCTTCTCCTCAGCATGAGCTCTCTCTTAAATTCAGTCATCCAGAGATCATCTTTCAAAGACTAAAATAAGGATTAGAAGTACTTCTTTGGTTTTGTTTTCTTCTTAGAAGAACTCTAAGAAGATTCCCTTTCCAAATGCATTCTCACCTTAGAAGAAATCTAAGTTCTGAAACAGGATTTTACCTTCCAGAAATAAGTCACATGTCACTGAACTACACTAAGAGTGTCCAACTGCAGACTAATAAACTAAGATTTTTCATAACACTTAGCACTGGAAATGTTTTTACAAACTAAAAAAACAAACCCATGAATTACACAGAAGTACTTGGAAAAAGCTTTTAAATTCGAAGATTTCATACTAAGTGCTATAAAGCCTATTAAACTAAATAAAATTAAAAAGCCTGTGACAGCAGATTGAGAAGCCTATTAGGAGAATGAAACATTTTATATCATCAGAATATCTCTTTTGACTTCTTATTGGTAAAATTTTATTTTCAAGTGTTATGAAAGGACTTTGGTAGTTAGTTGCCTCTGACAACTGTGTTATGGAAAGAAAAAGTAAAATGAGAAAACTTATATAATTAAGGTGTTCCAGATGATTAAACTCACTGGCAATTCTTTCCATGATTCAGTTACTTATTCACATAACAATGCTTATTAGAGATACGAACCATCAGATAAGACAGTTTGCCACGTGCCTTAGTACTAAAACTTCACTGATTTAGAAGATAGTGCTGCTTCAATTCTTCTCCTGTTTTATGGTCTTTCATGTCACTGGAACATGATACCAGGCAAGAAAAGTCCACTGGATATAACCTATTACTGCATTCTCAACTCACAAAGTTATACAAAAAGTGAAAGACTAAAACATTATCTCCAATATAAACTCTCCTGTGGCTTTTTTCTTAAATATTACAAACATTCTGGATACCAAGAAGTCATGGAAGTTATTTTTAGTTTTAGTTTTCTGTGTCAAAGACACTTGCACTGATGAACCATGAAGTTAGTATAGTTATTTAGCATTGAAAAAGTGTTGCCATGCTGACAGTGGCAGGTATCATAGAATGGCTGGTGATTATCAGGACAAAACTTAATTCCATCAACTGCAAACAAAATTACAAGATTCTTTCATTAGGTTCAAGTAGTATTTAGAAACCCTTTCCAAAGCCTGTATTACTAGTAGACTTATGTCTGTGTAGATCACAAATACTAATTTCCATTCACAACAGTATGTGGAAAAGGGAGCTTTGCACTGGAACAAGAATAAATTGCATTACAAGAATAAATCTTTGATACCACCTTATTAAAGGACAAACTTTCTCCTGTCAAAGTTTCAACAGCTCTTTACCTATCTTTTATTAAACACAAAGGACTTGAGAAAATCCAGCAGAGATTAGACAATTTGCTACCAAACTTAGCACTCCTGTTAGGAATGTCCTATTAGCATCACAGAGGGTGGTCTCTGAAGTAATATTAAAATTGTATAGAAAATAGCCACTAAAGTGAGTTGAATACTAGATAGTGCTTGAAATAAAGCTATTCTTTGCATTTTGAAACATAATCTTAACATACTAACATGAAAATTACATGGAATTACATGAAAACACTATTGGAGAGTTTCGAGATCTGTTAATTCAAATTTTTTACTTAAATATTCTTCATTTTTGGCAAAGACTTACCTTTTTTACTCTTGGTACTTTACACAGAAAAATTACGTGAGAAGGATATCAAAAGTACCCTTTTTCTGCAAAAGAGTAAGTTTCCTTTTAAAGAATTTTTTTTGTTTGTTTAGGCAGGATATATCATCTTCTCTAATTTGCCAAGATGCTTGGAATGTTCTGCAATTCTGAGACACATTAACAAACATACCTTCCTAACATCTGAGCTTTTAGGTTCTGTGGTCCAGGTGATGATTCGAGACACTGCTAACCTGGTTTCACTTGAGTTAACAAAATCTCCAGGATCCATCTGTTGTGCAAGAGTTTCTATGTATTTTAGGATTGCAACTTTGACCTGCAAAGAGAAACAAAGTCAGGTGGACAATAAAAATGATGTGCTGCAAGAACGTGTGTGCTCAGAGTGTTTGTTCCTTAAAATAAAGATTTTTTTTTTCGAGTTAAACTAGACATGTTTCCAGCATTGCCATTAAAACTTTTTACAATAAATCGATTTACAAGTGTATATAACATTTGAAGAAGGGAGTTATTCCACAGAAATCCAATATTCATAGGAAGCTTACACTTCACTGCTAGCAACTAACAGACACGTAAGTCATCGCAGAAGCTTACGCTTAAAAAAAAGAGAAATAAAGAAAAGATTTATTCAGAATTTTAGCTTTTTTTCCAAGTACTAAAATGAAAAATGAACATTATCTGACGAACCATTAATCAGTTGTTACTAGTTCCTACTAGGCAGTTCACACTCAGCACTGTCTTATACAAGATCAGAGTTGAGCAGTCACTGGCCTCGGGAATAAGCCACACTACCCATTAAATACTAAAGAGGTGTGGAATGGAATTTCTAGAAAAGACTCAGAAGGGCTCAGATGCACACTTTGTTTGAAGGTATTTAGAAGATAGAGACACAGATTCACCAGGAGGACAGAAAAGCTGCTGTACTCCCTCTCTGATCTAAGCATTGTTCTTTTATTGCACTAAGTCGCTCTGCTCCTCACACAGAATCCCTGTTTTGTACATCCCACACTGCAGCCTCTCTCCAGTTTCTCCAGTACTGCACAACTGCAGTTTTGGGCAAAGGGCCTGTACCACACTTATCTCCTCAATGCTTGCTGCCCCAGAGGTTTGTCACCCAGCCTGTCAACAAGAGTGGTAAACATTTATTTAGGCCACCCATTTGACTTGGCTGCTTTTATTTCCACTGATAATTCCACAGTGAACCAGAAATACCCACAAGTGGGCAGACACCTATGTCCATCATAACCAGAGACAAAAAGAGTCCTGGGTGTATTTTTGATTGTTCATGGCTTGTAGTACAACTGTTCTGAGCAAAGCAATTTAGAAATTTCTCTTGGTCATGAAACTTTCAAGCTATTAAGAACTCAGGATACACTGGCACACACATTAAGACTAATTGTGAATACTTAATTTTTAAAGCAGGTGTTAAAAGCTCAACTTCTCTGAAGTTATTATTGAACAAGCAAGAGCTGGAGGCTTTCATCTTATGCACATCAGTATCAACAAATGCAGTAAAGCCCACACTACTTGCTAGATTTTTTACACAGAAAAAACAAGCCAAGAACATCTCTGCAGCAAAAAAATTGAGGCCACATGGCCTTCCAAGTACAAAGTAGCAGTTAAATTTTCTACATAACCCAGTGAAACCAGCCACCACTATGTTTCACAGTTCAGGATAAAAATGTATCTAATAGAACACTTTCAAAAACCTGCTTTAACAGCTGTAACACTTAGAACACTCACAGGAATTTCTCCCAATGAAAAAAACTCTGAAGTACTTACTGTATCTGAGAGAGCAGTATTAAGAGTTTAAACTACTCCATGAAGAAATCACAGAGACTTCTGGAAACACGGAGGCTCTCAAGAGACAGGAAAGCACTGAACAGAAGATGAACAGTGGGAGTTCATACTAATAAAGCTTTTCACAGTGAGACAGATTCCCAAAGCTGAATTTGACAACTATTTTGAAAAAGAGTGTTTTTCTCTAATTGCTGTCGAGAGAAGAAATTCTGGAAGGGTTACACCTTTCTATGCTCACACAGAAAGTGAAGACACAGTATTATTACAGATTAAAAACCCCACCCTGAGTAAACTCCGTAATAGCAGCAAATCTAGATGTATTTTTGCCAATATTTTGCTTACTACAATAGGATGCACACAGCTGAAATTCAGAAGTAAAAAGTCTAACACAGTTCTCCTCAACAATCCATTTAATCTGAGAAAGAGATGAAAATTTTTTTGACTGCAATGAAAGCATCCCCAGAATTCGTACAATGAATATTTGCTGCTAATCTAAACCCACTCTCTATGAAGTTGTTTAATACTGGCTTGACATTCTTTGTACTCTTCTAGGTTGAATTTATTGCACGTTTTGCTGGGCTATAAACACTGAGGCATTTTTCCTGTGCAGCATATAACACAGACAGGCATTCTAGGAACAGCACTGCTGTAGTGAGTGAGCTGAAATACAGACTGAGCCACAATCAGCACTGACTCACAAAACAAACAGATTAGACATAAATGGAACTCAAGTGCTCCATACACACCTTTCACATATAATGAAATGAAAAATTCTGGCACAAAAATTTATGCAACTACCTCCAGAGATTCAGGAACTACTGTAAGGACACTACTGTCAGTGCCAGAGGGTAAATTGTTTTCCTGTCCTGTGAAAAACTTGAGATGTACAGGGTTTCTTTTGCTGCACCAGGCTCAGAGAACAGAAACATTTCATGTAACAGGAAAAAAAGAAAAAAGGAGAAAGGAATACAGAGAAGCTGCTTTACTCAAAGCAGAAAAGTCTGGTTTAAACCTCTTATAGTGCTTTTCTGGGATGTGAGAGATTGTACTCTGCCTTATTCACAATGAATACAAGCAATCACTCAAAGTGACTTACAGACTGCCACATCCCAGACGTCTGTCTCCAAATTACTGGATAACTAGGAATGACTGCCTTTATTTAACCAAATTACTAAGATATACACTAAAGATGAACTTTGAAGGGCTCTCTCACTGCTTCAAATCTGTGTCACTGGTCAGTTGGTTGTTTTCTTTTAATCCAGAAATTTCAATACTGACGTAGGAAAAAAAAATCTGATCAACTGTGGCAAAAACTTTTGTCAACAATTCAGTATTTTCAAAGGAAAGGAGGATTCAGAAACTTGAAGTCTGGTCACAATGCCCAGGTCAATTCCTCACTGAGTGTGAATCATTTGATATTCAACCAAGCAAAATGATTCGAAGTGTATTGCAGGACAACATCCATCCTTTGGAAACTATGTTTTGGACCTGCAAAAATAAGCTTAATAGATTATATACCATCTGGAACATTTGGCTCCTATGCCCATCGTACATTTGACCACAACAGACATATGTGTCCAGCACCTTTAAGCTGAGTTTCAGCAGTTCACCACACCTACATGTCAAATGACTGCAGAAGTAACAGATACAGAACAAAACACTGCACTGCATCCTCCACAGATCTGGTCAGGAGAATTCTATCTGCTTTATGGTTTCTCCTCTTACTCCCTAGCTGTCCAAATCCACTTCTGTGGCCACTAAAAGCTCAGCTTTTCCTGCCTGAGACTTACCTGTGTTTCTAAGGGTAAGAATGACAAATGACAGTTTACTCCAAAGGATCATGATTATTTACTACTACCATGTGAAAACCAGAAGAAAAAGTAATTTCTAGAAGGGAATCATTCCATGGCACAAATTTCTCATCTACCACCCCATTCTTATATCTGACCATCCTTAAGGATGCTGAAAACCCTTCCTCTGATGTTTTCCTGTCACAGTGAATGGTGTCTCTCAGTATTCCCAGCCCAAAGGCACACTCTGAAACAGTATCATCATTTATCAAAGAACAAAAGCTGGAGACTTCAAGAACTGGACAAGTGCCCTAGGATCATCAATTCATCTGTTAGACATCTGGGTGCACTAAAAATGGGATTTAGCAAAAATATTTAAGAATGTGGATATTAGATATTTCTGCAGTTTGTGCTCAGTAACTTTGCTGTTTGGATCCTGAAGTTGTAGTTGCTCTGTGAAGATGGAAGTGGGGAGTAGATACCACTTTCTTCTGGAAAAAAGCTTACCTTCTCTTAAATGTACTTTACTGTCCCAAAAAATTCATTTTAAATACTCTTGATTTTGTTTCAAACTAACAGTTGTTGTTCTTCTACAGAGGTAACTTTTACCAACATCTTGATTTCACAAGTTTCTCTCTAATACTGGAAACAATTTTCAGAATGTTTTCCCAGTAAGTATTTCAAATTTCTTATTCCCTTCTAGGCCATACAGTGAATAATCTTGAACTTAGCCCCAACTCAGCCTAGTAGGAGTCCATGTCTTGTTTCAAATCTACACTCTCACCTTTGAAACACGTTCAATACATCTTTACCAGCTGTACTATTGTATGGAAAAAAAGGATATCTCAACCATCAAAACCACCTTCCTGGGGAGGAAAACCAAGTAAAATAAAACCAAGCTCAATTTGTTCCAAGGACTCATTTAAACAAACTGATTTTTACTACCTCATTTGCTGTCTTCAATAAATGACAGCAGTCCCTTTTTAACACAGCTCTACGAAGTAACACTGGTCAACGTATCAACTGTCCTCAAAAGCTTAAAAATGTAAGTTTTACTGTATTGTAGACAAAAAAGGCAAATTCGTGTGACTTTAGGTTCAACATAACTTGGGAAAAGTCATATTCTTGTGCAATATCAAACTCTGTAAAAATAATTCGTGCAGGATAGAGCAGAAAATGCCAGTTATCATATGCTTGTTATTTCCCCATTCATAAGACTTAGAAGTCTTCTTAGGATTTGATGCATTTATACTAAAATCAACTCTTTCAAACAGCAAATATATTACAGAATACATTTTTACTTTTCGGTTATGCTGGCAGGTCCATGGACTACAGATTCTTGTGTAAAAATGTGTGTAATTGTAAAGCTACACACTGCTTTCAGAAAAGTGTACCACAGAGGGAGCTGATTTTTAATATAGTAACTCAAGTTCATATTAACACTAAAATAATTTAAAATAACTTAAGACCTATCAGGCCAAACACAGGAAAAAATATATATGATCTAGGAAAAAAAGACTGGGAAATCACAAACATAAAATTAGAAAAGACTTGATAGAGTGAGTTTGCACAACCAGCTTGATTGTTAGGCAGCCACGTTTTTGTTGCTCATTTTTACTGTACTGTGGTTTTATTAGATCTCTCTTGCAGCAAACATTTTCATAGTATTGTCACATTTAAAACTGATATCTGCATGCTCAAAGTTTCTCACAAAGGTTAGTAGCAGCATATAAATGCATTCAAATAAAAATTATTGGAAACACTGTAAGAGTTTCACATAGGGTTAAGAATAAAGACAATAATTCAGACAAAAACCTTTGAGCTCCAAAAAGAGCGAAGCTGGTCCTGTAGTGCTGGCTTGACTGTCTGAAAGTTTACAAAAACAAAATCCACCAATTGAAAACCTTTTTTCTTTGTTTTTAAACAAAACAAAAATAACAATCCAATTTCAAGTATGAAGACAAGCAAATGTCTATCAATGAAGGTATCTGTCTGCACAGCAAACCTCAAAAGTCTTACCTTCAAGCTAGGTGTTTGGGTCTGGTCAACAGTAAATCTCATTAAAATACTGAACTGGAGGTCATTTGGAAACGATTCCCTGTAAACGAACAGAGGAATGTCAGGTTATGTGAAATTTTATTTTAATACCTTTTGAGAAGCACTAAATAAGCCCTCTCTCTTTTCAGTTATTCAGCATTAAGGCCTCAAATCCTTTCAACTGAGAGTCATTTAGGAAACCAAGATGCTTAATCACCGAGGTTTACTGAAGTTTCGTGATCTGTTAAAAGCTCTGCATTTTCCCAAGAATCATACAACACACCAAAAAAACCCCCCAAAACAAACCAACACTCCAAAAAACCCTCTGAAATTAGCACAGATGTTTGGATTTTTTTCCTTTTGTTATTAACAACTTTCTATAATTACTAACAACTGACTTCTTCCATTAACAACTACATTGTTGTTACTTTTTTAAGAACTCATTACCTTGTGACATCAAGTGCTTTCTGAACTTTTGCTTGTACAGATCCAAGCAAATCAGCACCCATTTTTTTCAACAGCTGTGTCAGCAGTACAAACAGCCAGTCCTGCAGGTCTTCTTTATGGACCTGGATGAAGTCCACCAATGTCTCCAAAAACATACTGAACACCTAAAAGGCAGAAGAAGATGGAAAGAGGGTAGGATGGGGCCAAAGAGCAAACGACACTGACGATGCTGAACTTACAGACAAAGAAGAAAGCAGTAAGGGAATCAAAGGCAGAGAAAGGCAGTGTTTTGCAGCCAAGCAGGAAAAAAAAAGAAAAAGAAAAGGAATCTGCCTTGCTTTTTCACTGGATTTTGATACAGGAGTATATTGGAAATGTTAGCTGACTTCTGTAGAAGTGTGACAATTAGGTATTCCATGCAGTTTTGTCAAGAAAAGAAATGCTTACTGTGATGGCTGGCGCAACCTCAATTTTTCCAGTAAAACTTCATTTTTTACCCTTTCGAGCTTTATCATTAAGTTGATTTGACATATTCTTCAAAGACTACAAAAAAACTTGCTCTTTAAAAACCAAAAAAGCTGTTACAATCCTTTAGCAAAGTATTAATTGTAAATATCTGCATTGCTAAATACTACGAAATCATGAATGTTGGCCAATTCCTTTACATAAAATATTTGTGGAACAGAACAAGATTCTTCTACTATTGCAGGTATCCCAACAGAAAATTCCCCATTCACCACAATAGGGGAAAAAAAACACAACACATTTCAGATTGGCACGTGTTTAAAACACAGAAGTCCTTTTGTCTTTTCAAAAACATAGGAAAAAACCCCAAACCCATATATTTTTGTATTTACATAACCACAGCACTCATAGCAGGAAGAAGGGCTTTTTGGAGGGAAGGGGTAAAGGAGGGCATGACAAATAGGTAACTTTGTTTAAACAGCTGGTTTAGTATATCTCACTCATTTTTCCAAGATTTACAGAGAGATCAGGATGTATACGCTCTATACCAGTGTGGCCTGTGGGCTTCCTGTTTCTCCAACAAAAAAAAAGGGTGTTTGGGCTAAAAATGCTACTGTCACAACTGACACACACTGCAGCTCCAGCACAGAGCTGGGTATAGAAGCAGAAGCACCGGTGTGATGCAAAGTGGGTGGGAGAGATCCTGCCTCCTGACTATTTATGACAGGGGTACAAGGTCAGAAATTGCTGTTGCAGAGGAAGGGCTGTAACCTCACCTCCTCCTGCAGCTGCCCTGGCTCGTCATACGGCCAAACTGTGCTGCTGCCTGTGAGAGGGGATGATCCCACACTGTGGTCACACCTCCCACGGCCGCAGAAGCCGGTCCATGGAAGTGGACTTTCTTCCACAGCACTGACCCGGGTATGCACGAGGTGATCATGTGTGGTCATGTGTGCCTTCTCTGCCGATCTCTTTGCATGCTGACAATCAGGTCAGGGTATGCAAATTCACACCGTAAAGTGGAAAAAAAATCCATGCAAGTAACTTTTAAAGAAGCGTCTCAGAATTTACACTAGAAATAAAAAATAAATTCAGATTCTTTTTGTCAAGAAAGGTTGGACCAGATGATCTTTGAGGTTCCCTTCCAACTAGGTGTTCTATGATTCTCTCAGGATCTACTAAGGACTAGGGAGAATCCTTTAACAGACACCTTAAATATTGAAAATCTGTGTTAGAAACAAAACAATAGAAATCCTATTCAATATAAAGCCCATCAGGATTAGCTACTTAACTTCCTCTTTTGAGGCAAACAACATGAAAAAAAAAAAAAAAAATATATTGCCAACTTCCTTGCTATCTGTGTAGACCTGTATCCAGGTCTGGGCTGTAAAAATTACCTGGGATGAAATTGTTACCCTGGGGAGTGGAAACATCTTCTGTATTAGGCTAAACTGCAACAACACATCACTCTGTGCATGCACAAAGCAGTGGGAACAACGATAAGACAGAGGCAAACCAAAGCAGTAACTACTTTCTGCATTTTAATATCAGAGTCTTTGGATTTCACAGCCCTAAAATAAGGGGAAAGTATATTGGACTTAGGCAAGCAACAACCAAAAAATAATTCTGGTGCTATAAAATTACACTGTGAGGGGCGTGTCTTAAAACTGTATTCAAATCCCCTTCAAATTAAACTCCACAGCTCAGCAGAATTTAACCCTGCACCTGTTTCTCTGAGCTTGCAGACACTGACTAGTGTCTTCTCCACTAAAACACACTGAACAAACTGGTTACAACCTCAGAGTAATGTGGACTGCTTATGACCTCAGACATGTAAAGTGGTTTCAATTGAAATCATTATGAAGTGAATTATGAATCACTATGGCAAAAGTACCCTAAAGATCCTGTGCTGATGTTTTTAGCTGTGAAAAATGCACGTAACTGAGGACTCGAGTTTTCTTTTTAAGCTTTGTTTGTTTTCAGGTTTAGCATGGTAAATGTCTGGAGAAAACTCAAGTTGAGTAATTTTGTTGTATTAAAAAGACACCAAAAAACTATTCATGCCTTTATACTAAAGTGTAAACAATTTAAGAAGGCTGAAAGAGCATTTAAGGTAAAGGATGAATCTGGAATGGAAAATGGAACTCAACCACCCATATGCTGAACAATGCATGTGGATACTGCAAAAATTGCAGTTTCCATTTTTATGATGTAAATTAAAATTCTGAAATCGACTGCCCAAAGTTGAGGATTTTAATAATTTGATAGTGGAAAAAAATAAATAGATATGAAAATAATTATAAGTGATCTACCTTTAGAGTGAATTATTTCAGATGTGCCAACCACCACAATATAAAGCAGGAATGCATAACCAAACAACATCAGTTAATTAGTAGAAAAGCACATCTCCAAACTTTACCACACAGTTTACTAATTGTATATAGCATTTTATGATTGCAAAAGGCTTGACACTGCATGAACTCTTTGGGGAAGAAAAATAGAGAAAAAGGGTTAATTGCACATTCATGCAAGTAAGGTTAGGCTTCCAACAAATATTGAACCAACTTACTCTCTAAAGAGAGTTCCAACACAGGGGACAGCATGCAAAACGAAACAAAAACAAAACACAACAAAACAGAACAACGAAAAAGGGAAAAAAGATAAAAACACACAAATTAGTGGCCATCAATACAAAGTTCCTGTATGGAATATAAAACAAAATAAAACAAAAAAGGTATTTCAAAACTTTTATGATAAATTTAGTAATTTTATTGGGATACCCAATGTATTTTTAATAAACACTTGGCATGTCCTTCAAATCATTCTCCTATTTTCTCCTCCAAATGTTATTAATTTCTTTTTCTATGCAACTCCCTACACCCAGCTATCATGTTAAAGTAAATCCTAAAAAAAACCAAAACCAAACCACAAAAAAGATGACAGAGCAATTCCTGCTGACACCCAGGCAGAGTCTAAGATGAGGTTTATGTAGCATACATGTATGTCAAAAAAAAAATCACAGCTCATGAACTACTGGCACTTAAAGGATCCTCCTGATATTGTATTGATAATTATTAACAGTTATGCTACACCAAACACCAGGCAAGGTTCCAGTGACTGGAACAAGAGTACCTTGTGTGTTACAACACAGCCCAATTTTCCAACTCAAAGCAATGTCATTTTATGTCAGAAAGCTCAGTAAACAATACAAAACAATGAACTAGAACAACTCTGTGTAATGTTCCTAAAGGCTTAAGGAAAAGGTGAAATGCTCTTCTGACATATACAACTAAATTCTGGAGCATTTTCATTATCCTTCCCTGGCTCCCCCACTACAAAAGAAATCTCCAGGGTAGTACTGATATATGCATTGCTGCAATATTAACACAGAACAAGTCAAATTAAATCAAGCTGCTATTCACATTTTTGTCACTGCTTCATTTAAAAACTCAGTAATATTTCAACATTCAAATTTCTTTTCTGTCCTTCAACTTTTCTTTTTACAGAATGTTTTCTTTTCTTTAACTGCTCGGTTTAGTCTTTTCTTCTGGACTTCTGCAGTAGGTGAGTAACTATAATATCATATTGCTGTCTGCAATGCAGGTTTTTTCCAAAATACATGGCGTGAGAGATAGCAGCTAAGCCACTTTTTCCAGCAGGAAAAACAAGGACAGATGAACCTTAAGCTAACCTGTCAGGACTTCTCATCACTCTGAATTTAATTTTCCATAGCAGCAATAAGGAAGACTTAAAAATATGTAAAATGTATTGCATAATCAAAGTAGTTTTTCAGAATTCTGCTGGGAAAAGCCAATACTTCTGAAATAATACTTTGCCCTAAATTTATCTGGGTTATCATTTTATCAATTCTGAAATATGGACACAAAGTGGAACATGTTACACTCGACATAAAAGATAAGGTTTCTTCCAAACAAGCCTATAATTCTAATAAAATATGATGTTAATATTTTGTTTTTACAGGATACCATTTATTAGGCTCCTTACTCACCTGCAGTCCTTCCGCTATGAGAAACTGTGCTATACATCAAAGCTCTACTGGTAACCCATCTCCCCCCAAAATGGTAAAATACCATCTGTGAACTAACTTAGTTAAACTTGTTAAATCATCCATACTGAGTCTTTACCTAGGCAAAACTGAGTAAGACAACACATTTTCTTTTATACCAAGGTATAGTCTGCTTATTGAATAATAACAATTTATGTAAAAACTATTCACCAGTCTCAACTGCCAGCTCTATTATGAAATTCAAGGAATACATCACAAGCCACGATAATACAAAATATCCTGGAAAATAAGTCAGTACACATTTGGCATAGTTCACCAGACTATGTATGATTCAGTCAGACCACTGTCTTTATAATTTAAATTAATGCAGAGGCTTTTGTTTCTAATTGAGAAAACCTTTACTCATGTTGAAGTGGCCTCTGTAAACAACATGACTTATTAAAAATGCAAATTTTGAATGCAAACTGCAGAATGACTTCAATGCATTTTATTTGACACTACCCTTTACTTTAATGATCCTGCAGAAAAAGGTGGAAAAGTATCTTCTCCAAAATTTAAAATTAAGTGAATTGAAATGTCATACCATTAAGTACTTACGCTTGTCAAATTTTACATGTGCAACCATCACTAACATAATTCACCATAACTGTCTTTCTATTTATAAATATTTTCACTTACTGAAAATACGAAAAACCTAAACATACCTTACTGTGAGGATCAGCAAACATCCTTGTGAAGATTTCACACAACCTTTTCAACTCAACACGACTGCCAAAGTGACAACAACACATTAGTCAACTCCCTTGCTAGGACTACTACAACTCTAATGCATAGCAATCAGCAAAATCAACTGTAAATACTGAATCAAATAATCTAGGAAACTGAAAAAAGCATTTTAAGATGTGTATAAAAATGTAGTAGATTTTGTCTAAAATGAGACTTTTAACCTCTAAACTGTCTCATACATGATACTGTTCCCAACTATTTTAATAGAGCAGATAATGAGAAAGGTATTCTTAGTGGAGAGTAGTAAACAGTTTCTTTTGAATATATACCCCCCAAATTACAATAGCAGAAAAGGAATTATAAGTAAATAAAATAAAGGCCTTCCTTCAAAACTAGATGCAAGCACTTTAGGAATCTTTTGTATTACAAGAATTCTCTTCATTTTGAATTAATTACATACATTAGTATATAAATACACACTATTGGCCAGAAGTGAGAAAAGCTTCCTCATTCCTTCCCCCATGTTCCCCTCACAGACAACCCCCCTGCTTTCCCTCTCCCCTTGCCTCTCACCAGCTTTGAAATAAAATGTTTTCTTTATTAAGCTGTCTTCTTACCTTAAAGTCCTCTGGTTCTTCAGTAAGTTTTGCAGGCCTATAAGGCCTTCTTTTCTCTCTGACCAGTTGGTGCTGGCACAGCGGTTCAGGACCTCAGCCACATCCTCAGTCTGCCTCATGTACGTGGGGATGCTCCCGTTCCTGGAGCTATAGGACCTCTCTGAACAGGCACTTGATGCATCACTGTTGGCATCATCGTCCGAGTACATCCCGTAGGACTCGTATCTCCTTCGCACAGGCTTCTTCTATGGCACACAAACACCCCAGGTCAGCACTGGTTGGCAAGGACACAGTACAACACACCCACGATCTACAGAAAGACCAACACCTCTAACAACTGGTGTGGCCCCTACTCCCTGCAGTGACAAATGCCTCCAACTGTTCAGCTAGTCAAACCAAGTTAATAAAAATATTTTAAAGTATGGTTTGCATAGTATTCCAAATAGAAAAGCAAAGCAAAATGCAGAGAAGACATATGTTTGACAAAATATTTAACTTTAGGTTTACTTGCAAGAATCTATAAAATTGTAGAGAGGGTGTCAAAGACTCTGTGTTTAAAGTTAGTTATTTCACTTAATAGCTTTAAATGTTACAGAATATAAGAATCAGGTCTAAATCCACATATTCTGTCATTTTAACTTTGTATCAAACACGTTAATAGCAAACTATTAAACTATTGAAGAATAAAAATAGTTTCTATACCTTAGTCCGTATGTCTCCTAAGAGCTGTTAGCAGTAAATTATTGAAAAGAAACAGAAATTGAGAACAGGAAGGTAAGGCACAGCAGCATTGTGACTAGTAAACTCCCTGCCACTGGACAACATACAGACATATTATATTGTAAATTTTGTTCTGAGCTCTCTGTGTTTAACCATCATTTCCAAGAAGTAGTTTGCTAAGTTTCCATTTCCACAGAAATACTACACATCATCTGCTGGTTGGTCACAAAAACTTTTCTGTCAAAATCTTTGTGTTGGTGATATTTGAGCATGAAGACTTAACGCATGCAGTCAACTGTTATCAAAGTATGAAATCTGCATTTAAACTTCATTTTCTCATCAACTTCTCCATCTCTAACTTCAATATTTAAATTTTGTCAGTGCAACAATTACTACGACAGTCTATGTTCTACAAACAAATCAATTACATAATGCAAGATCCCAAATCTCCTAAAAACAAAAAACAAGCCAACAAAACAGAACACAACGAGCTAATGGCCAGAGGAAAATAAAAAAGCTATTTATCCTAAAAGGAAAAATACAAGCTCCACAAAACAGCTCTCGCCATTCAAATTTTGGAGTTGAAGCTGGCAGTTAAAAATCTGGTTTCGTTACATACTCAAAGAAGCAGCAGCACAAGTGATTGTTTTCCCCTTAATTACCATTGCCATTTGCACAGGGTTCTCTTTTTTAACTACAGAATAACTTAAAGGATCTCACAATACCAACTGGTCAATACACCAGGTAAGAAGCAGGCTTACAGTCAACAGAATGAGCACACATACATGGGTAAGAGAGTACAGGAAGGGAAAAATCACAAAGACCCATGTTTTGAAAAGAGACACCATGAGGAAAAAAAATGGTTTTTAAAGAAATCCATCTGAAATGCCAAGGGCTGCATTAAAGTGAAAGACATGAAGATATGTAAAGATCACCATTTCATGCCCTTTGGCTTACACAGTATTGAAACTGGCCAAGTATTCTCCACAAAAATATACCACAAAAATAATCTAGAGTATTCTTGGTTTTTATACTACACCTGTCAGGGCTCTACGTTCTACCTTTTAAAAACACCATTATGAGGGCGAGTCTTCAGTCTGTGCTAAAACCACACGGGTGTTTCTCCCCAGATTCCCATCTAAGTGGAGCCCTTTGCAGAGGACAACCTGTATGTCCCGAGCATGGCAAGGAACCAGGCACACCAACATACCACTGTAACAAGGTGAAAGACCAATTTATCCATCTCTGTCATGGCAGGTTCTACCTCAAATACACAAACTAATTTTTCTCCAACATTTCTAGAAGCATCATGATATTCTGGATGCAGGTCATATGGACTAGTTTCCAAGAACAAACTTTACTGCTCCAGCAAAGCAGGACACATTCAAGCCTCAAGAGCAGTCAGTGGGAACATGACTTTCTCCTCAACTTTTAGTCTGAATACATACTTTGCTCAGCTAAATTTGAATAAATTAGGAGGCTGCTAAAAGTACTGAACATACTCTTCCTGAAGCACCAGTGTGGAGAACAGGCTTTCAAATCATACCCAGAAACTTTTCATGGATTGTTTTTTGATTGTTCTCTACCCCAAAATCCAGACTGGCTATCCAGACAGCACTCCCCATTAATGCTGAAAAGTTTTTGCAAGTTTATAATATCAGAAAGGGGAAAAAACCACTCAATTTTACCATGATCTCTTAAGCAAGATTTCAGAGATATCCTCATCTTTATGCCAAGTAAAGGCACACAAATTTTAAACTTAGGTGTCAAGAAAAAAGTATTAACCAAGAAATCAATAAACTCTCATACTAAGAATATGACAGAGTTCTTCAGACCTTTTGCCTTTGAAATTTTGTCTCTCTCTGTCCAGATATGCATGGCTATAATTATCCTTTTAGAGTCTAACTTGCAGTTTTTTACTAACATTCCAAATAATCTTCTTCTTCAAACAGAGAAATAATAATTTCATTAAAGCATTCTAATAATTAGAAAGCACGTACTTAAAAGTATTTAATGATAGCCAAATAGTATACAATACATGATAAACTGTATCTGATTCACAGCATCAGTGTTTTAAAGCAACTGAAGATTTCAGCTTGCTGAAGGAAATATCAAAATAGCAAAACACATGATGTGTTCAGTTTGTCTAACTGGGGCAGGGAGGTAGAGGGCCCAAACCCACCCTTTTAAAGAACAATAAAGGTTAAGAAAGAGAATGGCATAACCAGTTTTAACTTCGGTGTAACATTTTAAAAACAAAAGAAAACAAAAATTAATCTTACAAGATGCTGCCTGCTGTGCTAGTTTTGGCTGCATTAGGGTTAATTTTCTTCACAGTGGATAATATGGGGCTGTGTTTTGGGTTTGTGCCCAACAAAGGGTTGACAATATAGAGCTGTTTTTGTTGTTGCTGAGCAGGGCTTACACAGAGCCAAGGCCTTTTCTGCTGTTTGCACTGCCACAGTGGGGAGGAGTTTTGGAGGGGACTCAGCTGGGACAGGGGACCCAAACTGACCAAGGGCATATTCCAGACCATATGACATCATGCTCAGTATATAGAGTGGGGGCAAGCAGGAGGAAAGTGGGGATGTTTGTGGACTGATGGCACTTGCCTTCCTAAGTGACCATTACACTTGATGGGGCCCAGCTGCCCTGGAGATGCCTGAACACCTGCTCACCATGGGAAGCAGGGAATCAGTTCCTTGTTTTTCTCTGCTTGTGTGCACGACTTTGCTTTCCCTATTAAACTGCCCTTTATCTCACCTCAGGAGTTTTCAAAGCTTTTACCCTGATCCTGCTGGCTGTGTGGGGCTGGGCTGCTGCCAGGGGGCAGCCACACCACCTGCCCAGCCTCCCCTCAGCACCAACCTCATCTGCTGTCACACACAGCAACTCCAAATGGCAGCCAGGCTCATGGGAAGCAGAGGGCTTTTGCTGTCATCATTCCCAGCTCTAACAAGCCTCCAGCCTATCCAGAAGTTTGTCTAACTGTTGTGAAGAACTGCTGGTTAGTGCTACCTCCTCAAGTGGCTCCTTGGGCCACTCCAACAGAGTAGTCCAAGAATATTTCCCATCTGCCACGGAAAAAAGTACATTTCTCAAAAGTTAAAACGTCTATAGGGAATGAAAACTCCAATACTTGCAGCTCCAGCAACTCAGTTTTCCTTTTCTTCCTCCCCAAGAAGTCAATGAAATAAAAACTGGCAAGTTCTTTTGCATACTTGAACATACAGGTAACAAACACTTGAACAGCCTGCAACCTACACAAGGTAAGTGTGAGGTTCTTACCAAAGCATCTGCTACTGCCTCTTCCACATCAGAACCTGTGTTCAGAACTCGCATGGCACTAACTGATGACGACAATCTACTCGACTGACTAATTCCAAAGCCAGTACCTGTTACAACACAAATAAATATAAAGAATTCAGTCAAAATAGCAACCTGAGACATTAATATCACACTGACTTGAAAAAACCCAAGCAGAAGAAAAATATAAAAATATTTGCTAAATATTTTAATAGATTTTGCAGTGGCTAAAATACTGGTTATTTTTGTTCTGAAGTCTTTAGTGGTACAGTGAGAAGTAAGAAATTAAGCAAAAAAACCAGTCATCCACAAACATTGCATTTCAATATCACATGGAAACAATCCCCTACAAAACAATGGTTTTAATTGAAAGAACGTTTACTTTTATTTTTTAATTAATGTCTTCTTCATTTTGGGTTTTTGTTTTCATTTAAAAATAAAACAAATACAATAGGAAGGCTATTGAGACTGCTGATTAGAAAACTACATGCATAAAGAATGCTCTACAAACACAAAAAAAATGGAAAACAAAAATGTTCTTCTGCAAGTAAAAAAATGTTTGTTGTTAAGGAAAAAAAGGATTAACACTGGAGGGTGAGGGTGGAGACGAAATCTAGCAACATAAACACGTCTATCTGGGTTATTAAAACCACAAAACTCAAATTAATATAAACAATGCCTTCTAAAACTGAACTATGAGAATAACCAAGTGGGTGGGGGGAAAAAAAATCCAGGATGACTGCAGAGATGACAGCAAAGTGTACTCATCCTTCACCTGTGGCCCCATAAGCATCAGGAGCGTAGAGGGCACCAGTGGATCTGGAGTGATGTCTGGAAGCTGCAATAACAGGATTATATAAACCCTATCTATGACCATGGAACAAAGTGCTGCAATAGCTGCTCAGATGATCAACAAGAGAGTATTTACCAAAAAGATTCAGCTTAAGCACAAGAAACCGAGTATTACACAGCAGCAAAATCTTCAGAGAAGTTCTTTGATTATGTATAATATGATTAAATAGGTTTATGTACACTGGACATTTCATGCATAATTTTTGGTTTAATGTCAAAGATTAAGAGCAGGGTAAAAGCAAGTACATTTAAGTTCAAAGAGGAAAAGGAGCACAGACACACATCCACGCTCACACTCAAACAGAACTTTTTAGGTATTTTTGAAGACTATCAGTGCACAGATACCACTCTTCCATTGCAGAGTTAACTCAATTCTCTGTGCTCAAGTCAGAGTGAGAGCTCATGTACCAAACATGACCTGCAAAAAGGGACTACTGCACAAACCCACTGTGCCAGCAGTGACAATCTGTGTGCACATGAGCTCCTGCCTGTGGGCAGGTAACTCAACCTCAGGTAAAACTCACCACTACGTAGATGAAAGTTAAAATTACCCACATGAAACTAAAAGTAAGTCAATAAAATCAATAATTCATATACTTATTATTTTATTTAAAGAACTAAAACGTGAAATTGAAACACTTGTGTTAGTTATTACGGCTCATTAGGATTCTTTAAAGTTAGAGAATCTGGAAACCAAAGATCCTTAAGGATTTCTGAATAAAACTGAGTACCCCTCTCCCTATGGCACTTGTATAAAACTGTTCTTTTAGCAATTCTAAAGAAGTTGACTCACCATTGGTAGTATTTTCTTTCTTGAAACAAGTAATTTCTAAATTAAATGTGTTTTTAAACAATTCATCATCTTTCTTCAGCTCACTTAAGTCAGAATTTTTAGGGCCACATAAATGACAATTTTAACTTGAATTCAAATGTCCACCCACAGTGGCATAAATCCCAGATATAATCTTATGATTGAATAAATAATTGTAAATGCTAATATTTTATACCTTTTGGATACGTAAAGTAGCATAAATGCAAATCAGGAATCAAATTTATCATCCTTTAATTAACAAAGACCATTTAAGAGTCTGATTTGAATCAAGCAACCCTGACATGGACCAAATGACATCGGGGGAAGCTCTTTTAACCTCAATGCACTCCAAAATGAGCCCAATTCCTGTAAAGATCCCAAGAAATATTTGTCTTTCCACATGAAGTTCTCTACTCCTTCACAAGGTACAGTGATGTATTTGATTTCTAACCAGTCCTGCAGGAAGATGTTTAGCATGGGCATTTTATTTTGCAACTAATGCTTTGTGGAACACTTGGTTCTTTAGAAAGTATGTCTCAGCACAGGAGACAGGACAGAGCACGTCAAAACAGAGGCATCATGGCTCTTTAAATACAAGCATTAACAGGATAAACCTTCCTTTTGTTTTCCATCAATGGGCCCTGAAAATTAAAGGTACAACTACAAATTCAAACTTCAGGCCTGTAACTTGAAATGATCCTGCCTCCATATATGTCTGAAATCTGCTGGAGAAGTTTTTAAGACAGTGAAAGAACGCCCTACATTTGGTGAAACATACCTCAGTCCAAAGAGTATTTTCAAGAATATTCTTTGTACCCCTCCAATTGCAGAAACTGTGCAAGTATTTACTTTTGCTGTTTCATTTTTTTTAAAAGGTGAATCAAAATAAGATTTTAAATGGATTCACAACAAGATATTTCTTAGCTAAAATACTGAAATCATACTAGTCTGATATTTAGTATTAACTACATGTAACAAAATAGACACTTCTATATCAATTACAAATCAATTTCTTCTCAGTGGCTACTACCTCTCAGTTTATAAGGCTATACTGAGATGTGAGATTACACAAACACTTTATACAGCAAAGCAATTATGTAGCATTTGGGTCATTTTACGCCCTAAAGAGGGACAAAATGCACTTGATTTATTTGCATTTGTAAGCAAAAATTTCTATGCTGAGAACAGGAGGTAATAAAAATTGCATTCCTCCCTCCAACCTCATGTCAAACTCTTTAGCTACACAGAGCTGAATTTGCCTTATTTCATCTTTCACTTGCACCCCTGAAAAACACTAAATTTAGTATTTTTGCTAGAAGTTAATAGCATCCCACAAGATAAAACTGGTCCGACAAACCAGTGAATGACATTTGAAATCATTCAAGTAGGAAGTAACACTAGAAAGAATCCTCATTTCTTCCAAGGATAGCTGTTTGAGGTTTTTTTAAACCATGTTGGATTCCTGTACCTGTTACTTTGCGTTCTCTGTGCTGTCAGGTAATTCCACCTGTATTATTTGTATGGGTACTTGTTTTGACATCTGAATTATAAAACTGAACTACATCAATAAAAATAAACCTCAAGAGGCATCTACATCCCAGCAACACATCTCATGGTATTGGTTTAATACAGATTTCTTAAGATAGCAATCATGTGACCAATTAAAACATGCAAATCTGATCTTGCATGCACACAATTGAAATCAAGGTGTAAGGCAGCTAAAGAAAAACAAAAATGATCTGCAAAATACTTCTGTTTTGAAAAGAACAGAAGGTATGTGTGTACTACAACAGTCTTCCAGCTGCGTTTTAGTAAAAGACACAAGTTTAGTAATGGATCTTGTATAATATCTACTTTTAATACACTTTCCCAATTTAACAGCATCTGGGCAAACTAGCATTAGTTATTGAAACAGCTTTCATTCTATTTATCTGTACTCTCCCAATAAAACCATGGCTGATAAGGTTTTATGTTTTAATACTGCCTTAACAGACCACAGCAGACATCCAATGCTAATTAAGAGTACAGTTGGGTGCCTCAAATTAATATAGAAACCAGAGATTTACTATTTTCAGACTATGTTTAACAGCTAGTATTATAAAGGCCTTAACTGTAAGCTACACTTGATCAAACAAGACAAGAAGGATACATACAGAAGACTATTTGTATTTCAGACAAAGGTAACACCATAAAAGATCGGTTTCACATACAACTGCAGAGAGACAGTTTGGTACTACCAAACAATAAAAAAACCCCCCTACCCACAAGCCCAATATGTAAAAATACTTAAATCAAAATTTATTGCCAACTTCACAGTAACCCTGACAAGGTTATGTGGGAGATGAGAAGTCCCCCTAATCCTTAACAAACATGTTAAAGTAATTATGAGCTAATATTCTTAAGTCTCATTGACATTTCAGAAACAGCTTGACAATCTCATAAAATCTTTGAAGTGTCAGAGCAATAAGCTGAAACACTAAGTGAAAACAACTTTTGCTTATAGCAGCTGTAGAAATGATGACTGAATTTAGCTCTGTATGTGTGAATGTTAGAAGTTTTTAATTCCTCTTCTTCCCTATATAACAGCTGCTATTTCAATTACCACTTACTCTGCTTAGACTAAAAGGAACTTCAGAACTATACTTTGTTCATCTACTTGTATAAGGACTCTGCTACTTGCCCTGTTCATTTTTACAAAATGGAAAGGAGTCTCAGAATACAGCTCTGTTTCAGCAGATTGGTCCCTTATCTGCACCATCACATTTACTTGATTTAATAGTAGAAAGTTGAAATTTGACTATTTTTTCACATAATACAGTGATGACAATATAGCTAAGGAGACACAAGGAAGTGCATTTTTGCCTTATACACTGAAATGATTCACTGACTGGGGAACAATGATGAGTAAAGTGGGTGGGGGGCTGCTGATGCAGGCCAAGGCAGAAGATGTCAGCCACACTATGCCCTTTGCTTGGGCAGGAGGAGTGAGAGATGCACCTCCTAACTGCACCCAAGCAATGAGTACTGTAACAAAAAGAGAAACACCGTTTCAGAGAACCTTTCAAAAGCCCAAGTGCCATCTCGCTGCTCTGTATCACACGCCTCTCCAGACCTGGTCCTCAGCATCAGACTAACACTGCAAAGGTGTGCAACCCATTCACACATCGGTCAGCGCTGCGCCCGCGTGAGTGGGGACAGAGGCAGAGGAGGGCAGGGCCGGGGCAGCTCCGGGCTCCCTGGGGGAGGCCTGGGTTGGTTAGAGCACACGGCGGGGGCAGCCAGCCATGCACACGGGGCTCCAGTACTTACCCAGGGGCGCAAAGGAGCGCACAGGGCTCGTGTCCCTGCTGCTTTCCCGGCTCGCCTCCCGACTGCAGCCCTGGCTCACACTGGGCCGAGGGATGCGGCTGCCTCGTGCTAGTGTGGTTCAGGGGACACACAGACAGCAGCACACAAGGGAGAAGACACAAGAAAAGTTGCGGTTTTAATGCAATTCTGTTTTGCAGTGAGGTCACAGATGCATTGCTAAGAAAAGACATCGATGGTTATGTTGTCTTCTAAGTCGTAACCTTTCCTACAGACCTTCTCGATCGTGTTGGATACTCTAAGTGTAGCCAGTTCAATGAAATTAGTTCTTTGCACAGCTTAAAATGGGAATTTACCAACATTTTACAGAATGGTTGAAAGACCTTTTGTAAAGGATGGAAAGAAAACAAACAACATTGAGTATTGATTCAGAATTTGTGCTCGAAATCAAGTTAATCAACAGTAACTCAAATGAAAAAACCCAGAGCTTCCTAAAGAAGGAAAATAAAAAATTAATAGAGCTAAGGTAAAAATCAAAAACACAGAACAAAGAACAGCAGCAATACCGTTAAAATCAACTGATATTTTTCAATGACATTGTTTGCAACAAAGTGTAATCAGATTACACTGTGAGGCTGAAGACATGTAACATTCATTTTAGTATCACAGCAACATACACATACACACACCCACACGCAAGACACACATAGTAATGAAGGAAATATTTTCAAAATGGTATCACACTTTAATTCAGTGGATATGGGTATTTTGAGGATGAAGTGAAAAAAGTGAAAGAGAAGGAAGAAAAGAAGGTGAGGAAAAGAAAAACCACTGCACTCTGATGGCAAAAAAAATCAAGGTTTCAGCTTCAATTTAAAATTGTCTTGTACCTCAAAGGCTAGCCTCAAAAACCAGCCACACCTTAGATTATCAGTATGTCCTCTATTCTTTTCATCCACCTATAACCAAATACAAGCTGTAGATATCCAGCAGTCAGCTATGAAGAAACTCAGAGTTATTTGGTGGTCCTTACCTACTGAGAGCCTAGAAGGACTAGCTTCTCTACTGCACCCTTGGCTCCGTGGGATTTTGCTCCGTTTTTGTGCAGCTGCAGGGTTCACCAACACCCTCTGAACTCCTGTGCTCACAGTGGAAAGGGTGGTGGTTGTCAAAACTCTGCCAGGAGACCCAGATCTACTGCCAGCTGAAGGTAAAAGGAATAAATGTAAGTAACAGCATAGAAAATCAACAATCGTGGTTAAAAAGAAAATAATGCTTAAAGTTTGTAGGGAAGTGGTGGGACATTGAAGTGATCAGGAAAAACTTACAGGGTAAAAAGATGAAATAGAATGCCCTGGTCCAAGTTCTTCCAGTACTACATACAAGGTTATTAAAATGATCAATGCAAGGAAGCACTTGATGTGGTATTTAGCGAGATAAGCTCTAGAAACAATAAATAATATTTCTGGACTTCATCAAGAGTTCCACTGTCCCTAACATGAACACTGCTGTGCTCATATTTTTCAAGTTATGTGGTCTCACTAACCACATTTTTTACTAGAAAGGAAAAAAATAACCTGTTAGAAAGCTAAGAGGGAGCAATTTTAAACTAGAATTTCATCATTATTCCAGTTCTTCCAATGCAACCAATGTTATAATAACATAACAACATTTTCCTAACATTTAAACTCTTCTCCCTTGCTTTTAATAGCATTGGGTCTTCAAGCACTATTCTCTGAAATGAAACAAAATGTCACTGAAGACAATTCAAACACATTCATTTCTGTGGAGGTTACCTCACAAATTAGAAAAAAATCTTCAATTAGTTTTAAACAAGGTAAAAAATGGATCAAGTGATATTTTAAGTGGCTTATATTTTTGTTAATCAAAACTGCAGACTACAAAGTGCCATAAATGCTCATGATACTGTACTTGCTACCAGAAACTGTGGTCAGTGATCCCTAACTTTGATATTTCAGTTACAGAACCTTTAAGTTCTACGTCCTAACAAAGAACTCATTTTTCTCTAGCTATAGCTGACTTATGTCACTAGCTGATATAAATATATTGCTTCCAGCTGCAGAATTCCAGAAATCTGACCAGATAAAAAGCAAAACAGAATTTCAACCAAAGGTTAATTACATAAAGATTTGAATCCTTCATTAATCTTTAAAAAATAATCAGGTAACTGTATGACCACAGCGATGCTATCAGATGTACAGACTTCACATGCAACATCTCAAGTGAGTTTCATGGGTTACTTCTTATGAGGTACATTTACAAAAATGATACAAGTTGACTAAAGCTTGACTATATGGGAAAAGAAACAAAATGCCCCCCCCAAATAAAATATATGCTGGGTGGAAGAGAGAAATCTAAAACAATGTACCATGCATATACTTTCTGATTCATTGTTTGAATTTGAACTTGAAATGATTATTTAGCAAAATCCTTTTTCCAAACTATGGACCTATTCAGCAGAAATGATAAATAAAATATTACACAGCCTGAAAAAAAGCAGCACAACTTCTACAGCAACAAAAGAATAAGCAAACCTATAAAATTGCTGCAAAAATTAAGGGTTTGGAAGTTTCTTTATATCAGGGTATTTCAACTTAGGCCTGATGTTACTATGCCTTCTTCCTGGTTTATATTTCTTTAAAACAACAAAAATATTGTAAAAGCTTTCGCTTTGCTGGAGAACTTGGAGGAGATTTTCTTGAATAGGTCAGAAACCTGAAAAACTTACTCTTCTCAGAATATACAGAAGAAATGCAACCTCTCATTCTAATACTTCCTTTATCTTCCCTACAGCCTGACGTACAAAGTGTACCACTGTGGTGTAAATAAACCAAATGAAGCTTAACATCCTGAAAATATTATTCTAATAACAGCACTACCACCAGCAGTAGATACAAGTGAACAGAGTGCTGGAAGATTCCTAAGGCAGCATTCCAAACCCCTCCCATCTATCTCTTCTGCTTTCTACAGAAGGATTACACCCAATTAGTTACGTGCAGCATATGGAAAAAGCGTGGCAGAATTTCTGCTGAATAGGGTCCCTAAATGAGGAATGTGAGCCAGGTGATCAAACAATGATGTACACAGGAATTCTGGAGGCTCTTACCACCAATGGGGTTGGCAGACTGTGATCCTGAACAAGTGTAAAGGCAGGATTAGGGTAGGGATTTATAATCCATGAAGAGGGAGGGAGCGGAGCAGAGCAGATTAAAAAATGGATGGCAAATGGAAATAAGAAAGCTTTAGTCATTTCACACAGGAGAAAAAGCCACAAGGGGGTTATGCTAAAGCAGTGCTTTTAAGTAGCTTCCACAACTGGAGAATTAAACTCAGATGCTATGCACAAAGCAGATGAAGCCAAGCTGCACAAGCAAATTACAATTCTTCAGCTTTCTAATCAACAACTCGATAACACTGAAGAATTACATTTCAATTAAACATGAAACTGTAGCCTGCATATTACTTTAAAAGCTATCACATTGCCAAAAAGGCTCAAGAAGTTCAACAGCTGAACAAAAATTACGCACAAGATCAAAACTTTTTTGTTTGAGACACAACAGTAAAGGAACTTGAGCTGCAGGTGCGGTGGATGACCAAAAAAAAAACCAAACTCACAATGGCACAACTGAAAAGACTTGCATAGAATTTTTGTTTTTCCTCTTTAAAATTAATCTGGAGTATAAAAGTAAAAATTTGTTTCCATTCAGAATTTTTCTGAATGAAGACTGTAATGCAATTTTAGCACACCCTGTTGAATTATCTGACAATCAAACAGGAAAGGAGAGGAAAAAAATGTAACCATCTTTTCCCATAGGTAAGAATAATGAGGCATATGCTTTATGATAATTTAAAAATTGAAGAGGAAGAATAAAGGGCTTCTGAAACCCTAAAAAGGTATTTTTTGTAAAAGCATTCATATTTGCAAGTCTTTCATAAAATGATTTTTGAACAAAAGATAGCTGTAACCCAAAAATTAACAAAAGCATCAGTGGTTTTTAAAAAATAAAAGCTTAAATCTAACATGAAGCTATTCTCTCACTACATAAGCTGTGGAACTAAAACAATCTCCTGTATGGGAACATCAAGCTTCACACAATGCTGTGAAAATTTTCAGTCACATAAAGAAGCATCACCCAAATAGCTGGCATACAGTGCCTGAGAATTCTCCTTTGCCTGGTCATTTGTATTTGCCCTGTTTATCTTCCTTAAAACATCTCAGAATTCTTGTTCTCCCCCACTGACAGGTTGGAATGAGCTATGTGAAGCAATCAGTTCTGAACAGAAGTAGTAATAAAAGGCTGTAAAGATGCATTCATGCATTTAATTTTCACACATCATCACATGTAGCCAGATCTAGTGATCTCAATATCAATTTAACTTATCTCTTTAGATATTAATACTGTGCAAAAATGAGTTCTCTTGGAAAAACCCTGTCATTATTAGTAAAAAAGCTGAAGAGGCTTTAGTTTGTTTCTCTGAACATAAAATTTAGTCAGTATTATATGACAATGATCATCATTGAGTCTTATATTGCTACCTAAATTTAACCCCTCCCCCCAGACATTTATCTTCTTCACATTTTAAGAATTTACCAAATCTATTCAAAGTATGAACGTATTTTCAAAAAGGTTAATTCAGAATTTTCCTAATACAAATGAAAAAAAGGGTTACAGACACTGCTTATAGCTTCTCACAGAGGGGAAAAAGTGATTTGTTGAAACTGTTACCTTCCCCGCTAGAAATCTTTATTTCACAAAACCTGCAAGTCCTAGGACAGGTTTGATCCAACTGTACTTGTTGAAAAATAAAGTAAAGCAAAACTGAATGGCAACAGGTAAACAAACAAAAAACCTCAAACTCTTCCACCTGTTTTTGTCACTTGTAAAGTAATTCTATTTATGATAAATGCATCATTGCTATGAAGCCAAATGTTTCTGCCATTAAACACATTATTAAGGGGTTTTATCAGAAGAAAGTGGATATGATTAGTGATAGCAAAATAATTGTATAGAAGATTTCAAAGCTGGTATAATTTACTAGATTTAGGACATTAGACTTGGCAAATTTGAGAACTGGGTAGTTTATTTTAATTTTATTGTTAATTTGTTTTCCTTTCATTCACTTCATTGCATTTCACTTAATTAGACAAAGGTAAGAATCTGAAAATGCTACAGAGCTTAGTCAGAAGATGTCTGGAGACATCAGATCTGTGGGCAAATTGCAGTAGGTCAGCCAGTGCCACAGAATGTGAGGTATTCAGGTCTTTTGAATCAACAACAGAGTGTTTGGCTGGATGGGAAAGGTCACATCTGCCTTGGTTACTAAACACACAGAGAAAATTACTGTGGATGAGCTGACATAGGCAAAAGTGCTTGTTTTCACCCTTTGACTCAATATAAACTCAGTAACTGTCTGTAAAGAGAAGGTTTAGTATTCTTACTCCAAAGATGAGTTAAGTAAAGGCAATAGCTATGACACAAAAAAAAGGGCTAGAACAGTGCCTGGCTTCAAGTGAAAATATGTGTTTCTGGATAAAATTTTTTTAAAAAATGAAAAATCAGGTTTTGCAGATAACATTGAGGACACCATTCAGCCTACACAGTCTTCTGTATTACTTGTTCATGTGTCATAAGTAAGTTTACTGCTCTTTTTTGTGTTGGAGAGGTCAGAAAAGGGGGGGAAAAGAATGTTGAGAAGTTGTAATTGAAGACAGAATTTAAGGGTAGATTTCACTTCCTCTTACACTATGCAACTTAATTGGCAAACTAAGACCTAACCTAGTATTTTGTCCAGAAAAAAACAACATGAATTAGAAAAGCATGCAAATACCACTGATCCAAAACACTGAAAAAAATACCTTCATTTTTGTCTGGCGATGATGAACCTAAGGCACAGAACAACAACTCAGTATGTAGCTTTTTTTTTTCAAATTAACTTTGACTGTAACCATTGGTCAATGAATATATGCTTAAGCATTTGGCCTCTTTATCAGGTCTAACTGACAAACAGAAAATACATACGCTGAGACTGTGACACCACTTTGGTTCTACTCCGTCCTCTGGAGTCTGTTTTAGAATTTCCAATACCAACAGAAGGGGTTGAAAGCTTTGTTCGTACACGACCTAGCAAAGAGAAATGGCATTAAATCAGTTTTTCACAGTCATGTAGGAAGCAAAGCATCAGAAGCATTCACTAATAATTTATAAAGTTTCTGCAGATAAAAGAAGCGCAATGTAACTTAACTGGTGAAAATTCATTTGGGATAATTAGTAGAAATTTGAACACCCTGAAGAATTTAATAGCTGAAGAATCAAAATACTTCTCCTCTGATGCCACATTTTTCAGTAAACCCTGATCTAGCTAGCTAGTTCTTCCTTTCTACATAAATGGGTTGATGACATTAAAAAAAGGGAAGTTTGTTAAACACAACAGGCACTGCAAGTTGCTGTATCAGGTACAATCTTCTCATGATTACTTGGGGTTCTAATTCTATTTTTGCTGTCCTAAAACTACAGAAATTATGTTGACTATTTTTGATTAGAATTCTGAGGTTTATTCCTAATTCCACTCCTCTTTTTAGAAATCTAAATACTGACTTTTTTATTACTGAACATTCTACTGTTTTCCTGGCCACAGTCACACAGACTTCTACAGGATTTCCCAAACCTTTTGGAGCACTTTCCAAAGACTAAGTACACTGAAGTACTTCTCAGCAACAACATGATATAAAGAAATACCGATCTCCTCAACAGCTAAAAGAACAGAGACAGATTAAACTGAGCATCTAGAAATAAAACAATACACTCAGTTCTCTCTAGAATGCAAACCCTCCTGGGTTTGGGTTAAACCTTTCTGCATTGTTAGTCATGTTCCTCTTAACACCCAGAGTGTACAACAGAATTACAGAAGAAAGGAAGACCCCAGTTGGATGAATTATAGGTAACTGAAAGACCATTCACAAAAGAAAATAGTGGAGTTGTATACTACATTTCCTAAGACAACCTCTCAAACAACAGAAAAATGAAATCAAAACCAAATCCATGCTAACCATGATTCTTGTAAGTTGCAAGAACAAAACCCAGACAGTCTGTACAGGGTGGATCCACAAGTAATCCACCTTTAAACACAGCATGACTGAAACATTTTCTAGACCTGTAGAGTCAATATTGGACCCAGAAGAATTAGGTGCACAGACTGTTAGCTATTTTTAGCCTCTTTAGGCTTTCCACAGCAGAATTTGGAAACCAACCAAGTTAATATCATTCATCCAAGTAGAGGGAATAGCCATAGATGAGAGTCTATAAGAAGAGAACCAGGATAAAGGAGGTTATTCACTAAACTATTAGAAAACAACACACTAGCAAGAACAGTTAGATTGACTAGTCCAAACTCTACTAGTTATCCCCGTGCAATGGCAATGTTTTCCCACTGAGTGGTGTGAGACTGCAAGGCATGTAAAACTGCATTCAGAATTTGGCCCCAAAACCCAGGAATACAGAGTGCCACTATTGCAATAGTACATTAAATTGTCACTTGGAACGTGGTTCAATTTTATCAATGTAAAATAAACCAGTTTGTCTGTGAGGTAAATGAACTGTTAACTCATTTGGAGTCTCTACATCCATTCACTAATGAGAGGTTTAAATGTTAATAGCATATTGAAAATTAGCTCCCGCGTCTCAAAGAGATGAGTAATAGCAGCACCTGCTTCCCACAGCATGAACACATTTGATGAAATACTCTGTGACAAGATTTGCTTTAAAAAATAAATGGAAAATTATAAAGCCCCTGTATTTTCACACTAGAAATGTTAAGCAATGACACTTAGACTGCAGATGAGTACTTGAGAATTAAAATAAAAGCAAAAGAATTTTAAAAATACTACATGACAACCAAGTATTAGATGCATAAACTATCTGTTATGAACCTCCACAAAGCCCCAGAAAGACCATATTCTACTTTTAAAGCTTAATTGATATCAATGAAAATATGAAGCTGAAAGTATTAGCTGGTCTAACAAAATATTTTCTTACCATCTTCAGAAGCTGTTCCTAAACAGAAAAAATAATAAAATACATGATATTCCAAACAATATTGTGTCTCTCAATTCCTTTTTGAGGTTAATCTTAGGAATCTTGACAAATTTTAATCATCCAAGAGAACAAAAGTTTTTGAGTTGCAACTCCTGAATTAAATTGAAGCAAAATTATCAAGAAATAACCACACTACCCTGTTAGGGATTTACAAGAACACAATGCACAGCACTGCCTTCCAAACTTGTTACCAAAACCATAAAAAATATCAATAGAAAAAATTACATCTATGAGATAAGTGAACAAAATGACATGTACAACAGATCAAAACAGACACTACAAACACTGTAGTGCAAGCTCTTCTGAAAATATAAAACATACTATTATACATAACCTCCTAGAAAAACACAAAGACAGTGTTTCCAACACTGGACAGTGAAAATTTAATAGGAACTGCCAGCAAAGAGGATTTCTCTGATTTAAGCCCATGATTACTTGGAAGACCTACATGGGCAAGATCAAGTTTTGCTCAGAGAAGTGAAAAGAGTAGGAGCTTGCTGAAACCACACCACACTTGAACAAGTATGCTGAGCTCAGTAAGGCTTGATTTTGACAAAATGAGAGTCAGACAAATCTTCTTCCTGACATCAGTACCCAGGAATTGAAGGGAAGCTGCTTAATCAGCAGTTCTTCCTTTCTCTAAGTTCCTTTGAATCAAATCTCATTATGGAATAAAAGATATAATTACTAGTGATAAAAATGTTAAATGCCTCCCGTCAAAATCAAAGGGAGCTACGTTTTTTGTTTTCCCTCTCTTCCATTCCATTCCTGCCTTGCAAGAGAACTACAATGATGAAAACATCTGTTGTCTTTGGCTGGCCTAAACTTAACTTTCTCAGCAAATACGGCTATGGTTTTCTCAAGTTATAGTATCTTCAAGGCACTGGTTTTAAAAACTTCTTCACAAAAATCAGTTACAGTAATATGTATGTACGAGTGCCTCAAAGTTTTCCAGATCGAATTTCCCAATCTGCTAAAAAAACCCCACAGGCAAAACCTCAAATCCTGAACTACCCCTCCAAATCCAACCTTCTTCCAGAGCTGGATCTTGGAAAGCAGATTTTACGTAACACCCAAGCCAGGCTAACAGACAGCTATTCCTAAAAGGGGTGGTTCTGTTTCTCCTTCCTCTTGACCCTTGTGCTACCCCACAAGGGTGGTTAAAGGCTCACTGGTAGCTCCAAAAGCTAAATAAGAGAACACTATACACTTTGATGAAACCAGTTTTATGGAGTTTGTTCACCTACAGTGACTGATAACGGGATATTACAAGGCACTAACTAAAGAAGCCACAAAATCATATGGACAAGATTAGTGGGAAAAGGAAAAACGATTAGTTCCTGCTGGTGGTGGTTGGATCAGAGCAGCTGTATCACACAAGTACAGCTGGAGAGCTAAGCTGTGTTCATTACATTTTGCACATTCTATCTACAGATATCCCTCAGAAAACAAAATGCCCTGTTACTCTGAAGGATTGTGTGGCACTTCCCCTACTACTTTTAAATAGATATGTGCAACACCATCAGCTGTGACTGCTGGTCTGACCAAAACAAAAAGCCTGCACACATGGCCCTGAGAACATGTATTGCTGGTGACAATGTGCAAAAGCTCAAGGTTAAGTGTTTAGCACAAACAGCTCTGAATAAATCCTATAACATGCAATGTAAGGAAATACGATGTGGAATTAAGTGAAATAGACAATACTATCCTGTAAAACCCTCCTCATTTTAGTAAAGTAGGATTGCCATCTTCAATGCTCCAAAATGGCTCAAATTCTTCCAAAAAGTATCTGTGCCTTCAGATTTTTCAGGAGATCTTTTTGGAGATCTACCCTCTCACTATTTTCATTTCTATGAAAAAAAAACCATCTGAGTTTGCTTTGAGTAACTATTCATTCTTCAAAACATGTACTGTTAATAAACACAAATTGTGAAGTAAGCAGCCAAGTAACTGTTTGCACAAACTTGTTAAGTGTTCCCAAGCAATAAATTAGAACTAACTTATTATTCCCAGCATCAAGCTGGGACTGTCGCTTTATTATATGTGAAGCACTATCTGCACATACCTGAAAAAGACAACTGCCATGAGAAACCTGATTCTCAACTGCTTTGCAGTCCTTCTACGCATTTATAATTGCGTGAATTAAGAAAAACTAAGCACTAAAACTTAGGTGGAAGATCTGGTAACCTATTTTAACAGGTAGGTCTTCTTCAGAAATTATTCTTTAATTGAATTACATTGTATTACAGGATTTACAAACACTTAAGATCGTGTAGCTAGATGAGATTTTGATAGAGAAGATGTTAGTGTGGGGGTTTTTTTTAATCCTTAATTATGTGGTCAAGCATCTTCTGCCAAGTCAAAAAATCGACTTCACATGTTAAAACTGAAACATGCTGGAACTAGACTAGCTAAAAAGCAGCATGTATTGATCACAGAATTGCCTGGTAGTTAATCGAGCTTTCTTTTAAAAAAATAGTTGTAGCGCTCAATTTCTGGTTAAGTTTCTGATACAGACCAAACATTCACAACATTGACAAATACAGCAGTAACACAACCCAAGATTACACAGGGGTTAATAAAAAACAGCACAGTTATTTGTTAATGAACAGACAAATATATTAAATGTCAATACTTCTACATAAAAGACACTTTATTAAATAATAGAATTAGAGGACAGACTAAACAATTTCTTACCATCCATCTTGTCAGAAGTATCCTCTTTGTTGAAAAAGCAGGCAAAGAAACATGGAAAACTTAGTGTGTTAGAATAAAGGTGTTCACAGCAGAGTCATAAAACATTAATTAAGGAAAATACATTAATATTAAATACAGCACACATGTTTATCTAATTCATGCATGTATAAGCTACCTTAAGTAAAGTTGGTTTCTCTCAGTCCAGGGTACAAAATTACAAAACAGGGTATCAGCATCCTGCAGAGGGATACTGAACCTCTCTGTACCCAGATTTGAGAAAACCCTTACAGCAAAACATTCAGAAATTATTTCATGCTTGGTGAAGCATCAGTACATTATTTATATCATTAATGAACCACAATATTTATATGTCTTATGAAGTTTGCTACTGAGCATGAAGGCCCACCTGGGGGGGCAAGGGACAGGAGGGGGGAAAATATCACAATCAGGACATAGGACAAATGGGAGAAAGTTTCACTTTGGTTTAAAAGCATTAAATATTTACCAGTTCAGCTGGAAGGTAATGCATAAATATTCTAACAGTAACAATGAAAATTAAAATATTTAGAATGAGACATATATAACTGCAGCTCAAGACTCCTCAACAAGGGCATTAATACTTAAGGATGTCAAAGATAGTCAGCATTTAAAATAACTAGAGATTGTCCTCCTGCTTCTAGAATAGTCTTTTAAAAATCGCAGATAAGCAAGAGTTCTTCTATTAATAACAAAAAAGGAAGAGATGCTTCAAAACAATTAAACATTATTATGCTCCTAAACTTGTGGCCCACTGAGGCTTTCAATTTGGTAGCTGTTCAAGCAAAAGGTGGATGTTTCTCTGCAAGTAGGGGTGAAAATAAATTCAGGCTCTAGGAGACAATGCTGCTTATTTTGGTTCTGACTGCAACACCCGAGATGCGCAAAGCATTTTGGAAATACAGTAACATTTTCTAGGCCTCTTTATACTGTGGTCAGAAAACCGGGCCATTTAACTTCACATATTTGGGCTAGTATAAATAAGCCCCTTAAAATGAACAGAGGGAAGAAGCTCACAAATGAGCCCATTTTCTGAAACCTGGTACTTGCTTGGATTAACATTCCATCCATTTAAAGGTTACCTTCCCAAAACAAAGAGTACAAGTACTTTGAGGTAGATTCCATGGTCAATCCACAGCCAAACAAACAACAACCACACTCTCTATATGGCTAAGAGGGGAGAGGTATGTGTCATTTAAATTACCTTACCACAACTGAAGTTTTAGGAGATTGAGCCAAGAGCAGTGAAACACTACTACCTTTGTGTGACTGTCCACAACTCTTGGTCTCCCTGACTATTACTGCCCTCACACTGTCTGCACTAGGGTTTGACTTCACTACACATTGCCAGTATTACATTATTTTGCCATTTCAAATACCCATTATATGATTCTCCCCCAGTGATTGCATCTGCTACAAGGCAAAGCAACCCAAATCCTTCAAAAGAATATGACCCAGACTTACTGCTTACTATTAGTCTTCCCTACCCTCAGTCACTCAATCTATAAACTACAAAGAAAATAAGATATTTCTTTATTTCTGTTACTTTCCTGCATAAAACCATCGCTGTTTACTTCACTGAAAATCTCTGTGCCCCTTCTCAAAATTCTGTGCATAAATCACATATTGCTTAACACGTTCTAAGAGCAAACCAATACTACAATCAAGAGCTAATTTTCTGTGACACTATTAAGACCAAAGCAGTCCCGTCATTTCAGCAGCACAAAGATGACAGATTAACAAATCAAGACTTCTCTCTTTTTTTTCCAAGTGACTTTTTTTTTCCCCTTCTGCTACCGTGCTCTGTGCTACTTCTACTTCTGAAAACATCAGAACTCCAGCTTTGTATGAGGTTCAAAATGTGTCCTGTTGCACATCAAAACAGACCAGGCAACACTCTGATCTTGGAAAATAATCATCCCAGATATTTCATGTTTTTAGGCATTACGTTAGGAGAATTCCAGTATCATAAAACAGTTTGGTGTGGAAGGGACCTTAAAGATACCCTTCTGCCCTGGGCAGGGGCTCCTTCCACTAGAGCAGTTTGCTCCAAGCCCTATCCAGTCTGGACTTGTACACTGCCATGGATGGGGCGTCCACAGCTTCTCTGGGCAACCTCAGTTGTATCCCCTCCGCCAAGCAGCCTAAGCTGGCATTCACCTGCCACTCAGCAGGTTCTGCTGCCCCTTCTATGGGCACCAGAGGGAGTCCACACCCAAAACTGCTACTCCAAGTAGCAAGTGTTATTTTAAGTCAGGATTGCTCACACCCATAAACTTAACACTAACATCAACGGTGTTCAAACCATTTCAAATAGGCCCTGATGAAATAATCAGCTCATTTTAAATAGCCTTGAACTTAAAATTTAATTTGAGAAAGCACAACCAAAACCTTTGAAAACCATAGCCTACACGTGTGCTAAGCTCTCCCCAAACACAAGGTAAATAAGAACAACTATACAGTTTCTTTGTCTCTTGTAATCAGCTATGGCCATACTGACATTAGAACATGTCTCTTTGGTGATCTAGCTGAGAATGAAAAAATAACAAATAAACTAAGAGTTTTGTGAACACTGAGCCTCACTTCCTGCACTACTATCCCTACAGCACAGATAACCTAAAAATAACAAAAACACCCCCATATTTCTTTATTGTCCCAACTCAGTAGAGATTCTGGCATGTACACCACCACCACTATCAAATACTTCTCTGTATTCTTATCATTGTAGCACTTTCTACATCCAAGAGTAAGCATTCCTATTAACAGAGACTGTCACCTACATAAAACATATACACATAGTTCCATCGGCATCCTCAGGAAGAAATCTATGAACTCAGTGTTGTGTATTTTTGTGTAAAACACTTCTGTATTACATGAAGAAGCCACCACTTAATGCCAAGATGTCATTCCTATTTTGTTGTGAAACAGTCAGCTAAAGAGCTGAGAAAAATGGAAAATCAGGATCCTTGACCCTCATTTCCCTATTACTTTTAGAAACAAAAAAATTCATAATCACCATATGCTGTTAAGCTACTGCTCCTTCCAATACTTAATATTCATTCCAGATCGAGACATTTAAAGAGCCCAGTATGGATACATCCTTTGCACTGGCATTCTCCAGCACAAGAAAAACAAAACCTCCAGCAAAGTTGGTAACTCCCCGACAGAACACCCCCTGTTCCGCCCTACTCCAGCACCACTAAAACCAGCGACAATCTTTCACATACGCAGCGCCGTAAAGGTTCTGAGCAAAGCCCTCCACAGACCCTGCACAGCAGTGAGGAGGTGCTGCCCTTACCTAGGGAGGCGTAGGATCCCGGGGGCAGCCCGGCTGCCGACAGGCGCCCGGCCCCGGCGCCGTGCCCGGTGGCGTGGCGCGCCTTGGCGCCCGCGGCCGCGTTCACATCGATGTCACTGCGGGACCTCTGCAGGGTTCCTGGGCTGGGAGCACCCTTGCTGCTGCCTGAGACTGGCCAAAGGAAAAATAAACATGACACTGAAAAGGTTAATGCTTTCTACTGCCAAAACGTACTTGTAGGAAGAAGAGAAAACCAGGCGAAATGTTTAAGTCAAATTAACATGAAACCGAGTCATTGCATAGGGTAAAAAGCAAACCAGACCTGGTGTTGCCATGAAATGCATATAAAGGACAGTTGGGTTTACAGCAGTACTTATCTTCACTCCTCAAGAAATTTTACCATTATTTAGTGCAACTATGTGTTCCCACACTAGTAAAAATGACATAATTGGGAATGATTATGTGATTTATTACATTAGTGAATACTTCACATATGTAAGAAAAATCACAGTGTCCCTTGAAATACTGAAGGAAGAAAATATTCCCACACTTCAGCTAAGATAAAGCCACAGGCAAGCTGAATGCATTTTCTGAAATGCTTTTTGGTCTAATCCTCAGTGTTTTCATATTCACCTTCTATTATTTACTGAATTTTAATTTTTCGCTTCAGCTAATTTTAACTATTGCTTTAAGTCTCTACTCCCCTTAACAGTTTCGGTATCCAAAAAACAAGCACTCTCAATTACAGGCCATTTGTAAAAAGAAGCTCAATGATTTACTCCGCAAAGAATTACTAAGACATTATGTGAAAAGAGACTGAAGTTATTAACTGATGAAAACTCAAGACAAAATTAAACTCTTTGAATTACAAATATGTGGTTTGATTTCATGTTTTTTGTTTTGTTTTTTTAAAGCAACAGCTACATGGGAAGAGATGAAAGAGACGACGAGTCTTTCATTTCAAATTGATGTAAGCCTAATAACCACAAACGGACCAAAGAATAATGTTTTGTTTCTTTGAGAGTTTCCCATGACAAAACTCCAGGAGATAAAAAAATAGTATTATAAATAAATAGAGATAAACAAATAACAAATTATGTCTTATACTTGCAACAACTGAAAAACTACATTAAATATGAAGCAAGTATGAGGCAATCTTGACCTCAGGTACAGTCTGTAGTGACATGTATCATCATAGAACTGGGAAACAGTGGAGACAGTACAATTTTAAGATGCATTTAGAACTTATAATTCAAAGGACATGAAGAACAACTACTGGTCACTGTATCATACTGCTACCATCTTACCTCTGCCTGCAAGACTTGCTGGGCTGGCTGCAGACCATTTAGAAGACAGAGGCCGACTGGAAAAAGCCAATAAACACAGTAAGTTTCATGTCTCAGACCCAAAAGTCAACAATAAAAGCAGGAAAAATACCATCTGTTCTCTTCTCCTCTTCCAAGCATACTTCAGATAATCATTCTAACTACAGAATGATTAAAAACCACAACCATCTTATCCTTTATATTTTATAAAATTACATCTTCATCACTAAGCACTAAGCCTTCATTTACCCACAGGCACACTTTCCTAACAAAGTTCGGGCTTGTTCACAGGTACAAGGTTTTAACCACAGGACTGATCTTGCAAATAAGAATTCTTATTTTACTCCTCACTTTCTGGACTGTAGCACTTACATGTCTTGCAATATAGGAAGCAACACTTGAAGATTTAAGAGTATTTTAAGATTCTAATTTCCCTGTAATTTAGTTTTGAACAACTTAATACTAGTAACTCATTAACAGCACTTCGATTTTCAGATGGGAAATATAGATTAATTTAAACAAGAATATTTAATCTCCGAATAAGCATTTGTTTGTGGAAAATGAAGTGCTAGCAATTGCTTACATAATAGGCAATTATTTTTGTAAATGTTTTTTGTAATTACAAGTACCATGGGAAAGATAAGGTAAACCTTTGGTATTTAAGGTAGGAGTAAAAAGAAGAAAAAGAGAGAAAAAAAATTAACTTCCAATATGCTAGAAGCAGTCTTTGCTTTCAAGTCAAGTGTGTTTTGAAATTCTCTGGCTTCAGTAATGAAACATCTGAATTGAAATCTTAAAGAGATTTTTAATACTTGGAGGAAGGTTTCCAGAATTTAAAGGAAAAAAATCACCACATACTATTACTACTACTTCACATTTCTACTACAAAGTCAGTAGATTCCTTTTGCTTTTGGTACACAAGCAAACTAATTTATTCGGCTCAAGACTGTCTATGCATTTTAATACCACCACTGACTGCAGCACAGACCCACCCTCTAGTAACCAGCATAGCTGCAACATACTGCTAATTACACATTCAGAACTGAGAAGACAAGGAAAAAGAAACAATCTCCAATCTGAACAAATCTCACTGTTGATGTCCCTTTCTCATGCTTGCCATTGAAAAGTGATAAAATAGGAGTAACACCATTACACCTTTCCTTGATTTATTCATTGCACTAGAATGCTGGACATTAAGATGTAAACCTTGAAAATATCCTGGTGTTAATAGAGGCTGTTAAGCAATAAATATATGAGTAAGAACAACCTGCTAAAATCCAGTTAATGACTGCCCTTATTTTTCACCTCGCTGGAGTAATGCTGTCATATAGCAAAACACAATCAAAGGTTTCTTTATTAAAAAAAAAACGACTAAAGAAGCGACTAAATAAAATTGCAGCTTTCCTGTATGTAACAGGAATCTGGCTCATTTGCCCCTCAGAAACAGTTTACATTTGTTTATTGGCTCAGAACCAGTTAAGTGTCCCTTACTTGAGGCTCTCCTGGGAGCTGGAGGACGACCTGTCTGACTGAGGGAGAGATGCTATACTGCCAGAGTTCTTCAAGTAGGTCTGAAGGCTTCTTTGATAGGGAGGCTCCAGAGAGTTGTACAGAGTCTCAGCTTCACTAGGAAAGTGATTTCTAAGACCAAGATAAGCCCTGCAAAAGAGAATAACCACATGTAAATGCGTGGAGCCAGGAGTAAAGATTACAGAATGAACCATGGATGGGAGGGAAAGGAACTCAGACTAAAAATATGTCATGCATACAATACTGCTCATCAATTCATAAAAGAAACCAGTTACATTGACTGAATTCATCTTTTCAAAATAAGTTAAGTCTAACCTCTGAACTTCCAACATTTACTCACCAGTTCTGTGGGGAAGCAAAAGGAATTCTTTTCTGGCCTTCTTACTAGTCAAACTGCTGCAGTCGTTTAATGACTTTATTAATGGGGGGAGAATAATCATGCAGCACTACCAGCCTTTGTAACTCCTGTTTCAGTAAAATCATCTAATGCTGCACAACAGTATTGACTCAGCTTTCAGACTGCCTTTTCTGAAACTAGGTAGTGATTCAAGAACAGAAACATCAATTTTCAACCAAACTTCTGTACTCCTATTCAGTCATAGTTAGCAGCTCACCTTGCATTAGAGCCTCCTGTCACTCATCAAACAGACAATTTTTCAGAGCAAAATGTAGTCAAAACTCACTTTCTTGCCTCCACTCTTGCTTCTGCATCAGCATCATGAATGCCCTTCTTGATCGTTTCAACCAAGACAGCTGCATGCCTAGAAGAAAGACATTCTTCATGCTATTTTGCTGCTCCAAAACCTATTTTAAGTAGTGGTTTTACACTTTAATTAACGTTTCTCCAAGTAAAAACCAGCTGTGATTGTAGTTCTTTCCAAGATGTGCAGTAAACAAACACTCAAGCACACTAATGACATAACTGCACCTTCTGTAAAGGCTTAGGTCAGCTTCCTCCTTCAATGTAAAAGGATTTTCATCTACTTTTCTGACATACATTCACCTATTACACTTAAAACATCTTTGTTATTTAAAACCTCTTTGTTAAGACACCTGTTTTCACAAAATGGAAAAACTATTTCTACTCCTATATTAAGAAAAAGTGAAAATTTAAGACCAGTAAGTTTTCTCACTGGAATTTCAGCTCTGAAGGCTTTTGGCATATGAGTTGTAAACCTGAAGCATCCATCAGAACCACCCAAAATTTTGACAATAAACAAATTTTAATTCAAGATTAAGTTCTGGGTGGAAGGTTTGTTTGGGATTTTCTTGTGGAGTAAGGTGGTGGTGGTGTGTTTGGTTTGGCTTTTTTGCTGGGGTTTTTTTTCCCCTTTTTTTGGGGGGGGTGTTTGGTTTTATTTTGTTGTTGTTTTTTTTTTTATTTTTTATTTATCTTTTTGTGTGTCTGTGATTTTGTTTAGTTTGGTTTTGTGTGGGTTTTTTGGTTTTTTTAGATACTGACATAAATCAAGTGATCTTCCCACTGCTCCATTTCTTAGGAGCACCTTGAGGGACTGGAAGTGACTACAGAGCTGGACTACTTCTCTGGATGTCCTTTCAGTCTCTTTACTCTGTGTTTACAGTGACCACCCAGCAGAGCTGATGCAGGTACTATTTCCCCATCCATCTGGAGAAGCCACAGTGTACTCTTAATCACTACCAGAAAAAGTCCCCCTGCCTGATCCCACTTACTCTCTTCTGTGGCAAACACACAAATTTCCTCCTTCCAAGAGAAAAGACAGATGCTTACCTTTGTATGCATGGCTCACATGCAGGACAGAGGGAAAGGAGAGGAGGTACCAGGAAGCCAAGGCTGGAGCATCCAGCTCTCCCTGCCCCTGGCATTTGAATGAGCCACACGATCTGCTGGGCCACAAGGGCTGCCTATACTAGAAAGGCTGGCCAACACTGAACAACACATCTAATTAAAGGATTCAATGACAGTATTTTTGTCTTACATTACACTAGCAGTTTATTCTTGGAGAAAAGGTATACCAGCCCATACCTTTCCAATGAATGCGTTTGCCACTCTTGTAACAACAGGTCTAAAAATTCAAAGGAGCGCCTAAAAAGACAGAACAAAAATTATAATAAATATGCATTTCTCTAATGTGCTTGTGGAACAAACACTAGCTTTATTCTTTCTCCTTGAGGGAAATAAATGAAATAAAAGCACATTTATCTGACAAATAAGGACAGTGGTCACCTTACTGCAGAGTTAAAATATTCTGTATAGAAAGAAAATATGCAACCTAACTAATCTGAAACTTCAAAATAATAGATGTGGTTCATTAACCATGAGCTGCTCAAGTCACCCATGTTAATTGTATTAGCCCCCCAAAACCAGACAAAAATCAATAAAGCTGAAAAAAATGTAGAGTATAAAATCTTAATATAAAAAATAAATACTTAAAGACAGAGTATTTCTTCTGGTATTGTACTTCTGTCCCAAACACTATCCCCATCCTTTCATCTGTCATTACTGAGTATGTAGCACAAAGGAAAACATGAGACCACTAGTGCAGGGCTCTGCATATAGAAAGCACTCCGAAAGATTGGCTGGCACGGTACAAATGAAGTTATGTAACCATATACATTATTAATTTGGAAATCTTGACAATTTAGCAAGCAGCCATTAGCAAAGGCATACTTTAAACTATGTCTGAAGCTAGATCCTGATGGAAAAAATCAAACTGACACAGATTAGGGAGATGTAGATGAGTTTTCAAGCAGGTAGTAGACTCGGTTCCCTGGAACTGTCACTTTTTCTGATTGTGTTGCATCTTTCACCTGTTCTGGAGGGACTGATTTTATTTTTATTCTGCTCAAATCCTTTGGACCCCAGTAAGGCAGGGAAAGAAACCCTAGAAGGCTTTTCACTATTGCAACTGATGTCGTGTTTTGTTGTCTTTCCAAAGGAATGAAAGCAGTATGGAAACAATACTTTCACTCATGCTCACAGTACCAGAGCCATCTACAGCCTAATATCCCTCAGTAAAGCTACTATAAGAGCACCGAGGCCTGTGAGCTGTTTTGCAGTCAAATGAGAATTATGACAGGTCTGTACAAAGTGGGTGAGATAACACTTGCTTTGCACGCAAAGGCAGCTTACACTCAAAGCAAATAGTTCAGATGCTCAAGCTGTTTCTTGCTCACATACAGCTCTATTACTTTCTGGGCTAGTGTGGGTTCAGAAACAGCATTAACTGCCTTTGTGAGATTCTATGCACAAAATGACATGCTGTCTCCTCTTCTCCAGGCTGAACACCCCCAGCTCCCTCAGCCTCTCTCCACAGCCCTTGTGCTCTACATCCCTCTCCAGCCCCGTTGCCCTTCTCTGGACACGCTCCAGCCCCTCAATGTCCTTCCCAAACTGAGGGGCCCAGAACTGGACACAGCACTCGAGGTGTGGCCTCACCAGAGCTGAGTACAGGGGAAGAATCCCTTCCCTGCTCCTGCTGCCACACTGGTCCTGATCCAGCCCAGGATGACATTGGCCTTGGGGCCACCTGGGCACCCTGTGGCTCATGTTCAGGTCCCTGTCCCTCAGCCCCCCCAGGTCCCTTTGTGCCTGGTGCTCTCCAGCCACTCTGTCCCAGCCTGTGCTGCTGCAGGGGCTTGTTGTGCTCAAAGGGCAGGACCTGGCACTGGGCCTTGTGCACCTCACACCGCTGGATCCAGCCCATCCCTCCAGCCTGTCCAGGTCCCTCTGCAGAGCCCTCCTGCCCTCCAACAGATCTACCCCCCAACCCGGTGTCATCTGCAGATTTGCTAACAGTAGACTCTATGCTTTCCCAGAGCATCTCCATATCCGTGTTCTTTATTCCCATAGGACTGAGAAACGCAAATTCAACTATGCTTTTTATTTTCTTCTGGTCTTAAATCAGAAGGCAATTTTTCCAACTTGTGTTAGGAACATTTTAAATCAGAAAAAATTCTGCAGAAGGATACGGTGTACAATGCCCAATAAGGCATAAAGTACCATTCCTCACCACCATTCAATGTAACTTTGCTGAAATGAATTTTTGTAGTTTACTGAGTAACAGTTTTGTGTGTTTAATCACCATAAATCTTCTAATCTGTTCAACACATGGTAACTGTATTTTAAAAAGCAACAGCTTTAATAATTTTCTATTTAAAATGTACTTACCTTCTAACTGCAACTGATTTTGAGGTACAGTTGCTTGTTATTAAAGGTATGAGTCGTGGCACATGAGTATGCTAAAAAAAAAAAAAAAGACAAAGGAATTAATGAAAAAAGCATTCCTGAATTCTGAATTTGCACTGTACTAATTAAGTCAAACAGAACTGACAACATAATAAAATGCTTACCAAAAGTCAATCATAGAATACTATTAAATAAGAGACTGCTGCTAGCATGACAATTAATTAAAGCTATTTTTTTCCAAAAGGTCAAGCAAAAATCACTTCCAATGCCATCAACAATTGCATCATGACACGCAACACTTTGCTGTCAGAAGTAATACAGGAAGGTTTAAATGTAGGTGTCTCAAAGGAATTGGAAGCTGATGTTATTCTAGTTTGCCACATGGAAAAAAGTCTTAAAAATCAGAGTTATGGAGCAAAAACTAAATCAATAAATCTGAAACTATGGGCATTCTTTTAGGGATCAGTATGTTTAAATTCAACAAAGATCAAATTCCCTTTAATGCAAAATATGTCAATAAAGTAAATAAAGGCATTGACATGTAACATAAGTTTATGTATATAATCTATATGGAAACACCAAACATTCCGATGGGAAAAGAAAACTACTGAACTACTACTTAAGGAGGATAAGATAAACTACATTAAATCCAAATGCAGTACTTGACTTCAGAATTAAAGCAGCCTTACTTCAGCTTATCTTAACTAATTGTAGACACAAAGTATTAACATTTTAATTCCAAGTAAGAGTAATGTGGTTCAATACATCTATTTTCAGTTAAGTTCTTTAGTCTTTATTAAATACCTAAGGTAATTTTTTAAACAGTCCCCAATACAGTGTGAAACTGTAGGCTAATCAAAAAAACCAAACAACAGCTTAAAAAGTACAGTACCAAAGAACTCTTACTATCTCATGTATCAGACTTTGTCCTCAAGTTATAACTTCAGGATAGAAACATACAAATCACCAAAAAAGGAGAGAGAGAATGATGAGCTCGCAGAGTACTGCCAACTTCAAAATTAGGAAGGAATTAATCAAAAAATCTGGAACAGCCTAACAGCTGAATTTGCTCATACTGGTATACTTGTAAACACAATTTCAGGGGGCTTGTTTGCATTTAGCATAGCTTGCAAACTGAAAAGAGGCATATGACTGGCAGAAAGTGACAACAAGCAATGTAAGGGGTAAAAATAAAATGTATTTACAGATGAAGAAACCTGTATATGTTCCAAGTCTTTGGAGCTATCAACATTGTATTTTCTAGAAAGAGTTTTGCAAAGCTACCAAAGCCTCAGGCTTGCTTTCATTCAGCTTTAAGACTGCACATTTCATCCGTTACTCCTTTGAGGCTGAGATGATATGTAGTTTCTCCTACACCACCTTGCAGCTCAGTTCACTAATCTGAATCCCATCTCCATTTGGAGAAGATTTGCTGACACCATGACATGCGTCCGTGATTCCCTACCCAACTTTTTTTTTTTTTTTTAAATTGGTTTCCTGATTTACTAAGAGTCATGAAAGAGAAATCAGACTACAGAGTAAGAATACCTAGAGAAGAAATATGAAATCCAATAAGGGCACAAAGATGAGATATGAAGTTCTTCAAGATCACTGGTATAATACAGCTGCCCTCTTTTTATGTAGACCCACTCTCACACCAATTACACTCTATAAAGCACCAGGAACTGAACTGGCTGTCCCTGGATTCTGGTAGCTTTTGAGCAAAACACTGACTCCAAAAACTGCAATGGCTTGGGCTCTAAATATTCAACTAATCACACACACCTTGACTCAAAACTCATTTAGTCCAAAGGATAAAAGTCCAAGGACAGGGGTGAGGCTGCATTTCTCTTTGTCTCTGCTATTTATTTCTTTTTTCCACTGAAACATGAATTTTCTGCCAAAACAACTCACATAGGCCATTTACTGGTTGGGTATTTGAACATTATGGAGAGGATTTTCTTGTTATTATGCTTCTAAGCCAGTACGTTAAACTACAGCCAGAAGAACAGAAATTCAAACAAAATCAGGGCAACTATAGCTGATGTGCAGGTTTGTCTTCAACTGAACTGAGCCAATAAAGCCAATTTACTATAATTGGTGAAGTTTTGTTTCATGCTGCTTTTCTGGTGCTGCTGTGACCAAGACAGGGTTAGATTCTTACATGCCTGAGCTTGTAGAATTGTTCTCTTACTATTCTAATGATCCTGTGCAAGGTGTATTCCTTCCTTCACCCTCAAGTCTGTGCCATCTCCCAGAGCAGTGTAAGAGTCTGGGGAAAAAATGCCATGGGATGTTGTCTTAGCCCAAGTGCTCATACAAAGGTTATGCATGCAGAAGTCTCACAGCACATTCTTCGAGGCATGGACAGAGGGAACAGGTAGAGATTCCACAACATACTGAGCATGCCAATAAAAGGTGTGAGTGATAAAACCACTTAGGTTTCCAAAAACTTACAAAATTAAAACCCCCAATAAGATCATAGTGACTAGCAGGAAGTGTCCAGCATTAAGAATGCCACAGCTTTTAGTGTAGAAACTACAGGCAACCTCCCACTTTTATCTGGAACACAAAAATATCAATGCAAGTCCCAAAAATCTAGGTATCTTGCCTCATACACCAGTAAGCAGAAGATGCTTAAGGACCATTTTCAATGAAAACCAGCTAGAATACAGCAATCCTCTCTTCCAGATGCCATAGCTTTAAGGACTCAGCTTAGAAACTTGCTAAATCCAAGGACTAAAATATCTACTGGATTTTTCTTTCATGAACTTGTGCTTTCTGAGTTGATCCACTTATGTCTGGTCACTTCACCATTTTATCAGTAACTTTATGGTTCCTTTTTTTGAGGGGGTGTGTGCAGAAAGAAATAGCTTTGTTATTTTTTTTTATCTCACTAGCTTCGCTTTGTCTTCAAGAAGTCACTTAAAAGCAGTTACCCTTTGAAACACACCTGCCTTTTTACAATTAACACCCTACAAAAAAAAAAATCATGAAAACAGACTTGCTTTTCATACCTATTCCTCCATCTTTACCATGACAGTGCTGCCAACTGGTTTCACTGATAAATAATACTCGTCCATCTGTGAGAAATGCTACTTCCCCATTAAAGAATAATTTACAATCTTGTATTTCATAGCTGTTATTATCTCTGCCAGGAGTTACTAGCTGACTATTCCTAGGCAGTGAAGTGAGGGAGGAACACGTACCCGAATAATGAACCTGATGGCTGCACACCCAGAAGTTGCCATCACTTTGGCGCTGTTGGGAACCAGGTTAAAAAGAGTAGGCACAATTGCTTCAGCTCCATGATCAAACTTGTTCCCCAGAACAGTTGATAGGTGGCTATTTAGGGAAAAGAAATACAGCTTGTTAACAGAAATTAAATGCTCAGTCTTGAAATAGCAAAGTTCGCTCTGGATTTTAAAGATTTCTATTTCGAACGACACACTGTCTCAATTTCATGACTTCTGAGCCATTGCCTCATCAGAAATGCAGGATTTGTGGAACCTTTTTAGTTACTTAGCAGACACATTCAGAAGCCAAATGTTAATAACTTGATCCCATAATGAAAAACAAATACCAAAATTTGAAAGCCCAAATTCTCACATCCCCATAAAATATCATTGTATTTCTGCTTTTTAGCACACTTTGAGACATATAAATCTAAAATTTTACATAAATTACTGTTTGAAGTTCTTTCCCTTTTGAATGCGGGGAAAACTACTGAATTCATCACAATTAGCCAATCATAAAACTTGACTCCTTTGTTTAATAAAGGTTATGTTCTCAATTTTAACAAATATACAAATGCATACAACACAGTAATTCAACTGTCCATTGGTGACAACAAATAATTCTTTCATGCAGAAAGCCTATAAAACCAGAATTTACAGTCAGCAGCAAATAACACAAACATAACAAAGTTTTAGGGATCAGGAAAAACTGCAGTCTCTCAGACCTGGATGACAACATTACACAGTACTTTTACACTACTCCTGACTTCATGTTAGGAAAGGCTTTGTTTTCTCAAAGCCCCGATTTCCCTGGCAAGAACAGTTGTATGTTCCAACATTTCCCCTCAATCTGTTCAATCAGGAGACAGAACAGCAAGGGTGAACTCTGGGGAATATGCATTTCAGCTGGACACTGACATCAGTGGTTACATTAATGTCTTTCCAGAGGGAAAGAAGTCACAGAAAACATGGAAGTGGGAAAGACTACTCTGGCTCTCCCCTCTGCCCTTCAATTTAATGGAGCCCCCAAGAGGCTAGGGGTGAAGATCTCATTCCACTTCAGCCACTGATTCTAAAATTATCATGGGCATCTACCTCTTGCCCAGAGAAGCTGTGGATGCCCCAACCCTGCAAGTGTTCAAGACCAGGTTAAACAGGGCTTTGAACAACCCTGTCTAGGGGGAGGTGTCCCTGCCCATGGGAGGGAGGAACCAGAGGGTTGGAACCAGATGATCTTTAATGTCCCTTCCAACCCCAACTCTTCTGTGATCTGATGAAAGGTATCACCTCAACAAAACGCACCATGTCCAGACCACTACGGGGCAGTTCACTTTACTGTGACAAGTAGTGCCACTGAAGTTCTGTGCCACTCACCCAGGCACAAGTGACCCTAAGACCAGCCCCAGCAATACAGCAGTTTGCATTAACTTGCACTAAGTACTCTGGGTGACAACAGTGACTTGTTATTCACACAGCATCTGCTACAGGATTATCAACTACGTGTATCACTCAGGAGAACAAATTCCTTCCACCATTTCTTTTTCTCTGCAGAGAAAAGACAGCAGTCCACCAAGACCACCTTTCCTGCATCACTGACAAAGCCTCTCGGAGTCAAACCCACAGTGACACCCAGCAATGCCAGAGTGCAGACGGGCTGTACTTACGCCACAGTAATGCAGGCTTCTCTAACCACCTGGGATCTGAGGTCCTTGGCTGACAGCTTGAAAGCACCATCCAACAACCGTAAATGCTGGAAAAATCCATCATACTGGGCAGCTCCAGCAACAAGCAACGACCGGACTTTCTTCAGCTACAAAAAAATTGAGGCATTTAGTGCAGGCCAGTACCAACATGCACTTCAAAATGCAAAAAAGGAATAGCTTCACTGCAACTGTGTATGTAGCCACTGTAAAAAAACTCTATTACTTAAATTCTAGAGCTAAAAAAAAAATCTTGGAACCCAGTCTACAAACACACAAAACATAATGCTGTTCATATACCTGCTTCTAAACACTAAGATGGCATAAACCTGATAAAAAACCATAAATGCTAAATACACACAGACATCATTTTAATCCTGCCAGTGAAACTTATCATAGCCACACACAGGAGGTAGTAATGCTAGCACTTAACCTGTGGATTATGTCATTTTGCATAAATGCCAAACTGAAACATACGATGGCTTTTAGAAAAGCTTCCACTTAAATGTTGGCAGAAATGTATTTCAGCTTTTTACAAGTACTTGCTACAACTTACTTGATACACAGAAATTCAAGGTTTAAGAATTAAAATGAAAACTTCCTCAATTATCTGGAGTGTAATTACTTCCAGAAAAAAGCATTTTAAACCATTTGGCTGCTTGTGCTTTACAAAATCCACCCACCCAGCCCTGAAAACAGATAAAAAGTTTACCGCATTAGTCCGTTGATCCCAATCATGTTTGTCATCTGAAAGTATCTCCCTGATTTTGTTCAACGTTTCTTCAAGCTCTCGACTAGAATAGATCTGAAGTATTAAGGAAAAAAAAAAATCACAAAATTCATAGTGATAATATCTCAGGTAACCAGATGAAGGAAAATAGCTTGAGAAAACTGAAAATACAATTCTACTTAGGAAAGTCTTTCCCAAAAAGTTCCAGAGAACTGTGTAATAGGCATAAATGAGCATTTAATGACAAATCTGTAAGGATATCACTGAGTAGTGAATATTCATCACAAGAAAAGCTGAAGAACTAACATCTTCCTCAAGATTATACCTTTCACCTTTGTGATAAGCTAATCATATCCAGAATTTCATTAACTCTATTTTTAAAAATTAAATAATTCAATATGAGCAAAGGTTTTAGCTAATTTGCTGCAATATTATTGCAATTCAATGTCATTTTCATACTCACTATTATAGTGAAACTCAACCAACATTTTAATCCAATGCAGCTCTTTTGGGGCAGGGACTCCCTTCTGCATTTTAAGAGCACATGGCTCTTTGAGGGCCTGATTGGGCTGTGAGTCACCACTAAAACAAAGATTTGTCTGAAAAAATAAATGTAAGGGCTTCCATAGCTTCTCTATGTATTTCCACTGCAAGATTATAATTCATTAACTTATACAATCAGTAAATAAATATAAGGAGCCACCTCTACTCGGAGTTCTCTTCTTGCTACACAGTAAGACCATCAAAATTGACGCCTGAACAATCTAATCATGCAACAGTCACTATTTGGTTATACACGAATTAATGTGTTTATTGATAATAGTACATGTGTAAGAGCAGATTTCTAAAGAATATAAAAAAATCCCTAGTCATGAAAATATATTATTGTCAGAAATAAACTCACTTCCTTTCTATTCTCTGGGATACAAGTCACAGGATGCTTTTTTCTGCTTCCACTACATATGCAAAACTTAAAAGGGTTTCCCCCTCCTCCCCCAACTAGATTGGGAAGACATTTAAGAGGACATGAAGCAAATTACTAAGTAGAAACCTGATCTGGCCAGAGTTTTTTCAAAAAATGTATTTTCGGCTAAACACCTCCGATTTTTTGGATGAAAAGTTTTTTTTAGATACTCACATTAGGCAGAACTCAAGTTGCCCACACACAAGCATCTGAGGCCACCTGAGACACATCCAAGAAACTCCCACGGGGTGGGCAGGTATGGGTGAGGTTTTCCAAGGAAACTCATACCTTCCTGCAGAGAAAGCTGGAGCCCAGCAAAACTTCCAAAGCACTCAAACAGTAAGGCCTGATGTTCCCCCATTGTTTAAAGTACAACACGTAATTTCTGTATGTGCAAACAGGGGCCAGTGGTTAGGACACCTTGCTTTGCATAAACTGCTGAAGAGCTTTGACAATGGTCTCTTGAACACACTGTTTTCTGCATGAATGTATTGCATCTTTAATTTTACAGTAAAAAAAGATGGAATGACTTTCTTCTGTTCTACAGTTAAATTACTATTTTCTATAAAATATCTTATTTCCCAGGTAAGTTCAAATTCCTATAAGGGTTATTCCAAATGCAGTGCAGCTTTCAAGTTTTCTGAGCATATCAAATTATTTTAACTTACAGAACATATGGGACCTCGACTCTACTGGCATCTACTTTGGTCCCAATGTTTTAACAGAGTATGGTTAAGGAGGCCTCTGTATTTCATGCTGGAATATAGAGGAGGTGAAAGACATCCATACTCTAAAATTACTGCATATTGGGTTTATAGGATAAACAGGCAAAATCTCTTCAGAAAGAGATGAATTAGTCCACCCAGGCCACCTTCACCATCACACAGAAAACAAATTCTGAATATGCTTTACCAACAAAACCAAAATTCTTATTACCATGCAGCTGTGTGAGCTTTTCCAAGGTGCACTGCAGCAGCAGCTGTGCAGTTCTACACGGGGAAAGACATGGCTGCATCCATTAAAAAAAAGCTATTCCTCATGATTACTGTTTTCTTCTTCATCGGAACTCATTAAACATCTGATCCATAACTTATTTAAAATGAACAAATGACTTAATGAAAACTGGGTCCAAGACTTTCTACTCCACTGCTGACAAAACTGAACATGAGTTTTGTATGTTCGTTTAATACACTTGTGTATCCTGGTAGCCTATTATTAGCTGCTATACAGCACTAGTTTAATACTAATTCTATAGGTAGCATATTCTTAAAAATAATTATCATGTATGTCTCAGTAAGCATTTTTATCAAATTCGATTTCCATTATGAAAGAAAGCTTTTTTTCTTTAAAAGTGTTAAGAGACGAAATTACTGGTTAACTCAAGATGCAGCTTCCTGTTACAGTGACATGAACTCGTGACATGATTCAACCTCCTTAGGATTTCTCTCTACCACCACTCACCTTGACCTGTCTCCTCAGTTCAGAGCTTTCACACACAAAAAGCTCACCCTACAAGTGGAAAGCCAAAAATTTCTCTGGCAACTCAGCATTTCTGTCAATTTATCATAAAAAAGTGAAGTGCAACAAGAAGAGAAGCAGGATCAGGCCTTTTGGTGCCATCTAACTGAGGTCTGTTTAATGCACACTCTAAACAATCTGGAGTTCTGGTCAACCTACCAACACCCTTTGTGAGCAGTTTCATTAAGCAAATATAAACAGGACTTTTTTGTTGTCAGCCTATGCCTCAGAGACCCCTTTGTATAGTTACTGCTGTAAGCATAAAACATGCTGGGCAATAGATAAACACAGGAGCAACATGTTCAATGGGTTTATGTCTCCCTACTAGCATCCCTAGGCAAAGAATTTAACTACCTGGCACAAACAGAACTGGCCTGGGGCATATTCATATTGACATTGTAATGAGGAATTTAATAAACAGTATCATTTTATCTTGGCATGAAATGAAAACTGTAATTCCACTAAAAAACCCCAAATTGTCAAGGTTGTCCATAACTATTTTCATTTCAGAGGAACAAAGACAATATTTTAATAATTTCTTTTATCCCTGCCCTTGATTAATTATGCTTTTAGAAGGCCAAGATGAAATTATGTGGTCAGGCAATGACACAATCAGACTTCTACAAAAAACACCTAAATTTGTTTTGAAACAAATGTTAGGTCTTCATGCGAGTTACTTCTAATAATTTGAGCATAGAATCTTCTTCAGTTGCAGCAAGGGCAAACAGAGAGAGTTGCAAAAAGATTCTTGCTGCAATCTTAAATCCCAAGGCACAATCCTGTCACCACAGCACTTCCCTTTCAGGCACACAGATGCACCAGACAACATCTAAAAATCACCCATTTTTGTCATAACTGCTGCCATCCATGAGAGGGCAACATACACACACATCATTAGAGGTAAGTGCTACATTAAACGCACAGAAATTAAAAGCCCAAACAAATAAGAATAGTAACTACAGAGATGGGAAGTATTTTCAATACAGGGATTAAAAACTAGGTATGAGTAAACAGTATAATATTCCTAAAAAAAAGATGAGCAGTCATTGGAACAGCTTACTGGAAAGTCAGATCTACCACTGGCTTTTAAGAATGACTCAAAACACACATGCACCATAAGTAACCTTGATTGACTTGATTAATCCAGATGCACTTAATCTCGATCCAGAATTGGATCCGGTTTTCCATAATGGTTTCCTTTCTCACTTTCAATGAAGCCACTACTGAAAACCATAAATGTAATGAAAACAGAAGGTACACAGGAATGGGGCCAATAACACACACACACACATACACACACACAACTCCCTCTCCCCTTGTTGTCTAACAAATTTCCTTTGCTTTTAGGATAACATGGCAAATTAGAGGTCATAAACATTCCTTCTTTATGGTCTAATATGGAAATTCCCCTCTTGCTTAGTAATTCACATGGTTTCAGCATGTGGAATCTGCCTCTCTTTTTTCAAAGATCAGAGATTGTCCACAACCAGAAGCATGATATTGAACAGTAAGAAGTCATTACTCCGAAGGACATTAAAACAAAGAGTAACTTTTTTTAACTTGCATCCTCATCCATGACACAAATAGGTTATTTTGGAGTCACACATTTCTTCCCTGCCTCCTGCTCAACTCAGAGGAGATTAGTAATCTCAAGTGTGTTTTCTCCTCTATCTCTTGCAGTTTAGGGACAAAACTGCCTTCCTAGGCCAGCCAGGGGTCAGACAGAAAACCACATGCTGGTCAGTGACTTGTGGTTACCCCACTTTTGTTCCTGTAATGTTATTAAACAACCTGAGTGATTATAGAACTCTGCCTGGCACTGCACAAACTAAGGCACTGAACTACAAGCATCACATTCTCTGTGCTGTGGAATATGTCTCTGTTCAACATAAAGGGGATAAATAATATTATAAGAGCTGCATGTTTTTGTCCTCCAAAGAATTCCCAACACAGTCCAAAGAGGCAAAGAAACATAAAGCTCTTACAGTGCAACAAAAAGACTTCCTTGATGTGACAGGGATCATGGATATTGAATGTTCCTTCTCGAAAGCAGACAGTATTTCTGACTGCAGAAGGAGATCTAACAAATAACTGTGCTCTCATGTTGGGAAATAAAAACAGACAAAAGCACCTATCAAGAAAAGGAAGTCTTACCAAATCCTTCTGCTGTTTGGGAACTATGGCTTACTGAATTTTTGGTTGCCTTGCACACCTCAGCTGCTCAAAGACAACTTATTCAAAATTGGTCTAGGAAGCTACACACATGTTAAATTACTCAACTGTGTGAAAGTACCAAATAGATGTAATTCCCACACTTAAGGAATACAAATTAAAATTTTTCAATTAAGAACTCAGAATCCAACAGGTTCATTAGCATGAAAATAAGACACTAGATTTCATTTTTTAAAATATTGCTAGAATGAGGACATGTATGGCAGACATATTATTACAATACATTTGAAAATACAATTCTTGTTTCTTAAATTATTTGTCTGTATTATTACTTGATTATCCCTTGAAACTGCAGCCCTGAATTTTTCAAATATTATGGAAATCTTTTTATTATTAAAAAAAATGATTATTTTCTCTAGCTCCCCGGAAAAGATTAAGAAAAGCAATAACAGACTTTAGCTGAAACACAATGTAATAATAATTAGCAGAACAGTAAAGAAAAGGTGGAGGTTTTTTGTAACTAACTGGAAAAAGTAAAGAGCTTTCCATAGAGATTGTAAATTCAGGAAGAAGGAAAAAGAACAGTGTAAAATTACAGAAGTTTTAAAAGCAGGCTAAAACATACTATTGCAAATAGCATAATTCTGAAAACAAACACAAATACACAGAGCATCTTACCTGTACAGTAGGAACATCTGTAAATGCCTTAATAAAATCATCCTCATCCACAGCTCCAGCTCCTCCTTCTTTAGAACCTAAGTAAATATAAAATACTCCTAAGCAGTATGTAAGGTGCATTTAACATAACTTACAAAAATCCTGAATTTTTGTGTACAATTGCACATCATGTGTAGAAGTGCAAGACCCTGAACTCTAATGTCACAATGAATAAGAAAAAAATTAAACAATTTTTTTTAATTCCAAGTAATTTCTGGTTTTACAAATTTAATGGCTTCATCACTCTTATTTTTGTGTTTAATTAGTACCATGTTCTGTAAGACAAAGTAAGACTTGTGTATCCCAGTACTCTCACAAGAAACTAAGAGGTCTGAGGTACACTTCTCAAGGACACAAGAACTTCCACAATGAAAGCAAAGACAGCGAAGAGAGTTTGTGCTGGAGCAGGATCTGAACTTCCCTGATGGGCAGCTTTCTTCTCAGACCACTCACGGTGGAACTACTCTCACATAACATGCAAAGATGCCCTAAATTCCCAGCACAAGGATCAGGGAAGAATAGAACAGGGAACCTGCTTGTTTCACTTTTATGGTTATAAATTTCATTAAAATCTTGCACAGAAACTGAGACAACACTAAAGAAGAAGAAAGCAATTTGCAAACAGCGTCTGGATTTTACTTTCTTGCAAAAACTCAGGTTACCAGGAAAGTCCCTCTTTTTAAAAACATTTGCTATAAATGAAAGAACGAGTTCATCGAGTTCAGGCTGTGCTACAAGTCTAGACCTGTAAGCACAAAGCAAAGCTTGGCAGAATCCTTAAGTACCTTCAATAATTGCATCAGGAAGACAATATGACAAAACAGGTTAACTACATGGAGATAATCAGCCCAGTTGAACATTTCCTTCCTCTTGAGAGAACTTACAGTAAATGAGTACCAGGAACAAGTGTCTCTTTCAGACTGAGGCCAACAGGATAGATGGCAGAATGTCCTCCCTAGCTGGCAGAGCAAGGCAGAAATGGAGGCAGCAGGCAGAGAAAACACAGATTTTACTAACTACAGAACAAACAAAAATCCTAAGGAAAAAACAGTTAAGAGGCTGAGTGGTCAACTAAAACAAAAAGCTAGGAATTCTTGATAAATCAGATTCTCAGTGGCTGCACTCTTAGAAAACATTTCATGGTTTAAGTCCTTCATCTCCCAATTACAGTGCAGCAAACTGTGTCTGCTGTGTTTGTACACGTGTGCAGTTTGCAAACACGAGGGGCCACTACTACTACAAGTTTGATGACAAACCTATGACATCTCAGTACCTCTATGCAGAACAAGATCTCCCATGTGCCTTTTTGGCTCCTCAGTATAAAACCAGAGAATCTGGCCATGGTACCCACAGTATTATATAGGAACATCTAACAGACTTTGGCTGCCTTAGCTCAAGGATGCTGTAGAGAGATGCTGTACAGAACAAACTTTTACAGGTGTATCTCCTACACCATCTGCCACAGTTGCCAATGGCAGTCAGAAGGGAAAGAAGAAATCACAACCACCTATTGCTCCTCCCTCCACAGAGTAGCAGGAACAAGTCCTTCCATAAAGTTCACGAGTATCTGACCAGTTAAGAAAAAACTAAGAGGGAAAGAGCCCATTTACACCCTTCTGCCACACAAACTCATACGGCTCTTCAAAGGGAGAGTGCCCTGGTCAGAGCAGAATTTTGTGGAAAGAAACCTTGAGAAGAGGTAATGTGGCCCAGGGGCACCATGCTAAACTAGGTGGTACAAACAACTGCTCAGATGCTCAGTTCATAACCTCATTTGTCCCTCCCCAAATACTCTGACATCTAAGAAAGTCTCATAGAACCAAAACAATCAGAGTCAAGATGTAATACATCCTGAGGGATAAGGAAATGGAAAAGTAAGCTTATACAAGTCCTGTATTATTATTATTATTATCCAGTTACATAAATACACAAATGACTCTGTTAAAGCAAGGAAAAAACTACTTTGCATTCCTATCCTTTACTCACCAATTTTTGCCAAGGAAATAAACCACAGAAATAAAATGTTACAAACCGACAAATATAGGCCATGAACATAAAAAATAAAAATGTTTTGACCTTAAGTATTCATAGTGCACTCCCGTATGCTATAAAGGAAAGATTAAAAGGGGATGAAGTTGCCTTTGCTAAGTAAGTAGATGTTGTCATGTGTAGTCTGCCTTAAAGCATCGCTTTGAAAATTAGAAAATAGCATGGGCTACATGGCAGGTATTTCTAGCACCTAAATATCATCCAGTAGTGCATCCTGAGAAATATGAGAAAAATCCTTTATCCGAGAAATAACAATTTTTTTTACTTTAAAAAGAGAAAGAGGAGGGACAGACTACTATTTAAAATCCATTTGACATAGTCCAGACTCACAGCACTTCCCATCTTCTTTAGTTTCAACAACCACTTAGTTTCTACAAACCACTGCTCTTTGAAATTAATACTCTCAGAAAATTGTTTTATTACCTCTTTGCCTGGTAATAAAAAAAGTTATGTGGGATTTTTGGCAGGTGATACTTTTTTAAAGTTATCTGTAGAATGACATCTCACTTCTGTTTCCCTAATCTGTCTCCTCCTCAACTGCACCATCACACATGTATACCAAAACAAAGCATGAAGTACCTGCCTTTTCTTCATACTGTACACATGCCAGAAGTCTACAATGCCCCAGTAGGAAAAATACTGTTCAATCTTTCCCTTCCCGATGCCCCTGTAGGTGTGTTTAGCAATTCTGCTTACCAAGTCACTGTTTCAGAATAATCAAAAAATGACAGAACTCCACCTGCTGTTTCCCAGTCCAGGAGAAAGTATTTTACTGTGCTAACAAGAAATGTAATAGTCACACACAGGCAGATGCCTTCAAAGAACCTCTCATGCTTTTGTAAGGCTTGACTCTCCTTCACAAAAGCAACAGCAGAGCTTTATAAAATTCTCATTTCAGACAGTACTGCCTCCAGACTCAAAACTGATGCACCTGACAGAGCACACATATTTTAATAAGCTGTTTTGTTGCTGTTGTTGCTTACCTTTTCAGACCAAGCTTGTGATCATAAATTTCTTAGATCTCTCTCTATTAATGCCTTCAGCTGAATAGTGCATGTTCAGTGCCACACACAGAACACATAATCCTTTGACCAAATAGGGACAAGTTCAGCTACTGCATTCCTAATGGCAAGAACACTATAAACAACTCTAAGGGGCTTTAACCCCACTGCATTTTTAACATCTTTAAGTGCTCAGCACAGAGCTAAAATCCAGAGCCTCAGGAACTGGGTAATTACATTACCCTGTCTTTGGACTCAGCCCACTGAGTCCAGCTGGGCTTCCCTCACCTGAGATACAGAAGGAAAAATTCTTTAAAGGAGAGGAACTAAAACACACACGACATCTATCTATGTTGTTTGTTAGTCTTCATTCATAACCTTTACTTAGCTTATCCTTCAAGCCTTGTAGTTAGACAGGCTCACAGAGAGCTGCAGGCCTGAGTCCCACTGCAGGAAGCTGGGGAGAGTCCCCCACACGTCACACACACACCTGGTACTGAAGTGAATCCAGCAGCTGAAGCCCCTCTGAGTCCTACAGTGGGGTTGTGCAGGGGAAGGAGGGGTTGGGTTTGAAGTTTTGTTAGATTTCTCTTTCGTGTGTGTGTTGTTGTGTTTGGTTTTTAAACTTAAGTCAATGAGTCTGAAAATGGAGGCAAAGAAAATAAACCTCTCATTTCCTGCAGACTACCAAGACAGTTGACATTTTCATGAGTTAAATTTAAGGATTTCTTACATTTTGCAAGGCCCTAGGAGTCTTTTTTTTTTTAAGAAAGTTTATTCCAGTCACAAGGCTGAACTCAGCACTAAGAATAACCCAACACCAGAAAGGGTACTGTATGCAAGCAAAGGACTGACAGTCTTCTGCAAAATAATTTTTTTCACCCAGGAGTTAATTCCTGTGGTTGAGTTCTTCCCCTCTTCAGACTGAAACATTTGAAATCCTTCCAACATATCACAACAACTTTGGAATGCTCACTGCCTTGATGCTCTCCCCACCAGTATCTACAAATCTGTACCTCCCAGATAACAAAACAACTGGGTAACACTGTGGCAGAAGAAATATGTTAAGAGTGATATTGGACTGTTCTTCTGTTTTGAAATGAAGAACTGTTTCATCAAAGCACGCCTAACTGTTTAATAAAGTACACAAGTGCTGGCCTAAAAATACAAAAAATTTACTGGATTTGTATTTGGTACCATGTCTTTCCTAGTACAGTTCAGTTGTTTTCTACTTTTATGGGCTTTCAGCAAAAATTTCAAACCAAAAAATTTCCCTGTGAAAAAAGGGCATTTCAAAACTGGTACAGAAACTTAGGAGTAACAAAACCCCTAAAACTTCATCTTGGTTTTTGTTCTAATGCTTTTCTCAAAATGCTTCTCTACAAAATTTTAAAATATTCTCTGCTACAACATCCATCACAACTTTAATGTTAGTAAATTTTCAAAAGAATAGTGTTTCTCAGGTGTCTTTTATCCCTCAAAAAACTCTAATTGCATGCAATAACAGTATCTTACTGAGCAACACATCTAGAGTAAAATGATGGGGATTACAGGGGATGATGAGGACATCCCCTGGAGGACAACAGAAAGCACACCTTTGTCTCAGCTAATTCCAAAGTTTCATTTCTTGTCCATCAGAGACTGAAGCAAAAGATGCAGCTCATTCTGGATTGAAAATAAAAAAACAACTACTGTTACCCTTGTAGCTTTGTAGGTTAATAAACAATGAGCTGTAAATTAGGCACAGACAGCAGCTTCAGCTCTGGGTGGGATAAATGGGCAGGATAAGCTCAAGTACTTACTCAGCTTTTCATGTAAGAGGTTAACTGGCAACTCCCACTCACTCCTACTGAGCCCTCTCTTCCTCTAGCACAGCTGAACAATGACTCACAACAGGGAGGGCTACACTGACAATAAAATCCACTGGCCACGATGAAGAGTTTCAGTGAGCAAGTCCCCCCACTGCGGGGTCACACACCCCCTATGGCAGCACAACACCAATGAGTCAGTGCACACGGGGAAGGAAATCAGTCCAAGCACCTTAAAAAGGACCACTGCTGAAAGTCTAAGTACAGGCTGAGGGGAGCAGAGCAATCCTCAAACCAAATAAAGCCAAGGAAGGACAACTGCAAAGGCTGCCTGGTGCAAGGGACAGCCCCTATCACTAAACACTCCGTGGACCTGAAGTGCTGACACCAAACAAACAAAAATGCAAATGTACATATACAAGCTACAAATAATAGATGACACCAACCCTGTCAACCACGAAGACACAAAACCTAATTGTTTCTTCAGCACAGTACTTGCAATAATAGCCACATTCTGTTCCCAGTCCTGGTGAGCAGATGTTGCAAAGGTCATATTTAATTCTTTCTTTGAATGTACATTCTGTTTGTTAGAATTGCAGGAAGAACTGTGATTTTTCTTAAATCATTTGTAGCTCTCAGACAATCTTTGCAAAATCTACTCATTTATTCTTGGGTCACGCTTACTACTACATGATAAAACCAAGAGCTTACTTTTAAAATGGTATTTGTTGGGAGCCAGGGAAGGAAATTTCCAGTGTTTCATAACATGAATTACCACCTCTGAGATGGCAAGGATGAATTTTAAGACAATGACTCTGATAAAGCTCTCCTGTATAGACAGATTTGAATCTTTCCAGGTATCTTAAGATTACTAAAATAGTCTAGAATGACATCTTGTTATATGCACTTTTCAAAAGTCTGCTTCTGTAAAACGAGGACCAAATATTTGGAAAAGCAGCTGAAGATTGAGAAGTTTTTAAGATTCCCTTCACATTTTAGATTATTGAGTTATCTAAAGCAATTTCATGTACTGTACTTACATACCTTGATGTATTAACAGATTCTAACGTTCTAAATGTTATTTCCAAGTTTGAAAAGCGATCTGTGGAATTTAACCAACAAACTTGAATAAAAGCCTTCCATAAAACAAGCAAATAACCATTCTTTGGTCTCAAATATCTATCTGTATGGAGCATAGAGGTGTTCTTTCATCAGGTGACTAAGAGTCACTTAGTACAGATGCCTTCAACCTGCTCAAGTTAGGAGAATCTGAGAGCAACAGAGAAGTAGTAACTGCTCCAGTGAAAAACACTTTGATCAACATTAGACACCACTTTTTTTTTGGAACAGGGCACATACTTTTAGATAGTTACACTGGTAAATCTTATAGGATGGATATGAATAATTAATTTAGATAGTAAACTAAGTTAGTTCAATAACTTGTACTGCATTCTATTGACAGCATAAATTGTACCAGTCAATGGTCTGTTAGCATCACTTACCAGCTTTGCCACAAAAGTTAAGAAACAGTTCATGCTACTATTTGCCACAGCTCTGACAGTAAACCTTTGGCTAAGAGCAAACCATGAAAAGCTGTAGTGATCCTATGTTACACAAAAGTTTTCATCCAACTGCCTTGTATCCATTTTCTCAGAAAACAACAACTGCATCTGCAAACAAGTAACTTCCCATTCTCCAAAACCTCTCTTGTATTATAAACTTGTCCATATTCCCAGTGCTTTTGCAAGCACACACCCTATCAGAGAACCCTCACAAATAAAACTTCATTGGGAGATTACCTTTTCAGGCTGCTCACCACATCTGTCTGACAGTAGTTATTATCTGCATATAGGGGAGAGAGAAGAGGGAGAGAAACAGCAACAGGAATATGTACCAGTCCCACAGGCCACTGCAGTTCATTATTTAGTGACTTTGCCTAAAATGCCTCTGACTTCAGCTGAACTGCCTTTGGCAAAGACACTGAGCAGACAACTAGGCTCAGCAAACCTGTTCAGTTGTTCCAACGAAAGCCACCAGAGGTTTTTAAAAAAGTTTCAGAAATAAAATGTATTTTTACATCATCAGATACAATGCTAAACCAAAACAAGCCCTTTTTTTTTTTTTTTAGCAGAACCTGGACTGACAAAGCCTGCCTGTTGTTTTAAACCAGCTTAGAAAACAATTCAAGTTATAACCAAGTGACTTAGCAGAGTAGAAAAGCATTCTCTAGAAAGCCCACTTTGAGGAGACCGACAGATGAATTCTGTCATGTTCATCCCCAGGGACTGACATTCATCCTGAAGTGACTCACCCACCTCAGCTCCTCCAGTGCCACAAGTCATTGTCCCTGAGGCACCCAGAAAGTCATTCAAGCTGAAACAGGGAATGCACAAACGGAACAAAACAGCCAAATACCTTCAAATACCTTGACCATACCTTCATTCCTTATTTTATCTGCCTTTGGCAGGAACTTGGCAGACGTGGTTAGAGAACTTCCCCAGAGATCCCACCTGCACTGTGCCCGTTTCACTAAAACATTCCTCCTCCATGCCAGAGGCACTGCACACCAACAGAGGTCTGCACACAACAAGTGAGTGTGCCGTCTCTGAGGACACAGAGGCTAAGCACATCTCTCCACACAATTACTCAACCCAGGAAACAGCAGGAGCAGGAGGGACAAGCAGAAACTAGGAGTGAGGTGTGGTTACAAGGAAGAAGGTCGTGCGAAGCGTTCAACTATTAGGACAGCACATCCCAACCCCTGAGGTGGGACATGTTAGTCAGGACCAAATACAGGACTCCTGCACTAAGAGAAAGTACAAAGCAGTTCCTGTGTGGACTGGAGATGACTGCACCAGCATGCATACCTTACAATCTGAAGCTGCTCTTGAGCACGAACATTCCTTTGGAATTATGTATTGAATATTACACACTCTGAGAAATTTAGTCAGTAATGCTGGAAGCTAATTCTTAATAGTGAATGCCCAGTTTCAACAACTTTAACCTCAATTCCTATGTACAGAGTTTCCCAGGTATAAAAGACTACTACTACTACTTCTTCTTTTCACAGGGATGCTGTGGAGGTCAATAAACATTTATGAAGCATACAGAAAATAAGACAATTATACAACAGAGAAATTAACAGTGTTTTACTTAGTACAGGGTTTGGACAGCATACATTAGATAAGACCAAACCCTGGATGTGGAGGAAAAAAAAAAGCAGTTCCATAAGCACCAAGAACAGAGATGCCTGACTTCTTTTAGGTTTATCTCAAATTGTTTAACATTGGTCTCTACTCAGCTGGAAGCTCATACAGTCATCTTTCAACTCATGCACAATGTTCAGGGTCACATGGTAACCTTTCAAAGCACTCATGTATTCCTTTCCTCTAGTGGCACTCATTTTTCATGAATAATTAAAAGAACATACATTTGAGACCCTGGCTTGTTCATCCAGTTTCAACAGGTGGGTTTTGAAGTTACGCTAATTGGCAGAACAGGATAACATTAGTCTTATTTTCAGTTTTTAACAGAGCTTTCTAATAATCTGTTTTCATTTTACTTTCATTTGTTCCTAGTTTTAGACCTTCATGGGGAAAATTGCACTTGTTATTTTATATTGCAGAAATGACTGAGAACAACCAGGAACACAATTCATTTGTATCATCTGTAATTTGTGATGCCAACACAGAATGGTTTGGGATACTGTAATTTTTTGGAGAAGCTGTGGTGTAATATTTTCAGTGAAACAGAATTCTCATTATTATTGTCACTTCTCATTTGTGCATTCTTTTCTGAAAGCATTTCAGCAGATGCTGTATTAACAACAACTAGAATTCACATTGTCTCCCATCACAAACCATACAATTACAATTTTTACATCTTTTATGTAACACATTTTTATCTTTTACTTCTAAAAGTTCACTAGGAGAAGACAGAACATCCAAGTGACTAGATTTTAATGTATTGTTTTTCTCTTATATTTTAAAGGACATTTCATTTATTTGTTGTAAAAAGATATGTGCACCATAGGTGCAAGCAACTTATAAAAATAACTTGCATTCCCTGCTTCTCTGTCTGAAAGCATATACAATAGTCCAAAGAAACAGAACACGTTTTCTTGAGACACTTCTCCCACACACAGACACACCAGTCTACAGAGAGGAATCATACCTGCCTCTTCACAAAGCAGAGATGCAGGAATGTTTTGGGATGGTTGTCCTTGATTACTCTTTAACAGCCACAGTCCACAAGGACTCAAAGTGGCATGGTCAGCTCACTGCAGTCCACCTTCCCCCTCCCTCCTTCCTCCTGTTCCTTCTAGATCCAACCACATGAAAATACAAACAAATTCCTTCCCCTTCTCAATGTTTGAAAAAATCAGTACTCAGGGTCTAAACAAGAGGGGGGGGTTTGTCTCCCTTATTCTCATCACTGTCTGGTACAACCACGGTTGCCAGCAAGACATCTGGGACCAGAATTGATACAACCAGGGTTTCCAGTAAGACATCTGGGACCAGAATCCAGGGCAGAGATGTCAAAAGCAGGTTACACACTGTGGTCTGCTCTTATGTCCAGACCTCTTCATTAGTGCTCCACTGATACTCTCTCCCTACTTTATCCCCTCATAAGCTGACTTCTAGGCTATGAGCCTTTTGAGAGAAGACTATCAGGTACAGTATCATGCTTGTAACAACATAATGAATCCCACCATGCAACTGATTATAGTTTGCCGTGTTTATTTTCACTCAGTTTCCTCATTAAGGTGGATTTCCCAATCCCCCTGCTGAGGCAAGCTGCAGAGGAACCTGTTTGCTACTGGAATGGAAACTCCAGTGACTGCACGACTCTTTAGAATGGCCAAGGAGAACAGCCCACCAGATCCTGTGCAGGGGAACACTAACCTCAAGTGCCATTCCCAACAACAAAACCCAGTAACTCTCAGAGAACCTGGAAACTCCAAAGTCCTCCTACTTCCCTGGACTCTGGATGAGGTTAAAATAGCTGCAGTTCGTGACTACAGGATTGCAAACAGGATTGCAATTCCACAGGCAAGAATCTCTTGGGATGGAAGTTAATTGACATTCACTGTGGGGAAAAGGAAGCAAACAGGCATTCTGTAATAAATCCTCTGACGCAGACCCTGATACCCAAGGCTAATCTCAAACACTGCTCAGAAAGACAAAAAGACTGATTTCAACTGGGATCTTGAAGAAAAATGCTCAGATTCCACAGCAACCTGGAAACCAAAACGGAAACCAAGTGCCACAGAACGTCAGGAATGCTTTGCTGACCAATACTGCCTCAGAGTAGACTTATGTCATACAAAGGATCAATATGGGAAAAAAAAACAACTAGTAGTTTATTTTACATGACAAATACAGCACTTCAGAAATCACTAGTAAGGATAAACAAACAATGGAGGAAAGACTCCTGAACTTATTTCCTGAACACCAAAGTTTTAAAACCCTGTGGGCATTTATTACTACGAAGCCTTTTATTTTGTAAAGTAAACACAGAACCCTTTCCTTGGGTCTGGAGACAATCAATACAGTGAGTATGAGTCTACCTTGTTTCAAGTCTATTCAATTTGTACTTACAGTTCCACAATTACTGAAGCCCTTTTAAACCAAACGTTTCTTAACTACAGTTTTAATGAGGTTAACTTCAGCTGGCTAAGATTTTGCTTATCTATTTTTCAGTATCACATTTATGTAGAGCCTTTACAATTAAATTGTGCCCTACTAAAGCCTCTAAATGCTTCAAAATGTCTTCTGCTAGTAAACAGAATCAAAAAAAAGCAAATAAGCGTTGTTTTAATGCTCCTCAACAAAGAACTGTATGGCCATTATTGAGAAGGGACAAAAAGCACACTGTAGACAGATAGGCAAACCTAACTTAAATTTCCTGAAGTTGGAACCAGCTTTAGTTCCTGCAGTTAAGAAGAACCTGTATGGTGTTACCACGGTTCTCACAGCCTTTTTTTGACAAAACAGTTCACCTGGTTCACTTGAGTTTTCCAGCTACTTGCTTTCTACCTAAAAGGAAGTATTTATAACATCACAATTTTTATGGTGGGGAATAAAACACGCTTTTTGCATCCAATTTTTTTTTTAATAAAAATAATAAAATTGTATGTTCTTAGGGTTTCACTTCATATTCTTCACATATGAAATCAACAACATTCCTACTCCAGAGTATCTTTTTAAACAGCAGTTAATATAATTCTGACATTTAAATGAATAGCATCCCCTTCGCTGGTTTCTTTCTGGCCGACTCATCCTACAGCAACACAGGTTGTCTCAAAGGGCACAACTTCATGAGTGTGAAACAGGAAGCAGTGTATAATAATGTCACCACAGACTTAAAAAAGCCAATGAAATACATCACGCAGTACCTTCCTACTGAAAACAACTGCAAAAAGTAGGAAGTTCAGCTTGTTTCAAATTACCACATTAAGAATAACATTCCAGCCCTACAGAGGTTCTCACAGAAAATCCAACAGAAAGTTAATACAAACTTCTGTCATGAGTGGGTTTCATCAGCAAGCATTTCTTCCAAATGCCACATGGCTCTATTGAACTACCACCATTCCTACATTTAATCCATTCTGAAGACTGCTAACTTGAACTGACATTTTGGGAAAAGAGAAGAGGCCAGACTTCTTGTTGAGGCACAGACTAAGGTTTCCTATTAACCTCCAGATTATACAAAGCTTCCAAATAGTATAGCAGCAAGCAATTTCCTAGAAGACTTGGAACAGGGATCTCCCATTTGCAAGAGAACTTGCCAAAGACCTATAAGATATCTTGAACAGCACAGGGACAGGAATAAAAGGTCATTTGGCTACCTTACTGAAGTCCTTTTCTACTGTAAATTAGTGTCTCTTATGATGGAAAAGCTGTTTGCTATACTGCCAGGAAAAGGCCATGAGTATCCCTTTCTGCAAGGGCAGAACGCGGAGTGCACATTCTCAGCAGGAAGGCCTTAGAGCAAAGGGGTATTCCCAGAGGCTCTGCCACTTCAGGGAAGAGCTGAAAGCAAGTGTCAGAAGTAAGTACAACAACTGTGCACTTCCTAGCAAAGGCCTAACTTGGGGAAGTGTATTGACCATGGGATAAGGAATATGCCAAACAAAGCATTGCCCCATTAAGTCGAAGACCTATCACTTCTCATTCATCACTAGCAAGAAGGTCAGTGTCTGAACACCTCCAAGCAGTAAAGGCAGAGGAGAAACAGCCTGCTGGACTCCTTACTCCCAGGGCAGTAAAGCAGTGCAGCTGCCTGCTCTATACTTCTCTAGCAAGCTGTCTCCCACGGGTCTGATCACACCTGTCAGTCCTTCAAGCTCTCCCATCCCTACTGCCAAGAGGAAAATGTCTTGCACAGTCATTCCCAGCACAAGGAGACAGAATTCCAGCCCAAGTAGGACACTGCTATTGCTCAGGTACATACCAGTTTCACTTGCCTTCCTGAACGACGACTTTGCACGTCCAGTGCGACCAAAGTGCATTTCCTACATTAAATGGGAAGTGCACAACAAAGTGAACAATTATTTTTCTGCATATTGGATGAGTCCTTTCACTTGAACAGAATACCTGGGCAGTGGTGGAATTACCCATTTCTTCAGTAAGAAACATGTCCATGGAGTATACAATGAAAAGCTGAGCGCACATCTGAGGCATAATTCAGCAGAGGTGTCAGCAGGTAAGAAAGCTAGCAGCATGGCTAAGGGGTTTAACTTCCTTAGCCTCAAAACAGGATAGCCTCCACACCCTTCTGGAGTCAGGAAGAAACTGTACTTTATTGTCACCTACAGCTCATAGGAAAAGACATCTTTGTAAAGCAACATCCTAGGAAAAGAATCTCTGGAATGTAAAAGGCAGTTTGAATGAATGGAACTTGCAATAATCTCAGCCTATGCTCAACACAATTTCTGCCTCCACTAACTTCTGCCTGGTTGCAGAAGTCTGAAGAAGTGCTGCTTCAACTGCAGGTCACTGATACAACATGGGACATTTTTGTGAAAGAAAAAGCAACACAGTTAATGGAGCTGCTGCTACTTCTTCCTCCAAAGCTGAACTGCAACTTCTGAATATGGATTCATGGATATATGAAAAAGTCAAAGAAAATTGACAAGCAGGGCCAAGAGGTGGCAGAAGCACGAGGTGAGCAGTGAAAGCCTGAAATACCCAGCCAGTGCTTCGGAGGGAAAGGTGAGAAATGACACACCCACTCCCTTCAGCCTTGGAATGCAGTGGTGAGCACAAGGATTTGGGACTGGAGGATATGGCAGAGCAGACAACTTCCAGAACCACACATTTATTCTGTCAATTTTGAGGCTGGAGTAAAATCTCAGGTGTCCCTTAGACACCTGGAAAGTAGATCCTATAGAAAGTAGATGTGAAAAAGCATCAAGGTTTGTTTGCAGTCATAAAGATCCACAAAGTCTCAAGACTTCAGAACAGGATGCCCTAACAGGACTCTTCAAAGGCCATGGTTCTCTGTACAATAAAGCTTTTCAAACCCTGCATTTTGTCCTGTACTGACAGTGTGCTTCTAGATGCTTGTCCTGTTCACATGCCTTTCTCTAGTAGCCATTTGTGACCACTGTCAGATGGGACAGTGGACTCAGAGACCTCTTGTCTGACCTGGTGTTATTGCTCATCTGAATATTTTTACAGCAAACTCCTCACTTCTGGAAGGGACTATGATGTTATTGACTAGTTTAAGAAATACATTTGGCATCTACACTCATGTCCCTGATTAGGCTAGGAGATGCAGGATTTGTAAGTAATGTACCAGTATTTAAGCCTAAATTTTCGAAATTCTCACTACAGACACACTACAGAATAAAAAAAAAAGGAGACGCATATGTAAACATTCCCCAGTATTTTCCAGAGATGAAAGGAAATAGTATAAAACAAGGAATGACCAAAGTACTCTGGTTTTGGCATGATTAAATTTTGTCCTTCTTCACTTTTTAGTTTCAATTCTTTGAAGTTCGTTTTTTCTCCTTTTTCTGTAAGTGTAATAATTTTGGGGGTTTGTATCTCCTTTACCACTGAACTTTTAGATAAACTGAAAAATCAGTTATTCTGTTCTTATTTCCATTCACCTGCTCTTGTATCTCCACGTTTTTACTGCAGAGCATGTAAAGTGAAAGTCTATATGCAAATAAAAAATTACATTAAAACCCACCTATATTTAATAACATACTATTAAAAGAAGCCCATACTGAAACACACAGGAATCCTGAGTATTCAGTTCTGGTGCTATGTTAGTTTTGCATACAAAATCCACCATGCTCCAGGTTAAAGGAGATGATATTCTTATTACTTATTTGTTTGTATTTACGTATTATTATTACTATTAATAATAGTAAAGAATCAGCTAAAAGAGATAATTTTTTTTATAAAGTCTTTTAGGTGCTGTTTTCTGATTCATATTGCTCTCAATTCTCAGTTATACTATAACAGTGTTGACCCAGCAGTATGGAAATCTTTCCAATTTATAAGGAATTCTTAAGAGCAAAATAAAAAAACAAATTGTCAAAACATTAGCTATATCTTAGTAATCTGAAAATACTTAAGGCAGCTCGTTTGCCCCATGTATCTTCTTTCTAATTTTATCTTTGCTTTGCAGATCATGTATGGGAAGGTTATAGGAACACGAAAAAATTTCTCTTAAGGAAACCTCTGACTGAACGAACCATTTATTCACAGCAAAGCCATACCTGAAGTATGGTGCATTTCCACTGAATTGTGTGTTTTTTCTGGATGTGTACATGAACCATCCAAAAAGCTGTCACTTCTTTAGCAGTAACCAGTGGCTTTTGTTAGATTACCCCCGCCCTAAAAAAATGCGGATTTCCCTGTTCTAAGATGATAATTAGGAAGCATTCCTCATTACACTGCTTTGCAATTACACCCTGCAAAAAAATCCTGCCAAGGGGTTTGGCCCTCGTTTTTTCTCTTTCACAACCGATTTCACAATCCTCTGACAGTTAAAGGAATAACAATAAAAGTCATTCAGATGTAATATCCCCCTCTGCTGAGGTCTGTGGGTGATGGCTGGTCCTTTCTAGCCATGTGGAACAGTGCAGACCTACAGTAAAAATTTCATCTGCACAGACCTACTGCAGAATTTCACAGTTTATTTCTATATACATTAAGTGCAGTGTGGATTCCAGTAGAGACACCCACATATATATATTCATTTCACCAACACAAATGCTATCTCCAGGTGTTAATTTTATTTATAACATGAAGGCCTTTATAAGCAAAATGTACACTCACAAAACCAGACAGACATGCACACACCTCTATATATGAATAATTACATAAAACAGGGTCCCTTACTGTTCTCAGCTCTGCAAAAATACTGCAGTCATGAATTAAACATCACCTTCCAAAGTTCTCTGTTTTGTGCCTCCTCTGGCAAGGTTTCTGGGAACACCGATTAGAATCTGAATAGCTTTACATTACCTCCAACCTTAGGCCCACCAGCTGATCCTGGCTTTCTCGCACTGTTTGAAGGGTTTCCTGGCTTTTTAGGCGCTGGAACCTTGAAGGCTGAAGCAGCTGATGATGGCCTATTTCCATCCACTGACTCTTCATCATCAAAGCTTTTGTCTAGAAAAGGATACATTAAATAAAAATACAGCTATTAGAATGGGTGTGTTTTCAATTCCTAATAAACTATTTTGCTTCACATTTCACAGAAATTCACAAAATGCATAAATGAAACCAAATATTTATCACTTTGTCCTGTTTCTGACCTAGGAATAAAATGACAATGAGAAAAACCCAGCATTTTCCACAGCTTAAATTCTTATAAAATATTATTTTTCCTTCATAATTAACCACAGTAAAACTGAGCATAAAGATGAATCCTACAACATCCATTCCCACAAAGGGAAAATATCCTTGCAGAGATCAAATATTTTTGAGCATTTCTTAATATTTTCCCAAAAGAAAAGCCCTTAATATAATTTTCATCATTCATTCTACCAAAGACAAATGCTTCTCCTTTTTCTTCCTTTACTCATGCATGCATTTTATGCTACACATCCTCCCACAATGTGTCTAACTAGCACTCCCTGTCTCCTTCCTTCCACCCAGATTTTTCAACTTACAATCACAGATCCTCTTGCAGATCAGTCGCCTCATTCCTCTGATAGCTCTTCAATCCCCTCACCCTAGGACGGACCCAGCACCTCACATGGCCACATGCAGGAAAATTCTTAATACTAATCAAAGATTCTATCAAAAACTGCTCGCAAACACCCTACACCCAGCACGGAGGTTTGTGCCGGCATCTTTCTCTCCCTTCCCTGCACTAGGTGCTGCACAACCAATGAGCTGCAAGGTGACATCATCTTCTGGGAGCCAACGCCACAGCAAAAGGTGAAAATTCTCCATGCAAATGAATTCCCACACATGGTACTGCCACTATTCCAATCCTTTAAAAAATTAGGCAGATGATATTCTGGCGTTTGCACTCCTCTTTCCTATAATCTCAGGTTTGTGTGTTTTTAATTAGGAGAGAAATTCATCTCTAGTAACTAAACAAATATACCCAATACAAAACATTTTGCCTTAACGCCCCCCCCCAACATATTCCAACAGTAGAATGTAATGTTTTCTCAACCTGCTTAGGGAAGAAGGATTTATCTACAAGCTTGAGCACAAAAAGATGTACCAGTCTATGGTTCCTGTAATAAATAAAATGGGCGAGGCTGACACACAGCTGCACTACAGTAATGAAAGACCAATTTAGCATATTACCTGCTCTAAAACCTGCCATTTCAAACAGAAAAAGAAAATTAATGGCAAAGCTTTATCATCTCTGGAATGGTCACTGTTTGCCCTTTGCTTATTCAGAACTTGCTCCCAGTGAAATGTCAACTATATTTAACAATACAGGCTCCCTGAGGAGGGCAGATTGCATGAAAAGGGTTTGTCCAGCAGCATTTGCAGCACCACAGAACCTCAGAACACCCTCCATTTAAGGTGTCCAAGATCACTGCTGCTACACTTAGTCCATTTCATTAGCACTTGCCAAAAGCTGTGTTAGCACTAGCAAATCCCCACGACTAAAGAAACAAACCACCACCACAAACATACGGCCCAATATTAACAATTTTCATTAACATTATCTCCTCCTCTCCTGAAAGCACCGATTTTTAAGAGAATTGTGCTAAGAATAATTGTGTTTGGATCTGTAAACTCTCCGAATCGGGAAAAGGCATCAGCCTTCCCCCCCCAGTGTCCCGTGCGTTGCCATGGAAACAGCACTCCCTCAGCACAGGCCTGAGCCACAAGACATTTTCATTCCTGATGCTTTTACTCTCAGTATCTTAAATAGAACCAGACATCAAGATTTTTGAGCAAAGAAAAACACTAATCCAAATGCCACATTAAGTGCAATGAGCTAAACACCAGGATAAATAGCGACGGTTAATATCTGGGATATCTGCAACATTACAGGCCATTTTAAAACAGCAGGAAGAAATATCTTGCAGATTTTTAAACAGCATGAAGTGACCAATGATAAAGTGACTGCTGGAGGAGTATGGAATCATGAAAACCGACTAAAAGTGAAAACATGCTTTTCAAATAAAAATGGTTTTGTTGCTGCAATTTCAAATCTGATGAATAAACAGGAAAGACCTTCATATTCCTACCCAACAGCTCTACAATGCAGCACTGATAAGCAAATATTGCACAACAAGCCTCTGAAACAATAGTTATTTGCAATACAATCTTAAAAATAGAAAGCGAGCACTTGCTCATTTATGCAAAACCCCCTAACGAAGAAAAATCTAAACAACCCCGAACAACAGTGTACTTTGGGAACAAATGGCTCAGATAGAATTAATTCTGTTTTTATCAAACTATTCATTATGAAGGAATATTAAAGATTGTAGAAGTTACTGCTCATCTCCAAAATGTGCAAATAAAATTTCTCAAAAAATTCAAAGGCCAACATTTCCAGCTACTGACATGCTGTGTACATTAGAGGATGATATATTAAATAATGTTCTTGGTAATATTGTCCAATCACTTTGCCTAGTTAAAGAATATATTTTTTATACATTTAAAACATTTTCAGTTAAAAACCTACACTATGAAATAGTTTCATAGAGTTTTCCAGTCCACATGAAATACAGCTTTTAAAAGAAATTCCTTATATTTTTTTTTGAGATACATCGAACTGATCTTAACCACTGATAAATGGGCGTTCCTAACTGGACTCTTCATGATTTATGTTAACATACATTAAAAACTGAGGAACAGTTACCTGAAGTGTTCCAAAATAATAGCACAGTGCTATAAGCATATAAAATTAATAGCTGAAAAGGATCGGGTTTAATTCTATTAAGGCTAAAGTTTCTTTTGTTCTGGGTTTGTTAGTTTTAAAATAAACATAAGCATGAAAATTTTGTACTGTCTTTTAAAGAAACCAGAGGTTTTCCCCACCCTTTTAGGCCTTTACACTTGCATTTCCCTAGGATTTAACAACATTGAAATCCCAAGCAATCTTTAGGGACACTCCATTTTCAGAAATATGCTCTGCAGTGTTTGTGAAGATCCTTTTGGTTGGCCAAAGGACCAGGGATGGAGCCCCTGACTGCCAGCACATAGGGCACGATGGTGGTCATACAGTCAGGATCAAACTGGGACTGTAAGGTCCGTTTGATGAAGTCTACAAACCAAATAAATTTCTACAACCGAAGTCATAAAAGCCTAAATGTAAAATGTTGTAAAACAAAGCCATCTGAAGGATGCAAACTTTTTTTTTTATTCTGAAATGGCCAGGTAATTTTCATTCTAGGTAAATTTTAAAGGCCTAACGCTTTCAGAGTATCAAATTTTACATATGCAAATATCCCTGACAGCTGAGAAAGCACTATCCAAACAGCATTTTACAACAAAGCTCCAAGATACTAAAAATAAAAACCTATATGAATTGCTAGCAACACACAGAACATCTTAAAGGAAAAACAAAATAAATTAAACCCACTGAGCCTCAGTTGAATCTCACACCATTCTCCCTGTACTCAATAACTTCATTTTACATCATAGTGAGGAAGAAGTTTTGGGCATAAGCACACCATAATGAGAAGAGCTTGGAATCTAGTACTGCCAAAGCTCCTGAAGAAACCTGATGAGCAACAAATCCTCTCATTTTGGCAGGAGTTCTCTTTCATACAACTGAACTTTGAACAACTTCAAAGCTGGGGAAAAGAAAATTTCAAGAAAAGGTTGTCCTTATCTTCAGAAAGCTAGAAACACAAGATTCAGTGTTCAAGCATTAGAAGTTTTCTCTTCCAATGGAGGGCAGAGACCTGTCCCATAGAGCATTCTTTAAGTGCAATGCAGTGAGATGGTATCAATGAACAGCTGTGCACTTCTACACAACATTTCAAGAGTTGTCAAAGGAATTTTTCCAGTGAAAGACCCACCAAACCAACCTGCAGGGCACATCAGAATCTACAGAGTATCACACTTTTAAAAATTTGGGTTATTAGCCAAAGTTATTACAAGATTGAATGCAGGCAGACAAAAACTCTGAACTATCACAAAGGTTCAAATACTAAAATTCTTAAAAAACAAACTACGCATTTTGAACTAAAAATAAACAAAATACACGTGCTACCTTCACGCATTGTAGCATTATTCTTGGGGCCAGATCACAAGTATGTAGTGTATGTTTTCCAAAGTATTCAGAGATATCAAAGGATAAACATTTACAATAAAACTTGATACTTAAAATTCTAGTATTTCCAATACTTAAAACATCAAAACAATCTATTTACTATGATTTGGCTATAGAGCAGAAAGGGTAATTACAGATGTACTAAGTGACAAGGAGACTCTAGAGAGAAATCTGAAGCTTTTCACATCCAGAGAAAAACTATTTTCTTTTTAAAGAAAATTAAATTAAATTACATTTTTTGTCACTGTAACTCATGCCTCTACCCTAGCTGGTTTTAAAATTCATAGAATTAATGTGACATTTAATATCTAATTTCTTTTATGTCATAGTCAATAACAGAAGAAAACAAGTATCACCTGTGTGGCTGTACAAATACAAGATCTGCATTACACTTGTGCTGCTCAGCAACAGCAAATGAGAAGTTAACTGACCTTAAAGCAGATCCTCAGCTACCACCGTAAGGGGTAAAAACTGGATCCCTTGCACTAACACTGAAGTAAAGCTGGCCATAAAGACAAATCCTGATACTATTATCAACAGCAACATCATACCTGTCTAGCACTATGAGAGTTGTAAATTCCAACAGGTAATATTTTACTGTAGATTGTCAACAGTCAAAGCAGAAAATACAGCATATTTAATAAAACAAGTTTTTAACTACTCTTAAAACATGCCCTTCCTGTATATCCACTTTGCTTGACCTACTTCCAACAGTTCCTCTTTCACACCACAACCTGTTTGATGACACCTGCTAAATCCTACACAAGCAAAAAAATGGTGAGCAGATGAACTCCTTAGATTTTCCAAGTCATCCCCCACTGTGTCCCTACCAACTGCCAGTCTCCCTTGAGTGACTTACAATCATGGACTGCATCAATTACTGGGAACATCTGGGCCTGGATCATTAGCCCAATTCCAGATGAACTGGTGTGGCCTAGCACCATTTCTGTCAGGCATGAAAACGAAGCCGCAAGCACCGCACATGCATCAAGTTAGCTGATCCTTCTAATCCATCCTTCAAACCAACACCCCGCAACATTTCATGAGCACTTGATCCCTCATACATCAGGCATTCCATACAGTCCAAATCTGTTTGTCCTGACACAAAGGACAGGATTCATTTGCCTAAGCACAGTCATCTAAAACCAGTTTAGACAGTCCTTGGTATCCTGTCTGGTGGCCAGCTGACATTCCAGAAGGCCACAGATCTCCTGCCAGTCTCGTGTCACGCCTGTTTGCTCCTCATAGCTACTGTGGATACTGCAAGGCACCCCAAGTGGCACTAGACACCTATGGCTGGACAGATGAATTGTGCCAGAGATGCTTTAGATCCATCAGAAAGGTGCCATTCCTGGGCACTCTCCCTGTGCCACAGCAGGCAGAGGGATCCTGAGCCACTGGCAGACAAATTCTCATTCAAAACCAAAAACCTGCTTCCCACAAGGATGGAACATGGCTCTTCAGAACACAACAGTGCAGGCAGAGAAGTAACATGAGGCCTCTTGCTGATGGATTTAACTTCAAGATACCTCCTCTGTTTCTCTTTGCACTCCTGAAGGAGGCAACTGTACCAATGATTCACTGCTGGCAAATGGTTCTCTTGTTCTGTGCAATATATTCAGCAAAATCTCCAGCTCTTACCAAAAGACTCCTTTTTTGACAGTAATCTCGCAGGGGACAGGGGAGATAAAAAATACCAATGGGAACAGTTGCTAAATAACAAAGCCTTGTTCAAAAATGCCCCAAAGTACTAAAGCCAAACGTACTCCTCCACATGCTATTTTTTTGCAGGCATTTCCAGGGAGCTAGTGTCTAAAAAAAAAAAAATTAAAAAGGCAGCCAGTAACTGAGGAAAGAGTCAGTAACAGAAATAAGGCAAATATTTGTCAGTTAAGTTTTGCTGTCAATTCCATCCCAAATTCTGATAAAGTTGCCCTAATTTTTCAACAAGTAAAGCAGAATACAGCTCTCCTACATTCCATCAATCAGCTACAGCATACAGAGGGCTGAGGCCAGATGTGCTTTTAGGGTTTTTTTCTTCTGGTTTGTGTGTTTGGTCTTTTTAAAAACATGACTCTCTACGAATAGGGCAAAAGAAAGCAGACACTAAAACTGACAGAGACTTTAAGAAAAGAAATATTTAAGGGTGGCAGTAGCACATGCCACAGTAATGATTCATATTTAATACAGGCCTATTCTAACGACACTAATACTTTATCCATTTTGTTTCATAGTTTCATGAAGGAATATGTTCAGAAAAGATTTCATTCACAAAAAAATATAACATATCCCAATAGTATTTTCCTGACCCCAAAGAAAAGTTAGTCTTACAGTTCATCTTGCTATTGTCTGGCTGAAATTCAAGATTTAACTACAGGTTTCAAAGAAAGCTGCAATAAGCCAGAAAAAGCAACTGAGCTAATTTTGGCCCCACATAAAGCTTCATTCTCATTTCTAGCTCTAGAGTATCTCCTTTAAACCTGAGTAATTTTTTAATTTTTACCTAATAAAGTTTAATACAGTTTCTGCAAATCATGCCATATTTACTTTTATAACACCTATAAAATTATTTCCATAGTCCAGTTATGTGGTGGTGTATTTTTTAGTTAGTCTTTCTGTTATTATTGTGTATGGTTCGTTCTGTTATCCCCCCTACCCTATATTTGGTTTATTCTATTAACTGTCTACACCCCTTATTATGTCGGTCCCCTAAACCCCTCCCCAACTCCTCCCCTTCTTCCAGTCCTTTCCCTGTCCATCACCCAAACCACACCTATCCTTCCAGCACCTTCCCTGTCTATCATTAAGCCCCTCCTGGGGAATCCCCTAATGCTGGATGTGTGATTGGTGCACATGACCTTTCCTACTCCTCCCTCTACCTCTACTGGTTAATTTACTATATCAATCCTTCCCTAACCCCACTTACCCCTCTTCTCTATTGGTCTATTCCAAACTCCTCCCCGATCCCTCCTCGGTTTATACACTGTTGCACAGAGAGGCTTGGGGCTTGTCTGGGTTTGTCTCCCCCAAGGACAGGAAAGGCTCTGTGGGTATGCTGCCCCAGAGACCTCAATAAACCTGGATCGTGTCACCCCAGAGAAGACTCCCCAGTTCCTTTGTCCACTGAAGTCGCATATAACATCTACGAGGGCTGTGTCATTCCCTAGGGCAGGCAAGTAAAGGCTCTTGTCTGTCCTAAAGCACAACCCTACCCAATCTCTGCGGGGGCAGAGACAGCAGCGGGGCTGTGCTCCCCCTGTCCGGTTTGGCGACCACTGTCAGGAGCTAGTTGGGGTGAAGGAAGCCAGCAGCGGCCTGCACCATGACACAGTTAAATTTGTTTAAATTAATAAACACATCGTTTAGTCAGTTTTAAACTCTTGTAATGGGATTTTCCTTTGTTATACATTTCCCAAATCTTACTTGCAGCAACTTACTGAAAACTGAAGATGCAGTAAATATTACAGTATTCTAAAAATCATCGATTTTACTTTATTTACATCTTTTCTCAGGCATGTTTAACAGCCTTCTGAATCAACACCCAATAGCCTATAACCTATTAGTAACCAAAGAACAATTTTATCAGTAAAAAGGGGAAAGATAATCAGGTCCTCCAGAATTCATGACACATCAACACCTAAAACAGGATTCAAGACTTAACACCAGGGTTTAAAATAAAACTAGATACTGTTACTGTTCTTCAACACCTGTACTATGTTACTGCTTTAGGCCACCCTATTTGGGCCACGCTGCACTATATCCAGAGCTGAAATGTTAGTAAGTCACATGTCTTTTGGGCAAGGGAAAGGAAAAAAGGTGTAGTAAGGACACAGACATGGCTGAAGAAAAAATTAAAGACTGAAAATTTCTGTAAACACTTTACAGGTTGACTTAGTAGTGTAACACAAACTGATGTTTTAGTACGAAGCAAAATATGCCTAACATAGCACAGATGTTCTGCACTCCTATAAAATGTCAGAATTAAAGCTGAGAAGGGCAGTAATTTCTGAAGCAACCAAGATTTATGGTAAATGAATGAGTACTCCCTTAGAGTCTCCCTTCCCAGACACTGATTAAAATGAGAGCAGGTAGTTAACTTAAAATAGTGATGATAAAAATAAAAAAGGCTTGAAGAGAATTTTTAATCTGTGCCTGGTTAATTTGTGAGCCACTTCACACATAAAAGACTCATAATTTCTATCAAAAGTGAGGGTTTATGTAATATGATGGTTTATGTTGCAGCCCATCTGAACTCAGATCTCATTTGTGGCCTAACACTTCACTACTGCTTAAGTTGCCTTCTAAAAAAGCTACTACTTCAAGTACTTTCTTGAACTCCACTATTCATATTTAAAATATTCTGTAAACCAACAGCTAATCTTTGTTCAGTAGGTCTGGTTTCACTACTGTATTCATTATCTCAGCTTCAGAAGTAATTTTCTCTCCTTCTTTACAAATACCCTTTGCTTCTACATGAAATATCTACTCTCGATAGCACCAGCATTTTCTTCAGTGAATCTAATGACCTATTTTAAACCAAATATATTTATCATGAAAATACATTATATTTAGGAACTACTGTCCATAAATTTCAACAATTATGGCTACCATAATTGATGTATTGAAGTTTAGAAAAGTGAGAAAAAAGGACCATCACATTAGTGTCTGCAGCTAAGTCAATCAAAGAACTGATATTCATTGAGGAAGAAACTGTTCATGACATTTCCAGTACTTCATTCAGTCACACAGAAACACTTGAGTTTAATGATTTTTCAAACTATCATTTATGTCACAGCAAGGGTAAGAGAGGTACGTAAGTACCATGTTCATTCACCTTTAACATATATCACAGGTATATGTGATCACAAGAGGCCATGTGATATATATCATATAATATGGACAGCAAGCTTTACCAACAGTGAGCTTAAATCAGGATTTAGTATTAGAAGCTGACAGTGATAAATTTAATTCTATCATCAGAGAGATCACTTCAGTAGCAAATGTTTGCATTAGTTTTCAGCGTGGCCAACTTCTACATATTCAAGTCAATTTGCATGTTGAAAATGTAAAATGGAAAGGGAGATTGACAAATAAAACATAAATTCTAGAAGTAGAAAGTCTAACATGAACACACAGCAGATAAAATGTAGAGAGATTTATTTTTCTGAATTTTAGATCCATGTAGTTCAGGAATTAAAAGTTAACACCTGCACATGGAAAATGAGCACACCACATCATAGAATGAAAGGGGTTATTAATGGCCTTTCAGGTCACTAGCCAACCTGATCCCCACCTCACATATTCAGAAGTGTAGATTAAGAAAATATGACAAAGTATTTTACCCTCAATGCTCCCACTCCACTTATAGGTGATAAAACTGGTGGTACTAAGAGGAGGAACTCTCCCCAAACTGGACTTCTTACCACAGAATCACAGAATGGTTTGGGTCAGAAGGGACCTTAAGCATCACCGAGTTCCAATCCCCTGCCATGGGCAGGGACACCTTTCACTAGACCACATTGTTCAGAGCCCCATCCAACCTGGTCACAAACACCTCCAGGGATGGCACTTCCACAGCCCCTCTGGGCAACCTGTTCCAGTGCCTTGCCACCCTCACAGTAAAGAATCCTTCCTCACATCTGGTCTAAATGTACCCTTTTCCAGTTTAAAGCCATTGCCCCTTGTCCTACCACAGCCCCTTGTAAAAAGTCCCTCTCCAGCTTTCCCATAGGCGCCCTTTAGGTACTGGAAGGTGCTGTAAGGTCTCCCTGGAGCCTCCTCTTCTGCAGGCTGAACAATCCCAATTCTCCTAGCCTGCCTTCCCAGGAGAGGTGCTCCAGCCCTCTGACCATCTCTGTGGCCTTGTCTGGACTTGCTCCAACAGGCCCAGCTCCTCCCTGTGCTGGGGTCCCCAGAGCTGGGTGCAGCACTCCCACCTGCCCTGCTGCTCCTGGTGCAGCCCAGGAGACAAGTGGCTTTTGGGGCTGTGGGTGCACATCCCTGGCTCATGTCCAGCCTCTCACCCACCAGCAGCCCAGAAGCTACAAAGTGTTTGGGATATAGCTAGGCAGTTACAAAAGAGTATTTTTATGAAGGAATTAGGCCAGGAAAGAACACATGAAACCCAAGCTAGAGTTCTTTAAAACTAAGATACTTTTGTAAGTACAATTTAGAGTGGAATTTCTTATTCAAGTCAATACTACAGAAGAACCTTCCCCTCTGAAGGCATTTCAGACACCTGAAATGTTCCAGTTATAGCTTACTTGCTCATCAGCACTTACTACAGGAAGACTTTATTAAAATAACATGTAACAATAAGGAAATATTCCTCCTATTTCATAGATAAAGATGAAAGTAAACCCTGGAAGGCAAATATCCAATTAGTCAAGTGGAAAATTCTTGCAACATCTATCAAAGAAAACCCCTTAGCAGGCTTTAAATTTCTCCTGTGGCTGTTGGCAATTCTAATGTTTTGTTCTAAAATGCATCTTTAAAAAATAAAAATAATAAAAAAACCCCTACAAGAATCCATGTAATATTAGCAGTAGCCTGGATTAATCAAAAACATGCAGATATAAACTGATAACATCAAAAGATTTTTTTTTATTATGTAATTTGTTCTTAAAAATGAATGGAAACAGACTCCAACACCTGGAAAACCAACACTTTTGGATGATAGATTAAACATACCCGGAAATCTTTTTAGCCGACTTGTATTTCATGTTTAATGAAAACCACCACCACCAGGTTTCCTAGAACTGAACACCAAAATATTCCTTGACATTTTAAAAATGTCATTTAAAAACAGAAATACAAAGCATACTTGTAGCTATTACTCTAGAATTCTAAAATATAAAAAAAAATGTGCAGTACACTTATCGCTGTAGAATCTATGCTAATTTTGAGAAAATAACTCTTATCATACATTTGCAGCTTTGTTTTTCAGTAAAAAAATGCTCCGAGTGGCATACTTCTCCTTGAATTATTATTTTATTCCCATCAGTCTCGAACCTTGCTGCATTCATCCATTCTCTGAGTAGAAACTGTCTTTTCATGTAGTCCTTGGCTTGTTTACACATTCCCTCCCTCTCCCACGCAGTTGTTTCACTGTCCCACTGTTCTTTTACTGCTATTAGCAACAGTCCGTGCACTTTACAGACAAAACACTCCTCAGACTCTACGGTGATCACTGTGAGGACCAGCTGCCCTCACTGGGACAAGGAGCTGTGCACTGGTTTGGTTGGAACAGCAATGGAATTCAAGCTCAGGCACAGTGAGTAAAGCTGCTTCCCAAACCAGTGTGCCCAACAACTGCTAATAAATGGAGAGGAGTGGTGGGGAGCAATTACAGCAAAGAGAGCCAGTGCAGGCACAGTCAGCACATTAAAAAACACAGCCCCAAACAAGAACAGAAGAGGGAACAAGTGATGAATTTCTATCCCCCGGAAAAACTTGTGCTACTCTCTATACTCCCACCCCCGGGACACAGCTCTGAATGGTACAAAGCACCACAGTTACAGCCCGACCAATTTCTAGGCCAGTGTAGTAACTGCTTTATCATCATCACTTGCAGGACTCTTGGTTTAAAAAGCCTCCATACCAGAGGAAAGATCAGAAATACACCTCAAAAATCCACGCCTACTACAATGACATATTTTAAATCAAACGTCACTGTAGCCTCTGTACCTTTAATATGTCCAATCTCTTTTTCAGTCAAAAGTAAAATATTAAAGCTGTACAGCACCCACACTTCACAGAAAGTACTAATCAGATTAAAGACTTAGGAAGACAGCCTCCCTTCACAAGAACATCAGGGAACGGAAGATAATTGTTCTTGGGCTCTAGGACCATGCATACATTAATGCAGTATTTTGAAAGAAGACAAAACCCATTATTTAATATGCACATGTGGTAAGATATAAGGATAATTTCTATTCATAAACCAATCAGATGTTTTACCACATGAAATCTGACACGTGTTTGTCATGAAACATCATGACATTGTATGCCATTTACATAAAAATACACTAATAAATAAAGATGTGCTCATGCATTACATAATACAAAATAGCACACAATATATACCAGTGAACAAATGTGTGCACCAAATATGTCCTCTTACAAAGCTTATTATATGCTTTTAGATAGCACTCAAATACCTTATGTCTGGTACTGCAATACGTTCAGTACATCTTAAGAAAACCTATGTCTAATCTTCCCTTCAAGGCCGTTTGTAGTTTTAGGCAGATAACTTTGTCCTTATCCTAATAACCTTGTCCAACTGGGATCAAGACAGTCCCTTCCCTACGAAATAACAGAGGAACAGCCCAGGCTGAGGACAAGGTGAGGACACACTGCTGCCTGACAAACCCCGAAGAGCAGGGACACTGCGATGTGCAGCTCTGTTATCCACCCCCGGACAGCCTAAGCTGGTTACCAGCGGATCATGGCACAAGTGCATTATCCTCTCCAAGAAACAAGAACACCACAGCAAGGAGCAGTTCCTGCCTGGTTTTCCTCACCAGCCTCAGAACACAACTTGCAGGTCAAATGCAGACTGCAGTCACACAAGTGAAATGGTGAAATGCCTTTAAGACTGAGGCAGCATGTGCTTTCCCACTGGCACACATTCAGTACAGTAGAAGTTACGGTCCATTTGTTCGCTGGGCCACAAGCACAGTCTTCTTTTTTTTCCTCTACATTCTTCCAACAAAAGCTTGAAGAGCTTGAGACAGTTAACAGGGGGGCAAACAGAAAATCTGGCTCTTCCTTTTAATCTTCGCTTGAGAAATCAGATTAAGATTCAACTGTTAAGCACCACATTTTATTTACATTTCTGCTTGTGCTCAAGAGAATTGGAAAAACAATAATCAAAAAGGTTCCCATAAGTGTCTTGCATTCAAGAAAAAATGTAGAAATTACCACCTCCATATAGCATTTTCCAAACACACTGCAATTTTGTAACATATCCTGGCTGATGGAGTCAGCAAAGCAAGTGAGACAAGTAAAAAAATCTGTTCTCTGATGTATCTGCACAATGCGTTCAGCCTGGGCTTACAAATATTAAGCATACATACTGGCCACAACAAAGTGACATTTTGTCAAGAAAGGACATTTCTCAAAGGCTGCAGAATCACTAACCTTAAAACACTGCTTCTTCTATGTTGCATATATTAAGAGGATGTACAAAATATTTGCAAAACAAAAGAGGGCAGCAAAACTTACATTAAATTAAGAAAAAAAGATCAAAAAGTTTTCTTAATAGTAACTAGTTTTGTTTTCCCTAGCAGTTTTGTAACACATCATCAGAAGACTGAATTCCTTGTAAATGTGGTAAGCAGTAGTTTAAGAGAGACCAACAGCTACATAATCATCCTACACACTGTTAATTGTATCTGGCATTATTGCTCAAAGCTCCTACACAGAATGTCAGCTGACTGCCTGAACAGTACTTTGTTCTTAGTGCCTTTGTTAATGACGAATTAAATTATACAGAAGAGAGCTCCACAACCACCCTCACTTTATAAACCTCGACCATTACAGAACCACAAAAATCCTATGGCTTTGCCTAGGGAATGCAGTTATTTCTTAACATGCTACAACTTGCATCCCTCATCTGCAAGCTACCACAATCCATGTTTACACCATGGAGAACTACGTTGCTTCACAGGAAGGAAACAAAGACCAAGAAAAACATTTCCAGAAAAAAAAAAATCTCAACAAGAGTGAGCTTACTACGTATTCAGTTCTACAAAGACCATGACTTCCCTTGCACCTTGCAAATGACAAACAAAAGTACCAGCATCAGAGAACTGCCCAGATTTTATTTAGACTGTACAGCCCAGCTGTAATTTCACTGCTCTGGTCATGCTCATTATCTCTTTCAGTCTCCAACTTATGAAAGAACTAAGTGAAAAACATAGATTTCAGGACGCCTTAAGAAAGGGTCTCTCTCAGGATTCTTCCAATCGCTGTTTTAGCCAACTCAGTTAAAATATGTAACCTTAATTTGTGATCTTTATCAGACTATCTTTGTGATTTAAAACTATATATATAATAATTTGTAAAAGCACAGCTATCTTACTACATCCCCAAACTTGCTGCGAGTCCAATGAACGTTTCCTAAGTTTCCCTGAAAATAACAATGGACATATAGAAAGTCATCAAGGTATTAAGCTCAAAGAACCTGGTTGTCACGCAAACGCAAGAGGTTTGATAAAGGCAAAACGTATGTCTAGTTTTTAACGAAAACATAACAATATCGTCTGTATTGCTTTACTGACCTACTTTCCATTGGTTTGTGTAACAATACACTGTGCAGTGAAGGAAACGTAGTAATATCCCATGTCTTTATTAAATATACATCCCCAGCCCTAGCAGCAAGGCTCTTCTTTTATGGCGACACTGAGTTACTATGAATTTCTTCACAAAACAGGGCACATTAACATACGCCCGTTTACTAAGTGGCGTATGGTAAATTCAGCTTTACTCGTGCAGAGGTGGCTAGAACACAAATAACACTGAGGCGAGAGGGGGTAAACACAACGCCAACATAAAAACGCACAGCGTAGTAAATAATTGCGATCACGGTCCATCCCAGAAACCCAGACACGGTTAAAATTTTGAAAAGGGCTGGAGCCGCCGCGCTGGGTGCCCGCGGTACCTCCGGCTGCTGCACCGCCCATCCCTCCCCGGCGCCCGGCTCGGGCGGGCACCAACCTCCCCGGCCCCTCGAGCCCCCAAGGGCTGCAGAGAACCCCTGGCACCCCCCGNGCATCGCCCGCCGCCCGCCCCGGACACACCGGCCCTGCCCGCACCCGCCATCCCGCCCTCGGCCCCGTGAAGCTTCGCCCCCCCCTGCGGAAAATGAAGCCGGGGAAGCAGCATCCTTGGTAAGGACGGGTATTCCGCACAACAGAAACCAACAAAAACACATGATAAAGCGATAAAGCCGCAGGAAGCAGGGGAGAGCTTCGCTGGAGAAAGGTGCTGCCTGTGTTTTTGTGAGTTTGCGGAAGACTTGCTTGGGAACCCCCTCGGTAACTTTTAAAAGATAAACGGCTTCCAAACCGTGCGTGTGCAACACACGCTGGAGAGCGTTTTGCAGCGCTATGGGAATTGGAATGAAAGCCCACCCAAAACCTGAGCTGCTGATTATAGTTTCTTCCTGAATCAACGTTTTTAAGGGACACACCGAAGGTAGACAGAGTGCAATCCAATGAAGTGACAAAAAAACCCTCAGTAGTAGTACCAACTTACTTGTCTTGGCTATGGAAAAGTTTAAAACTCAGACAGACTGTAGCATATGGAGTTATAGTGTGTGGGAGCCATCCATTTGCAGGAGCTGGGCACAGTTCCCCATAGTAATAACCCAAAATCTCAAATAAATTCCTTAAAAAACAGTGGAAGCGTCAGCCTGCTGAAGCCCTTTACTTCCAAATGGGCTTAAACTGACCATTACGCTTCATCAGGCAGTAAATTGTCCTATTTAAAATGATAAACCAGCAAGAATAGCAGCTGAAACTGAAAACTGTCTACATTCTGACCACTTGCATTGAGTAAGCAAAAGACGTACATGCAGGTAAAAACCCTATAAAATAATCATAGCACCTATCATCAGTATTCCCAAAGGATATATATTCATGTTGTGCCGCACTGGGGAGCTCTATTAGAGTATGTCGTCATTGTCTCCATAGTAACTACGTTTCCAAACAGAAAACAGCAAAGGGAAATAAAAAACTAGCTTAAGGTGGAAAAACAGATACACGATTGTGCTCTGGATTTTTATTTGCCCCTCTTTTTTTTTTTTTTTTTAAGGAGAACATACATCTCAACTGCATCTTTATCATCCATGACACAGCTTCCCTACACCATGATACTAATGTCACATATCCTGTCACATTTTGTTTGTAAAGCCAATCCTATGAGCCATTATACAACAAAATGGAAAAATGCCATGGGTTGGACAGAGATTGATATTCTGCTTTATGATTGATATTCATTCTATCTGCTGAATGCAGCAGACAGCTCAATATTACTAATTTCACTACTTTTAATTCCCTGTCTCAAAAATTACACTTCTAGCTGATAGAGGAATCTGCTTAAATTCTCTTAGAGAAAACAGTATTTACAAATTTCAGCAGAAACGAGCTTTTGCAGTGCTGAGATTGGCTGCCAGTTCTGTTTCCATAGAAATGAACATTGATTTGCTGAAGAACAGGGAGGTGCTTTACAGAACCTTCTCCAGTTTGGGGGGCTGCATATATTTCTGGTGGAGTGAAGGGGCAAAAGTAGTAGCACGTGTAAGATGTATTGTTTAACAGGCAAACATTCTGATCTGGTTCTCTTAATATGCAATATCATTGTGAATGTAAACAAATCCCAAGGTTTACACAGCAGCTCATTCATTCACATAATTCACATTAAAGAAATGGTCTCTGCTTTTACTATCCACATCTGAGGGTAAAGAAAGATGGGCAGAAAATAGTTATTAAAAAAGCCCAAACAAAGGTCAGTAGGAGAGGCAAGCTAGCAGTGGGATATTACTTGAGGCTGTAAGTCATTCTCATCAAGCAAAAGCACTAAGACTTGTGCCCAGTTCCCTTGCTAACCATGGTGCCTTTTCATCTGTTGGCTTTTGAAACTCCTTGTTACATCCTGCCGCAATTATTCCATCCATACTTGTTTCCATGTGCTTTCCACCTCATCTACCCTCCAAGAGGATGTCAGTCTCCAATGGTTCCTTGTTCCCCTCCTCCTCTTTACAGTTCCATCAGGGATCAGAGTCAATAAAGGAAGAAGGTAACACAAGACTTAAGGGACTGTTCCTGCCAGATTCCCTCCAGCACACTCACAGGGACAACAAGATGTTAAATCCACCAGTGTGCATCAGAGTGCAGGTAGGATAGCTTTTCCTCTCCCTGTATTGCTCCCACATATCTAAGCATTCCAACACAATGTTTCTAAAACTCTCCAATGTTGATTCATGTTGGTACAAATCTATTTTTTTAAAATGTATGCTTTGATTATTAAAGTCCCTTGGACAATATTTTTGTATTCCGATTGTTTAAAGCTGTGAGCTGTGAGTTTTTATTCTTTTTTTTTTTTCTTTTTCTCCCTCCTAAGTACACACTGAATAAAAAGACTGAACAACCAACATTAGCATCATTTGATAAGAGCAACCTCAATCACTTCTCTGGATTCTCAGAAATTAGGTCAACACACCAAATATTGACTACCACAGCAGTGTCACTTGGGACTGTGAAGAAGTTGTATTAGCAAGTCCTTCCCTATCCATCACTTGCTGAAGAACACCCCCATCAGTACAGGCAACTTAAGTGGGACAGTAACTCCATCTGGAAAAAAGCCATTCCTTTTGCTGCTAAGAAGGCCCATCATGGGATTTAATTATATCTAAGCCATTTGAACAGGTTTTTCCCCTCTCCATCCCCCCCCCCATACTTTGGAAACATAGCACTATTTCCCCTACACCTTTCCAAACCCTACTACAAAATATCCAAAGCACTAAAAAAAATCCTCAACACAGATGGATTTAGACATTAAAATCTGGCCTTTATCCAGAGATGTTTGATAAAGCTCCTGAAAGAAAAGTTGGCAACAAGGCTACAGGAATTCAACAGTAACTTTCAATCTACACGTGCAAGCAGTGAACACCAATTGTCCTTCAGAGAATAATGCAGCACAAAGCCAAGAAAAAAGCACTAACAATGGAAGTTAGTTAACCTTTTCAGTAACACTGAAAAACTGCCTAGATGGAAGCAACAGATGAACTAGGTTCACGCAAAAATACCCAGAACAATGTATTAAGAGGGATTCCATCTGTGGTACCAAAACAGAATCATAGTAATTTTGCACAGAAATTGCCACCTACAAGACAAGATACATGGTTTATGCTGCCATAGATCAGCATTAATACCTGTGTTTTACACAAGATAAAAATGGCTTAAAAATAAACTTTATTAACTCTCTTAGATAGAGGTAAAAAGGACAGAAGGGCTACATTAACTAGTCCAGCAATGTTGCATATATATATTTTCATATATTTCCACTATTTCAATGCACTTAATATTCCTTCATGTAACATTCTCCTTTCTCCTGAGAACTGCCAACAAAAAATACACATGTAAAATGCATCTCTGAACCTCTCAAACCTATGCAGCTGTAGTAACTTTAAATGCAAGAGATAATGGTTTACACCCTTTCACAATGAGTAAATTTACAATCTAACAGAACATTTATGTAAAACAATTTTCCCCCAAATTAAAATTCTTCCTTAAAAATACTAATTCTTACAAATGAATTTTTGCATTTTTTATGTGTTCAAGAAGAGCAATATTTTATTCCAAAGCAAAATGCAACACAGCAATTCTTACTGCCTCAAAGAAAAGGTTATAAAAAAACATCCCTTTGAACCTAGTCTCTTCTGTTTTCCCACTAACAAGAAAAGGGTGAGAAAATTTAAAAAGCTATATTTGAGTACATTAAGAAACCATATGTGTCCCTCAAAGTATTTCTACTCTTGAATTATTGCACTTTTTAAATCTAGCAGAGCCTCCTCAGCATAGTTACTTTGAAAGAAACATTAACATCAGAAAACTCTCCCTGATAAAACAAGATCTATGACAGGACCTGAGGTTTAGGTTGAATGTTAGAAAAAGGTTCTTCCCCCACAGGGTGGGTGGGCACTGACCAGGCTCCCCAGGGCAGTGGGCACAGCCCCAAGGCTGCCAGAGCTCCAGGAAGGTTGGGATGATCCTCTGGGTACAGGGGGTGACTCTTGGGGCTGGTTCTATGCAGGGCTGAGTTGGACTTTGCTGATCCTTGTGGGTGCCTTCCAACTCAGCACATTCTGTGTTTCTGTGATCTACTGATTCCTTACAGAAGACAGTGACGCTTTCAAAAACAATTTTATTAAAGCCACTGCCACAACACCTGCCTTCTTGTGCTGTAACATTTTTCTTAACTTACAGTTTTAAGAAACAATGATGGTTTTGCTTTTTCATACTATAAAACATTGCATCTAAAAAGTAGTAGGAAGCAACACGTATTCTCTGCACACCAGGTTCTCTTTTCTTGAAATATACCAGAAATAAGGAGCTCAAACTCAATGAAGTCTTAACTGCAGCAATCGTCTTTGAATGCTGCAGCTGAAGTAGTAAGTCAGTTACTTCTATAATTTAAAACTCCATCTATTAAAATCATGATGCATCATCTGCACTAACACATCACACACCCATCACAGAAGTACCATTTTCTTTTAGAAACACAATGCAAAATAGGATAAAGGTTCACCTGATCTTTTTTCCCATGCATGAACACTTTGCAGCATTCTTCTATCCTCTACCGAGCACATCTGTAACTTGTTAAATATTCACTGCTCGTTTCCATGCAGTTTCAACACCCTTTCCAATTGTATTCTGACCACAGTCCAGCAAATACTTCCAGTAAAACAGTATAAGCTTGTTTCACCAGGTGTCTCATTTTCTTAGCCTTTACATATGTTTCTATTCAGCCATCTCACGTTGATAATGCTAATATTTATATATTTACCTTGTATTAATCAGAAGCTGATTATAAATATATAATCTTTCAAACTCACCACTGATGCTGCTTAAAATCATATTTCCAGAGTTTCTTACGTCATCAAATTTTGTAAAGATTGTTTGTAACCTAGAAAGAACAAAACCAACAAAGTATTTTTATGTCTCTGAAATCCCACCAGCTACTGGTAAAAACAGAAATCAACTTATTAGCATATATAAAGCATCAATACAGAATATACAAGGGATTAAGAGTATCAAGAAACAATTTGTACATGATTCCTCTTTAGCATCTTCACACAAATGCACAGAAAACTAAGTCAACAGAGAACAAAACTGAGCATTGTTATTAGCATGATTAAAAATAACACTCTAAAGTTCTGGTTCAGTAATAATATATATTGAATTCAGATGATTTTCATATTTATTCATACACAACAGCAAAAGAAAACAATTTGAACTATGGAATGTTCATGTAGGAAAAAATAGGGATTACTATTTAGTTTATTCAGAGACAATTACTCATTTCCTCACAATTTTTATTCCTCAAAATTTCCTGAGTTTAGTTATTAAAATACTTTTGTGGTAGCACATGCACAAGAAAAAACACTAGACGCTTTAGTTTGCATGTCCAACGTGCACATCACTGATTTTCACTCTCAATAGAGAACACATTGCAAATGCTTTGTGAAGTGCAAATAGCAAAAAACCCCAACCAAACAAAAAACAAACCCAAAAGAACATCACACCAAACCAAAACTCTCTATTTGCAATGTAGTCCCAAAAGGCAAATAATGGTATTTAAGCAAAAAAGCTGTCAAAACATTTCAACAGCCATCTCTCTCATCACTTCTGCAGAAAACTCAATAAAAGCAGTGGAGTATCTCACAGAAAAAAACATGACCCACACACTAGGAATATGTTTGTACTGACATAATACATTGTTCAGCTGCAAACATGTGAGAGTATTTTCTTATATTTCTCCAAAGGCTTTTTTGCATTTTATACTACTCAGAATATGGTAATATGTAACACACACATGAATTTTTAGCTCCAGGATTATCAGGACTGAATCCTGATTTTAAATGAACGAAGTTATGAACTACAAATGATGTGACAGTCTTCAAGTCTCCAAACAGGTACAGCTCAGCTCCATTAACAAACCTGGGGACTATATAACCCAATTCAAAATTTGCTAAAATCTTGCACCCAAAGTTTGCGCTGCATTTACAGGTCACAATCCAAACTAATTTAAGACAAACCAAGAAAAACAGGTAAGAACAACACCTGGGTATGAAGGAGAAAGTCAAGGGCACACAAAGACTTAACCTGAACATTTCCCCATGCACACATCACTTTTACCCAGTGATCCATGTAGGGAGGCTGCACATTCTCACTGGGCACAGTCTACATTCTCATAGACTGCATACCCCTTTCACTCACTGGCACCTCATTCATCTAAGAATGAAGAATGTGATAAAATAATGAAATGCAGGTAGACGACAGCATAAAAATGTGAGCCTTTCTCAGCACCTTCCAACAATTTAGGACTCTCAGAAGGTATTATTTTTACTTTCGAAATACTTCTAAGCAATCGGCTACAGGGCAAATTTGTCCTGGACTTAGCAGGCCCACAGCAAGAACTGTATGGATTTAGCTGAGAATTCCACAAGAAGGCCTACTCTACTGCAAGCATCTAAAAAAACTCCGTCAAACCCCTCCTTGATCATTTAAGTCAATAACCCAAAACACAGACCAACAGTTTTTCTACCATCTCAACTTATCTCAAAACTCTGTGTTGCTCAGTAGTAATTTGCCTAATCTTTCCCTCACGTACTTGCCAGTCTTCTCCCTGGAACCCATTATCCTGTCCCCTCTGCACCACTACTGCATTTACAAGCACTGCTGCCACAGCAAAGTGTCTGAAACGGCACCAACTGACAAATGTCACTGCTTTAATATTAAACTGAAGTTTAATATTAAAGATCGATTTGTAAACCAAAGGCAATTTAGAGCAAAACGGGTTTTTTTGCAATTCAGACTTAAAAAAGTAAAACTTTTGAAATGGAATGTTTTTTGGGTACTAGCATTTACTAATGACACATGGAATCCCATTAACATGCCATGTGCTTTCAGCCATACACAGTGAAAAATCCACACAAGAATCAATATGTATAGCAATGCATTAGGCCACCTTGCTTTCACAACAAGAAGTTGATGTGTTTACTTCATATGTACCATAGCAAGTACTTTTAGTGTTTACCAGTGATTGTGAGTTCCCTTCAGCAATGCTGGATTCCACTGCAAACACTGCATTAACAGTTCATCTAGTTAGTGAGGAAAAATTAACACTGCATCTGAAAGCCTAAAACTGTTATCCTGAGAGAAACTGAACATGACTAGAGAGATCAACAGATCTCCTTTAAAGTTTCACTTTAATTTTTGTAGCCTGTAAGGCTGACGCTATTCATTTGTCATACATATTTTAGAGAATTCAAAAGAAGAAAAGTATTTCCTTCTCTTTTGAACTTAGTTTTCAAAAATGCTTTCCTGAGCGTTTTAAACAGAAGGTAAAAACAAAATGCTTCCTTATAAACATGTTGTTATAATACACAAATTGCCTCTCACTCTGGGCAAAATATTTGATAAAGTACTAACTATGAACAACAAAAAAATGTGTTTGTCAGCACTGGGTGCTATGTCATCAGTGTTGCAGGCTGGAGAACAAACACACAGTACTGCCACTCCTAAAACTTTCAAAGCATGTCTTTATGACCAGAGGCACTCTACAGTATTTGTCATAACTACAACACCACCAAAAAAATCCATTATAACACAGCTGTCAAAATGGTAAAGCACTACTGTAGATCCAACCCTCTCTTTAGTACAGCTTACAGGAACTGTAACTACTACTTTGTGAAGTCTCTCACAACAAGTTTCTTCCTCCCTCTCCTCACTACCTCCTCTTCTTATATTTCTTCACAGAGTCACAAGCAGCAAGGCAATATGATCTAAAGTCTCTAAAATTATTGCAACCACAATCAATTTAGGAATGCTTACAGGAGTTCAGCTCCTGGCAAAAGAGAGCCTGGCCAAGAGGAATCCAAGAATGTTTACAGGGCTGGATGAAGACCAGTTTCACCAGCCATGAGGAATGTTCTTTGAGAACAGCAGCATTATTACTGCTTTATCTCCAATCTGCAAGCCCAAGTCTGGATATGGAATCATAATCAATCACTGAAGTCATCAGTCAATAGAAATACTATTTCACCGGTGGACAGAAATATTATTTTCTTTCTCAGAAAAGACACAGGCAGGTCTTCTGCAACTTCACATATGGAGGGAAAAATCCCCACTGACAAAAACCACATGTTCAGGACAGCAGGCCAGTTCTGCATGTGCTGTCTCATGAATGAATCAATGCAAGAGGTTGTATTGTTTAAATGGGGGCTCCTGGCAACCTGCTAAACCCTCTCCTCCAGCAGAAGACAGGTTTGTATCCAAGTATTACCACATTATGGGATGATGTCCAATGGGAAGAACACAGCTTGAGCTGATGTGCACACACATGGAAACACGGATGCTCCCCAAGAATATGCACTACACTTCTAGACTGGAAAGTTGTTATTCATGACCCTGCTTGATGGAGTTCAACTGTTCCTATGACAGGCAGAGGGGGATACCTAAAGTTTGGACCTTGTCATGAAGAGCAAAAGAGTACCACTCACTCCACCGTCAACAGCAGAAGGATAAAGGAGAAGAAAGGGTGGTAACTAGTCTGTTGTTTGTGTCCAAAGTGAGTCTAAAGCAGGAAATGGCTCATATGAAACCTTGCACTTACTTCTCCTTCCAAGAAAAAAAAAAAAAGGCTCTTGTAGACATGTGTCCACATCTGGACACACAGATGGACCTTATCTACAAAATGAACTAGACAGATAAGTAGAATGTGCATACCACATAAAATGTGGTATTCAGAAATGCATCCTGCAATATGCTTTAGCATTTTAGGATATGAAGTTGTGGCCTTAGATATCAAAACTAAACAAATAACTGGTTTTATACATTTATGTTTCTTAAGCAGTAGTGGGGAAATCTGTCAGATGAATTCCTAAAAGATAAAAGCTTTTAACACTCACACTAAGTAACAGCTATCCAGAGCCACGTATACTATTTCCATTCAAGGAAGATCAACCACACAGATTCCGTATCGTTCAATTCAATTCAATTTGGACCACAGAGAACAAAACCTATTCACCATTCTTGGCTCACTGAACAACAAATAAAACGTCAACTTTCAGTATTCACAAATATATTAACAGTAATCCTTCCAGGCCTGATACCAAAGACTGTCAAACCTCTTTGGCAGCAACTTGAACAAATGGGAAAACAACATCCAGATTTCCAACCACTGACTTGATACTAATTTCTAAAAGAGAATGTGTTTCAAGCAGAAAGCACAATACTGTTCTAGGATTTGTAAGTTGAAAGCTAATAAATACGAAGAGCAACTCATTGATTTTATTTATAAACAAACTCAAATTATTCTTGGTAAAGAACAGAAATCACTGAAGAAAAATAAAGTTAAACAAATGGAGTTGAACTACAAAGTAAGAGCCCATATTTGATTCATTACCTGGATTCCAATAGGTCCAATAACCCTCTCTAGAAAATCTAGTATTTTCCACAAAGGCAAACTCTACCAGGTGCAGATTACAAAACCTTTTAAACCTACTATTATTAAATTACTAACTATATTTGGCTTTATATAGACACAACATGTATATAGCATTTGCATATTTAAGAAAGCTAAACAATTCCTCAAAACAATGCTTGACTGACTTTCCTGCCTTCCTTTCAGCAAACAGGAGCTCTTATTTTCAGTGCTCCAGGACAGAGTGCATTCAAGCAGCAACACACAGCTCTCTAATGTGTAATTTTTAGGTGAACTAAAGAAACCTACATTGTAATAATGTGTGCACCAAATACTGAAGGAATAGGTTTTTCTGCTAACGTTGATGTTTACACAGAATTTTAACACAGTGACATAGAGAAGGAGCTGCAGTGCAGTTCTTTAAGGCTGAACTCAACAACTGAAAGCAGCCGTGTCTGAACTACAGATTATCTGTAATACTTAAAACCTACCCAGACACACAAATATGAAGAGATTCCCCTGAAAATAACGATGAATACTCTACACCAAAGTCTTTTTTCCACAGCTCATAGCTCCTGCATAACCACGTGAAAATTTTAATGCATCTAAGCAAACGGAAAGCTTCTGACAGGCACTGGGGAAGAAATGTTTTAAATTAGCTCTGCCTCTGAAGGAACAACAGTCTGAGCTACCACAGAGCTAATCTGTCTTTCCTGAGCTTTGTCAAATGCCTTCTTTGAGTAAGAAGAGACTATAGGAGCTCTGCTTTCTGTCAGCAATGGATGGGACAGACTTAGCAGCCTCAACTCAAGTAAACCTTAACTCCTGCCTTAATGCCAGCCTGAAAACTGCCACGGAGGACACAGCACCCAGACACAGCTCATATACTATTTTACACTAGCCTTGACTGTCAGATCCAAACCCACTGAGATTCAGTGGCAATGACCCATTTAACATGCACCAAGTAGAGTCTTGCTTCTTTATGTAAATGCAAATGATACAACCGTGCTTGCTTTCAGATAGGGCAATTTTGTATTCAACTGATTCAGACAGTAGAAACAACAACTTTGCACCTACTGCAACTAAATGAGAAGCTGTTGATTGCCCTGAGGATACAAAGCACCTATGGTGTTTAATCCTATTTGGATCCCAAGATGTACTCAGTTTGTATCACATGGAATTGAGAGTGGTGAGGCTGTATGGTCAGACCCAGCATCCACTGTACAAAGGCTGTGTTACCTGTGCCCTTTTATTCTCTGGTCCAAAAGTGTCTTAATGCAGGAAAGATCTTCTCTGGTATGTTTCAGTTATCTGCTAGGAAACTCAATTTTTGGAATTGTAGTCATAATATGGCTTAAACTTCTGTGGTAACCTTATATCCTATTAATAGCCTAAAAATGTGTACAACTTCTCATTCCCATAGGCAAGGTAAACTTTTGCCTAAACATGCTGAACTCTGCCTGGAATGTGAAACAGTAAATTCAACATCTTTCTCCTATGACATTTTTATAGAGTTGTAGAATCATTTTAATCATCTAGTTCCAACCGTGCCAGGATGGGCAGGAGCACCTTCCACTACATCAGGTTGCTCAAAGCCCCATCCAACCTGGGTGTGAACTCTGACAGGGATGGGGCATCCACAACTCCTCTGGGCATCCTGTTCCAATGACTCACCACTATCATAGTAAAGAACTGCTTTGTAATATCTAACTTAAACCTACCCTCTTTCAGCTTAAAGCAATTCCCGCCATCCTATCACTCCACATCATTGAAGAAGTCCCTCTCAGCTCTCTTGTAGGCTCCCTTTAGGTACTGGAAAGTACTGGAAGGTCTCTCCAGAACCTTCTCTTCCCCAGGCTGAAAAACCCCAGCTCTCAACCTGTCTCCATTGGAGAGGTGCTAATCAATTTAGAGAGCTCCTAATCAATTTAGTGGCTCTCCCTTGGACTAACAGGTCAACATTCTCCTCAGGTTAGGGGCCCCAGAACACGTATTTTGATACATTATCAAGATGTACTTTTATATCCTACAAATTATTATTAAAAACTAGGGCTCTTAGTTTTTCAGAAGGGTGTGAGGAGGCATAGTATCCCTTCTGACACCCTCCCTTACACCAGGCAGTCAATATTTTTAGCTTTACCAAAATCAAGATGTGAGATGACGACTCAAGGTAAAGTGGTATGTTGGTTGATAAGGGGTTAACACATTTTTAGAAGTGTAAATTGTTTTAATAAGGAATTTAAGAGATTTTATTAAATAAACAAGTCCTTTCCACTAAGTGCAACAAAACAATGACTACTTTTGTTTTATATAAACTAATATACACACAATACGGTCAGGAACACTAGTTGAAAGCAAAACCAACTAGAAGACGAAAGAAAAAATATAGTAATTTTAAAACAAAGTTTTTAGTGCATTTAAAGATCTGACAAAGAACAGCAACACTTACAGGCTCAGAATTACAAAACCAAAACAGGTAACTCACCTTCCAGGGGGAATTCCTCTCTTTGCAAGATCTACTCGTACTTTCTCTCCCACATGTCTATAAACCTCCACAATGGCTAGTATGGCAGCATCTCTCACCTGTGAACGCAGTTTAAATTGTTAGTTTCAGGGTAACAGAAGCCAAAATAACTTTTACTGACAGCCCACTAATCTTCCAGTGTCTGTCGACCTGAATACCAATTCATTTCACAACACAGTTGAAACAGTGAGGATGACAAGGAAACACAACTGTTATTTCAAGATGATATTTGTTCCAAGCTACGGTATCCCCAGATGGTAAAAAATTCTAGAAATAACAGCTTTAGAAGGAATTTCTGGGATTGACATAAGAATAATATTTGTGGAAAAAACATTCTTTATTTAGGACCCTATCACAGTGGGGTAGACATTCAGAAGTTAGTTCCTGTACTCAGTCTTGACACTTCATCTTGCTTTCATCTGTTTCAACATGCAGAAAGGTCTTTCTGGAAAACTAAGGACCTGACTGCCCACAAGAATGGGCCAAAATGATCAACGTTTTCTTTATTTACTCCAGCCAGAATCAGGTGGCATGTCATCAGCACAAGAAAGGGAGTAAGGCAAGATTGTGGAAGGGGAAAGAACAGTTAAAACAAGGAGTACTTCTTTAAAAAGTTTAAACCATAGTCATGACAGTAACAACTACCAAAAATGTATTTCAGTAAACACTATTATTCTCTATAAAGAATGACTGGAATGACTTTAGTATTGTTCTTTGCAGCAGTTCAAACTCAACACACAATTGCTCTAGCAAGATCTGAACTACATCTTTACTAATGATCAACAAACAGAACAAATTCTTAACAGAATTTCTCTGTAACGGAACAATGCTATGCTATCCAGAGGAGACAAGACCTTTGCTTGCACTCAGAAATTAAGCATAAAGACCAATCCTGTTTGCAAGACCATCTCCTACCAATGCTATCTTCTCCCTTATTGTATTCTTAGCTTTTTCGTTCAAGCACAACTTCAGATAAATCAAGATATTTTATCCATTTCCACTTGAAGATTTTCTGACATTCAGATGCCACCATTATGAACTGTGTCCTGATTTCCACTGCAGATGTTCTTGCTTATTTAACTGATCTTAACAACAGTCCTGGCATGTTCTCATATGCCATTTGGGTTCCATTTAGGAAATAATTACACATAATGTTATCTATAGCAAATTTGGCAAACTATTGCAAGTTTCACATAGGAGCTGCTTCTGGAGGAAATTCTTTGTGTCAATGATTTTTTAAAAATTTATTTTCTTTCAACATGCTCTATTAAAGTAATTACTAGTTTCCACCTCTGAAGATAAAACTAAAGGGACCAGTATATTGCAATAGTGCTGCCTTTCCAACTCCACTTTCATCTTCCAGTGGATGGCCTGATTAAGAAGAAAATGGGTTTACTTTTTGTCATGGTAGAAAATAATGATCTGCTGTACACAAGCACTCCATCAGCTTTTCTTTATTTCGCTTTCGTTGCTCTGTCAAAGTATAGTTGTTTAAGCCCCAGTAAGTGATGAAATCCTTACCTGACTATTGGAGTCACCAAATGCTATACACAGATGTGGTACCAACTTGCTGAGGATTAATGGTTGTGCACCATAACTAGAAATAAAATGTATAAAAAAAAATCTTTTTACAGAAAATACTTTATGCAGAAATGAACTTTTAGCTTAGCATTCATAGAATACAAACTGATATCAATCAAGCTCGGTCTTTCTTACTACTAATTTGTCTAATTTTAAATAAGATTAAAATTCTGTAACTTTAGTCTTTCTTTCAGAAAGCTCACTAGTCGTTTGATTTTCCCCGTGTATTAATCTAACTGAATCAGACTTCCTGAAGTATTAGTTTCAGGAAAAAAACACATTCAGAGGAAGGATAGAGCCATTACATCTCCATAGAAACAAAAAGCTTACATGTTTAGGGTAGCAACAAGACACAAACACACTCCTTCTCGGGATCGGTAATTCTTGTGTTTAAAACCAAGAGCAAGGCGTTCCCAAATGTACTATAAAAGCAGAAATAATTGTCTTTAATTACCAGGAGCACAATACAATGTAATTCTATCCATATTTTATAATTACATTCATAACAGTTGCAAAAAAAAAACCACACAAAAAAACCCGGAAGACAGGTCCACTGGAAAAGTGATAAAATTAACTTATAAAATGCACGATATGGAACACAACACAGATTAATTCTAGGCCAAAACCAATTCCTAAAAAACTCCTTCCATCATCTAGCTTAGTATTTTTATTGCTTGAGGAACAGCTCTTAAAACACACAGGATTGTTACAGTTAATGCACACAAAACAAACATGTACAGTACAAACTACTGACTCAAGCATAAGTTGCCGTATTCTCTCTGCTTCATATTCTGTTTCCCTGCCAAAATTTCCCCTCATCCATTTTAGCTTGTACTTATCCATACTCCTGCTGTCCCGCTTCTCCCTTACTTTTGCTTTAAATTTAATTTCTTCTTTTTCCCCGATTATTTCTTGCCCATTCGCTCTAATTCCTCCGCTTCCATTTTTGCTGCTTTCGGTTCTCCCTTTCCGCGCTGCTGCCGCTTCCTGTGCCCGCCCCTCCGGCTCACGGAACCCTCCGGCGCCTTCTGGCGCACTCGCCTTTCACCGCCCGCTCGACCCTTTCCCTCCTCCTTAGCGCTTTACCTCTCCATCTCCCTGCTGCTCCCTAGCTGGATGTCACGGTGCGGGGAGCGTGAACATGGAGCTTACGGGAGCGGGAATTCTCGGTGGTGCTCGGGAGCAGAGGCACAGGCTGGGACTGCAGCTCTCCCCGGTGCAGCGCTGCCATGGCAGCCCCGCCAGCATCCGGGAGCGTTGCCTAGCGATGGATGGGATGGCTGCACCCCGGCAAGGGCTGCCCCATCCGGGAGCGTTGCCTAGCGATGGATGGGATGGCTGCACCCCGGCAAGGGCTGCCCCATCCGGGAGCGTTGCCTAGCGATGGATGGGATGGCTGCACCCCGGCAAGGGCTGCACATTGGCAGCCCGGGCACCTCCCTCTTCCCAACTGCACCTGGAGAGGTGCGACTGCAGCCTAGAAGGACGCCATGCAAACCTGCTAAAATGCTGTTATATACTAATTATTGCTACCGCGCTCGGCTTTCTGGAAACAAAATCCCCTCACAAACAGCTACAACCAACAAAAAGAGAGAGTGGAAGAGCAGGCAATATGCATCCTCTTTATTAATGAGGTGGCACACTTCACATCAGACATGAAATTTTCCAATTAGAGCCCTGCTTGATAATTTTGTCCCATCTGTGGTGTTTTGTTTGTTTGTTTTATACTTCATTTGGTTTAGAGAAAACAAACCTTAGACAAGAAGGATATGGCCTGCCAAATCTGCACAACTTAACAACAAAGAACAGGATTTTATGGAAGAAAACATCCTTCCAATTAACTCACTGTCACGGACAAACATGGGAAAAAGGAAATCTCCTTGTTAGATGTACAAAAATACAGATGGACAGGGAACTGTAGAGTACTGAAACAAAGCAGACTGAAGAGAAATTTAGTCTTTCACTAAATTAAGAACTTTCTTTAAGAACTGAATTCTTCTAAACAGAGAAATTCAAGCAGCTGCTTAGAAATTTCAACTCTCACAAGTTGCTAGTGACAGCTGATGTCGACCTCCCTTTGTCCCATTCATGCACACTTACATCCCTATATTTTTATGCCTTCCTGCCCATAACCAGCTACATCTAATTCTTGCTCCTAAAACCCCCCCAAACAACAAACACATCTGAAACAAGAAAACAGATTGTAACAATGGGACAAATTAAATGTTATTCAACAACAGACTAGGAGAGACTAGTTGAATAGAAGAAAACTTACAGGACTTATTCTCAAAAAATTATTCCACCTAGCTCTTCTAAAGAGGTGTTTCTCTGCAGCAAAGAGTGCCTACAGCTCTCTATTTCAGTGTTGGAGGCCAGGAAAGACTTCTCTGTTTTGGTCCCTGCTGTGAAGATGATTGATGCTTTTCATCCAAATTTTTAATGTTCTATAAGCTGTCCCAAGAGCAGACAATGAAAGGCAGGCTTCTCCCATGCTGGGGGAGTTCCTAGGAGATCCATATGTTCTCTTCCATACACACACTGTTCCTTGGACCCCATGAACCTTGCACGCTTTCTGACACAGAGAGTAATCTTCAAAGGGGATGGAAACCTCCTTCCATCACCTCTGTGTACAGCCTAACAACTCTGCACAAACTGAAAGATGGACCAGTAATCTAAAACTTTCATAAGGGCTTAGCACAAAGCAACTACCATCACATTCTTTATCAGCAGCTGTTCAAAACTGAGGTATCTTCAAGATGCTCTGCTGTAGAGGTTTGTATTCCAGGTACTTGGGAGCATCTTGGGCACAGAACACATCATTTATGAACTCCTGGCACTTAGGCACAAAAAAAGGCTGTTATTTCAGGCAAACAAAGCAACTGTGAATAATTTTCTCACTTCAGATCAAGTCTGCATATTCCCTATGCACAAACGTTCAAACTTTTATCTATGAATAAACAAAGCCAGGAATTAGCACACAGAAGAACTTCATTTTTGTTCCATATTAACCTCTGCACTTAAAACTCAGAAGAAGATTTTCTTCAGAAATTAAAAACTCAAATAGTAAGTTCCTACTCACAGCCAGGGTCCCCAGAATTCCAAATAACATCACTGCTCAAGACCATACTCTTGTTAAACAATCCTACATTTTTCAGGCTTGTAGAGTAGAAATACAAGATGAAGCACTTGGAAGGCATGTAATGCTAAGAACTCAAGGTTGAATTAAGCAAACCTCCTCTCAACCAAAGATGACAAGTCAGAAGGCAACTTATCCCCACTGCAGTTTGTCCAAGGTTCACAGAGCATCTCTAAGTTAGAAAATCTGCACCTCAACCACAGGACTAGTCCTACATGTTCAAGTACAAAACTAATTCTAAAATAAATTTGGAGCCAAATAAAGTTATTTATTCTCATTATGCAAACTCAAACTCAGGAGATGCTTCAAACATGCTTTAAATAACAAAGTCCTGTCACATGACATAAAAGCATCTACTCAAAATTTATCTACAATATGCAAAAACCGCACAAGCACACAATATCAAGATTTTTATCTTTAGCTGAACAATGCATTAGTGCCAATCCATTACAAGTCTCTTTAACATTTACACCATTCACACTCGCCATAATATTGTGACATATTCAAAGTTCATACATAAGTCATAAGCTCACTGGGGGCCTACATCTGAATCTACATTAAGTATCATACCATGGGTGGTGCTGCTTCATCCATCAATTTCAGGATAAGATTCTGTGCTTGCTCTCGAACTTGGTCTTTGGCATCTCCCATACGATCTATCAAAGGCATGAGAACTACAGGAGAAGGGAAAAGAAGAAAGAAAAAAGATTAAACATCCAATGGAGATTTTCTAACATTTAAAGATACTTCCTGAAACACATTTAATATATATGTCATTCAAAAATAAAAGCTGATTTTTGGTAGGTCAAAATATTTTAGAGTCTCAAATGAATTTCTGAGTATTTTACAAGACTAACAACAAATGCATTGGGCTGAAATGGAAGAAAATAGTATCCTTCAAAATGTCAAAAAGAAAGGAAGTTTCCCATCTTGAAAACTGCATGAATGACTTCAATTTAATCTTCAAAAAGTTTGCCAGTAGCTTCTGAATGTCTGGCTTTTCTGAAAAATAATGGTAGGCATGGCAAGTGGCGAAGAACTGGAACAGGGAAAGAGAACTATTTTAAAATCAATTGGATTTTGCTGTTTAATTACAAGAATTTAAAAGTTTTAAATCATCCTATTAACACAGTGTATCTTCTGGAAACTCTGCCTTACTTCAGTAAAAGTGACTATTTTAAAACAAGCATCCTCAAGTAATATTTAACTGAAATTGCATAATAGCTGATGATTTCACATCCTAAGATGCAGAATAAAATCAAAGGCCTTGCCAATTCTTTTTGTTTGCTTTTCTGGACAGAAGTTTATAATTACATCAAATAATGCTACAATATTAGGAAAGGTATCTGAATGAATGCCCAGATCAGTGTTGGGCACGATGTCCTGCTATACCTGTTCTCAGTCCTCCACACACACCGTGGGAGATCCTTCCCCCAGTGCCTTCAGCACACCACTGCTTAAAAACAGGGGGGGATGACCCAGAACGTGCTCCCTTCCCTCAGGACATCAAACTGACATGGAATTGCTGGAGGTGTCATCTCCCATGGGACAACTGCTTCAAAGTCAGTATAGGCACGTGTTACACCACCTAGAAAAAGCAGCATTACATGCTAATGGTAACATTTACCTGCTGACAGCTCAGCCTTCTGCATCAGCTCTTATTTCTCATCTGATCTGCAGTTTTCCATGAGCTGCAAGTATCAGTCACATAAGGTGGAACTTACTCAACACAGCCCACAATACTCACCCAGCTCATCCTTCAGCTCCTGTGCTCTAGTTAAACTGGGACTAAGCTTGCAATCACCATGCCATTTATTTCAAAATTCTAAAACTAGCATCATGTTTACCTTAACTTCTTTTTGAGACTAAAAAATGATACAATAAGTTAAAAATCACTTTTTGCTGCAGTCGGTGCTACATCACTGAACACCTGAGAGTATTTTACAGTTGCTGCCTGATCTCACTCAGCAGACAGAAAAATTAATTTTGCTTTTCTACTCGCAGAAGAAATAACTGTATCGTGCTATTTTTTGAAAGAGAGGTCTGAAATAATTTGATCAGTGCTGAACAATTTTATAGTAATAAGTAAACAACAAATTTGCAAGCAAAAGAAAGGCAACAGAATCAGAAGGTCTTCTCAGTCCTTTGTTCCTACATTAAAAGCAGCAGTTGTTTCTGTACCATGATTGTTCCTGGACAAATAAACTGCTGAAGTTTGAATTTCCCCTCCTGCAACATCTGAACGCTTTCTTGTTGTCCTAATCTGAGTATTTAATTCTACTGGCTCTGGATACTCCACTGACACCTTCTGCCACAACTATCAAGGTTTTGTGTTTTTCATGTATCTTTTTTCTCTTTCTCCTATGAAGAAATTATTACAGCTACTTTCATTTTACTGTTTCAAGAGAAGAGTCGGGGTGTTTTTTGTTTGGGGGGGTTGTTGCTTGGACAGTGTCTTTATGGTTTGATTTGGGTTTTTAAGGGGTGCTTTTGTTTTGTGTGGTGGTCAGGTTTGGGGTTTTTCCATTTTGTGAATGCACGAGAAACATTCAGAACTCAAGAAGTGATTTTTGAGGGTACAAAGCTGAGCCCTCCTACGAAATTCCAATCACCCATATACCTACTGACTACATTTTACTTGCCAACAATACTTTCCATGACCATTTTCAGCACTTCTGAACTAACCCTGTCCCCATACCACACACTGGTAGTGAGGTTCACCACATTACCCTGATTGTTGGGCAGCTGAAGGCAACTTTACAGAGGGAAACAAACCCAGGCAGTGCCAGTCCTGTGGGAACACGGCTCCTTTGTGACTAATTAGCACGCTGAGTCACTTGTCAGAGCTGCAGATACCAGGGCTCCACTCAAACCACTAAGATCAAGCACAGAGAACAGCTATTAGAGGCTGCTGAACAGATGAGGTCACCAAGTTAAACTCATCTATGACACAGCCTGCACATTTCAGCTACTGAACACTCTGCTTTGTGGAGCTCTGACAGAGGGACAGCCTGCTGTGGGAGCTGTTAAAGGGCCCAAGTGCCTACAAGCTTAGCTTTTTCCCCCCAAAACTCAAGTAAGGCATGATATATCTGTTTGCACAAGACAAATGAAATTAGGCTATTGAATTCTGGCAACCACCAGCTGGTGTTCAGTTTGGTAGTTCATCTTTTTTGTCAGAATAATCTCTAATAGGAAATTATTTTAAGTTGGTTGCCTATTGATCAAGTTTCAAAACGCTCAACCAGAATGGGATCCTGACCAAACATTATTTCAATCTGAATTCCTCATGGCTCCTTCACTTTTTCTCCAAATATTAGGGCATGTCTAGGGAGGGCTATAGTGAAAAATAGCTGAAGTCATATTAGATATCCTTTCTATGAATGAGTGGGAAACACATCTACCTAAAAATTCTGATGTTTGAAACCCTTGGGTCCATCTCAGCATCATGTTTTACTCATCACCCTTGTCTTTTCTCAACTCCAAGCCTCATGGCCTTTCCTTATACCTCTGTAGTCTTGCCCTGTCAAAATCACAGAGCACAAGAAACTTTTGAGTTCTCATAAGAAATCTCACCTACACCCAAATAGCATCAGGGATGACAGATTTTGCTCTACATCAGGATAAGGCCGTGCTATTACTGGAAAGCAGCAGCTTTGCCCACTCACTATGCCAACCACTGTTTCCTCCTCACAGCCCTTACCACCCCTTGTACCAGTATTTCTCTGTTTACAAGGTGAATTGGACAACATACTCGGACATTCCGAATTATGTACGTGTCAATCAAAAGCAAGACCCAAGAGGTGTGTTGGAAATGAGCCAACAGGAACAGACCGTGGCAGTTTTGGCACCTTACAAATTATCTATTGGGTTTTAGTGCACCAAGGTTTTATAAAAATGTACTTTGGCCAGCTTTAGATGGGTTTCTATCCCTACCAAGAAGAGCTGAAGTGATACTTGTAATACAAGGGCACCCTTTACCAAAATTCACTTCTCTCTGTAGAAGATTAGAACACTACTACACATCCCAAAGAATGGATGACCAGAAAATGTATAACTTAAAAACAATGCCTTTTTTTTTTCTCTTCCCTATTTCATTCCAAATACAACTGAACAATCATTTTGGCTGGTACTTTTCCTTTAAGTTGTATATACTTTCTCATCAGCATTATCAAATTATTGTCCCTCCTTATGCTGCAATATAAATATAAAAATTTGGTCATTCCTGGCATCAACTTAGAAACTCAACAATGTCAAATAGATGTTGCAGTTAACAACTGGTGGTGAGGTGAGGTGAGGTGAGGGAGGTAGGAAGGTGAGGGAAGCAAGACCACATGAGAAGGCTGTATTCAAAGTGGTAGCCTCCTAACAAGTTACTCAGTGAAGTATACCATTTGTCACACACAGTCTGGATTCACACATCCCTACTGTTTCATATTAACCTCATCCATCTTATGTCTTCTGTTGCCTAGTTTCTTTAATTATTTCAGAGGGATTTGGAAAAGCTAGTAACATATGGTATCTTTATTTCTGTTATTTATTTCTGCTGATATGCTGAGAAACATTGTATTAGATTTAGGAGACCATGATTCCTTCTGCAGTTGCTGTTTGGTTTTTGTGAAGCACTACAGTCCATTCAACCTGCCTTTTTGCCACATTTTAGCATATTGCCAAATCTTCTTACTGCTTCCAGCCACTCCTGAGGTTTTCCTGTTAGGATTTCTACATTGTTACATCACAATTTTACAGGTTTTGGTTGCTGAAGAAAACTTAAAATTGTTAGCAAAAATATTCTATAGCACAGTAATTCAACCAGATCTACCTCAAACCAATCTTCTGTTTACATCTGATCTGTTATTTATGCCTTTTTACTTTCTATTATATCCCTAACAGAGGTTATTATCCCATTAGTTTCTTTCTCCATTGTCTTCCTTCTCTTGGCTTGGTAAACCTAAATAAATTTTAATTTATACAAATTCAGATAATAATTTTATTACCAGTAGTTGGACAGTAGATGCATGAGTCAAGGCCAAAACCAGCCTTTGGAGTCAGATTACAGCCTTGAGAGATTAAATATTTATTTCCTCTACTGGGATTGAAGATGATAAAATAGGTAAATCACCAGAGTCAGTGCCTACTGTGGCATCCAATGTACTTTTCAAAACTTGAGCAGCTTAACTACATGACCCATGCAGCAAAGAATGCCCCAGGTAGCACAATTTCCTCCTGTTAAACTTTAACAAGAATTCCTTCTGGAGCTTTTCCTTTTGTATTATTGCTTTTTCTTCTCTCCTGACCACTTATGTTCTTTGTATACCTGTGCCTATTTTAAGTTACCCATTCCTATGAAACAACTTTAGATACTCCATTACTGCAAATACTTACAAAAAAGTATTAAGTAAATAACAATCTTAACTGAAGAAACATTGTCAATGTTGGCAAAAGTTCTGCTACTAAAAAGAAAAGTCTTTGAGGACAGAAACAGATTAAACCTAGGCAGCACCATGTCCCTGGTTCCCTCAGAAACCTGGCCAGCTGCGACTGCAGCATTAAACAGCTGTCACTAGAAAGGAGGGAGGCAAACAGCTGCCTCTGCAATGGGAGCAGCCTCTTGTTCTGGTTCCCTGGGAGAGAATGGGATCCTCCAGGGGCTCCTGCAGGGCCCGAGGGGACTGATGACACTGATGCACGTGCAGCCTCTCACAGAGGTCCTCACTGCTCCACCCCTCAACAACAAGCCCAGGCCACAGTCAGTTTAATCAAAAGCCATCTCAGCCATTAATAATGCCCTTCTTGGGGTCTCTAGGAGCTAATTAAGACAAGCATTAATGGAATTAATGAGACCATCATCAGTTGCAGAGGAGAAGAAACCAAACACTTTTAATGTGATACATCCACCAACCTATCGAGGTGTTAGTCTCAGGAACATCAGAAGAGAGTGGCAAGAGGTATATTAGACCAGAAAGAAAACTAGAAGCTAACACTTAAATATTCATGTAATCTTCTGAAATTTTTTTAGCCCTAGGTTAGGTTTTTTACAGAACTAGTGTTAACTAGAATCACACAGAAACCAAGAAAGGCTAGGATTTGTGTACTCTGATTTAACAGCACTGCATTTCTGGGTGTCATACACTGAGATTTCCATGGACAGAAAGCAGACAGTACTCTAAATCACAGCCTATCGCTCAAGCAGGGATCACTTCGGGTAAAATTCATTCCCACTACTAATAAATTCCAGTGCCAGCCAGCCAGGATAAAAAAGCATCAAAAGGCTGCAGAGATTTTTTTTTTAACTAAAGCTTTAGAGAATCTGTCACCAAGAAGAAAAAAAGTTGCAGCTTAAATAAAGCATTAATTATGACCATTAGCTGTGACCATTAACTACAGAGAGAACCAAAGAAAATGTAAGGATTTCCTGGAATGCTGAAGGAAGTTAATATTTTTGTTAAATTTGAAAGTATAAAAAAGCAGTTATTATGGAGATTAAAAAAAAAAACAAACCAAATAATGGACTGTCCTCTAAGGGCCTTTTCTAAAAAGAAATCTGAAATTGTCAGCATTTTATTGTTTAAGAAAATCCTACAACAATCCAACACAGCTTTTCCCGAGGCCAATAAGCTGTAAAATGAAAAGGCAGTATCAGAACACGTGACTTGCATTTAGATGCAACAAGGCATCCTTGAGCCAAGACTTCTCTCACATAAATGGAAAAGCTTTACATTATCTGAGCAACTCAATTCCTTTAATTATTTGATTTAATTTCAAAATTTTCTCTAACACCTGAGCTTGGCCATATTTTAAGCAAGAACACGAGCCAGATGATCTTAAAGGTCTCTTCCAACCTAATTATTCCAAGTTTTATGTTTAGTTGTTCTACAAGTATTTGTAATCTTGAATCTTCAGTAGAACATGCCAGTAGTCTCAACATTTAAATTAACTTAACAAAAATGAAAAGTGAGAATAAAAGTCAGGCCCTAAAACCTCAAGATCCAATATTTTTCTAGATGTTATATATCCATGGTAGCTCAGGCTAATACAGTTCTTTGTTTTCAAGGATTTCATGGATGTTCAAAGCATTTCTCCACACCACATTAAAAACACTAATTGAAAAGTCACACCTTGAATAAACCACACGTTTAAGTCTTTTACATCCAAAAAATTCAAACATTAAGCAGGAGAAAAAGCAAAAATTTACAACTTGGGTGTCGCTAAATGCCGACTTCCTCAAACAAGTATTTCCAAATTCTTGTACCAGACACTTTTAATCCAAATTCACTCCACAATTTAATGTATGTTGCAAGTCCTTACAACTGCTTTAAAACACATCAGGCAATACTGAATCATTTTGATTAGAAAAAACACTTAAAATCATCAAGTGCAACCCTTAACCCAGCACTGCCAAGGCCACCACTAAACCATGTCCCTCAGTGCCACAACTACATGTCTTAAATGCCTCCACAGATGGGGACTCAACCCCTGCCCTGGGCAGCCTGTTCCAATGCTTGACAACACTTTCCATGAAGACATTTTTCCTAATATCCAGTCTAATCCCCGGCACAACCTGAGGCCATTACCTCTTGTCCTATCACTTGTTCCTTGAGGGAAGACTGACCCCCACCTCACTACAACCTTCGAGATCCCCTCTGAGCCTCTTTTTCCCAAGGCCACACAACCCACAGGTGCTGCTCCACACTCTGCTGCTCCAGGCCCCTCACCAGCTTTGCTGCCCTTCTCTGGACTCGCTTCAGCACCTCCATGTCTTTCATGTACTGAGGGGCCCAAAACGACACAGGATTCAAGGTGCAGCCTCACCTGTGCCAAGTACAGAGGGACAGGATCAGGATGCCAAGTATAGGGTCAGGATGCCACTGGCTCTCTTGGCCACCTGGGCACACTGCTGGCTCCTTTCCAGTAGTCCCAGGCCCTTTTCCTGTGCTGTGACCCAGCACTTGCCCTTGTAGCAGCTCACACCATTGGCCTCGGCCCATCGATCCAGCCACTCCAGACCCCCCTGCAGAGCCTTCCTGCCCAGCTGCATCTAATGTCCAAACTCACTGAGGGTGCATTCCATCCCCTTGTCCAGATCAAGGATAAAGCTACTCTAACAGAACTAGCCCCAGCACTAAGCCCTGAGGAACATCACTTGTCACCAGTCACTGACTGGATTTAACTCAAATCACCACCAGTCTCTGGGCTCAGCCATCCAGCCAGTTTCTAAGCCAGTGAAGAGTGCACCCACATCCAGGCCATAAGCAGACATACTTGCATGCTTAATTATAAAAATAAATTTGACAGAGCATTTAAATTATTCCGAGGAGTCTAATATAAATATTTTTTCAACACTTCTTAAAGCTACCCAGTAAAAAATTTAAACACTTCAAATTGGTTTCAGATATTAGTATAAGGCAATACAACTACCTTCCAAAATTCTTTTTCCCCTCTGTTTTCCTTTTACAGCAAGATGAATTTCAAACTACTATTAAACATATATGCACATGTACATATGGAGTTTTTGTGTGTAAAACGTGTATCCTTATTCACACTTACACATATATGTGCATACACAAATATAACCTATATATCTGTGTTTGGTCTTTTTAACCATGAAATATTATTTCCTTTAAGTTGCAGATAAGCAAAATATATTTTGCAACATCTTGTAAGGTCATATGTGAAAGCAAATGACAATATAGTTATATAATAAACTAACAGACAATTCATATACATGTTCCATATATGCATATTATACATGTATACATCTAATAATGTATGTATACAGTTCAATATATACAGAAAAATGTTGTAATAAAACACTGTGCATAAAAATTTAAATAGTTTGAATATGCTTTATTTTTCTTTTCCCATTCCTTTTGACAATAACAAGAGAGCAAAGTAACACCCCTTGTTTTATATAACAAAACCACAAGTATGAGTAGAGACTTTTCCCAGAAATTTTATCATCTGGACACATATACCCATAATTCTAATACTCTCATTTATTTCTGATATATGATATTCTAATAATTAATGCCATCACCTGGGAAAAGAAATTGACAGGGTAATTAGGTACTCTTATGTCATCTCTTTCAATCACAGAACAAGCAGTAGTTTTAAAAACCAAAACATGTAATACTCAAACACTACTCTATTTTTCCCAGAATATAGACCTAGTCTCATGAATGAACACATGCCCTGATATTTTCTGCTTTCAAAGTATTTTCAAAAATCTTAACTGGAAGTACTAAAAGAAAGATTCTAAATCTGTGTGCCCAGATTTCTAAAACACTGATGCCAGCTGCAGACAACGTGCAATGTGACTATTCATAAAAGGATAACACCTCAGAAGAAATTTACTGCGATATTAGATTGTTGCCTAGGAAACCGAATTAAGTCTCTTATCAGGCATTCTACTTCAATACAAAGATAACTAACATGATCTTTGCAATTTTGGGAAACCTCTGTCCTATAACTGTTGTATCAATTTTGCCCAAGTGTAATTTACAGCAGATATGTAGCTGTAAAGATTGAAACAATAATAAAGCGTATGCGTTTTTCACTTCAGATCAAAAGCCTGTCCTGCTTATGGGAGTGAATTTTCAGTCACATTAGTTCTTCTCTTCACTCTATCCGTACCACAACTAAACAGGAAATTAAATAGGGATGGGAGGGGGGTGTGTGAAGAATATGTTTTGCCACGTTATAGTTGGGTAATACTTTATTTTACTTCCATCATTTACTGAGATCTGAATCACAAACAAAAACTTCTTGGGGTTTTCATTTAAAAAGTACATTTAAGGCTCCAGGTATTGTATGATCAAAAAATGCAGTATTTTATGGGAAAAAAAAAACCTATGAAAATGGAACGTCACCTATGTTATGGTTCTATTTTAAGGAAAACTTTTTCCCTTTTTGCAAGCGGGAGGTGCCGGAGGCGCCGGCGGCAGCAGCAGGAGCTGCCGCCACGGAGCCGCTGGGGTGCGGTGCTGCAGCCACGCTTCCCTGGGCTGGTGGGGGTGCTGTGGGGTGTCTGGGCTCGGGGGGAGCAGCCACCGTTCCCGCAGCACATGGAAAGGGGGCACAGGAGTTTCCCGCGGTTCAGGATCGGAAGTAGGAGGGGGCGAAGATGAACCAATGGGAGCACAAGGCTGCGCCCTCCAGGGGTGGGAGAAGCGTGGGAAAAGGACATCACGCAGGCGTGAGGTGCGAAGAATTCTGGGCCAGGACAAAAAGATCTAAAAGCAGCGGAGCCCAGGTGCCACCCCTTCTTTTTGGCCGTGCGAAGCTCCTGAGAGGGTGGCTGCTGCAACTCCCTGCATCACACGCTTCTGGTTTGGCCAAGAGGATCACCCCATCCTTTTATTTGTTTTTTTTCCCTCCCCACCATCCCTCGGATACTTAGTTTAATTTTCAGATTTTTATATTGTTTGATAAGGGTGTTTTAATATAAGGGTGTTCTTAACATATATTTTTGTTCTCTGTTTTAATAAAAGTTTTCTCTACCTTTATACTTAGACGAGTCTTGAAAATTTATATTGAATTAATCTTAATTCACTTCAACTGTCCCTTTTAAACGAGGACAACCTAGAAAACAGGATTCACTGTATTTCAAAAAATACAGAGAACAGACTAGGTAGGTATTTTACATATATACCATATAAATATAGTCATGGTGCAATCCTGATCTTCTATGAGAATGCAAGTGCTTGCAACAACTTACTGCAATAAATGAGAAGTTAACTAGAGTTTGTGTATTGCAAAATAATAATTAAATTGCCTGGAAGAGTTCTGTTATATTTGTCTTCAAAAAATAATATATTTGCATTTTTTTGATCAAAATAGAGAAAGTTAAAGCCTACCATATAAAATACTACTACTATCTAGGGGGCCATAAGAACTTGCTACTTAGTTGAACTAGTTTGCTTCCAAATTTCCCAGCATTTTCAGGCTTGAGAACATGTTCTCCTCATCTCCTCATATCACCTGCATATCTGCAATACATGATGACATACCTCATTAACTATGTTGAGATCAAGGAATCACTTAACTGGGCATAACCAAGCTAAAAAAAAAGTGCTAAAATAGCAGTTTGCATAGAACAGTTGATTCTTGGCAAAAGCCTAACTATGGAAATCTTGTAGAAGGTTCTTGGGGGGAAGCCTATTTTTCCTACTTGTAAGCAATTTTTATAATCCAGCTCTAACGAAGAGGTTACATCTAAAACCTCAAATAAAATACTCCCACAGCATTCTCCTGAGGAAACTGGCTTATCATGGCCTGGATGGGTGCACTCTTTGCAGGGTTAAAGTCTGGCTGGCTGGACAAGCCTAGAGGGGAGGGGTGAGGGGAGATATATCCAGCCAGTGGCTGGTCCCAAGTGCTGTTCCCCAGGGCTCAGTCCTGTTTCATATCTTTATCCATGACCTGGACAAGGGGATGGAGTGTTCCCTCATTCAGTTCACAGGTGACACTGAGTAGGGCAGAGTGCTGATGTGCCGGAGGGCAGGAAGTCTCTGCAGAGTGGTGTGGACAGGCTGAATCGATGGGTGTTATGGTTTATTCGATGGAAAACTTCTTCCCCTTTTGTTTACAAGCCGGGTGGTGCCCAGAGGTGCCCGTGCTGAGGGGCTCAGTGCTGCTCACTGTGCCCGCGGCTCTGTGCCGCCACCACCCACCGCCCACACTCACCGTCCTGTCCTGCCCGCCATGGTGTGCGGCGCGGTGCTGGCACACGGCCGCGCGCTCACTGTCCCCACGTGGCTCTGGGCAGTGCCGTGGCCATGGCGCGGGTCCCGGGGCCGCGGTCCCCCGGGCCACTGCTGCTGTGTTGGTGGG
>WEIV01005627.1:10429-26020 GCA_013390005.1 Calyptomena viridis | reverse complement strand
CCTCTCTAACACAACATCTAGCAAGCACCAAGTTATTCAGGCAACCAGTCCAAAAGAGTTTTGCATGATGAAGTATTTCTACAGAACCCTGTAGAAGGCAAAGGTCTATGTGGGTCAAAAACTAACCACAGAAAGCTGCAGGAAAACAGGGTGACAGAGGAGACTGAAGGTACCATGTGGCTCAGCTGGCCTCAAACTGCAAGACTGCTGACAACTCATAAAGGAGTTGTTAGTGCATGTTTGTCCTGTCTTTACTTTCTTCTCAGGCACCTGCAAACAGATCAGTCAGACACAGGTCTTTGGTCTGAATCATTGGAGTCATTCTCAGATTACATTAGAAGACAAATCTGCAGAGTCAACAGAACATGATTTAGGCAACTGCTGGTTCTGTAAGTTTTGTTGCAGGAAGCAGTTTTCTTGTTCACCAGTATGATTTCGATTACTCTCATAAACCCTGGACTATATAAACTCCAGACACTTAAAATAAAGCTTTTGTATTGCTGCTTCACTGAAAATTAACCCAATCTCGTTACAAGACTAGGAGAGACAGTTACCAACTGAAGAGAATTCATACTTTAAATCACTCTTTTAAAAAAAGTAATTTAAAATAAAGATTGTATTCTGCCTTTAGCAGGCCTAACATTCCACTGTCTGATAAGCTTATATAAAAGCTGACCATGCACAACAGTAACCTGCACATTCAGCATAATGCACTATTCTACAGGTCTTGATTCTGGAGATGCTGAACTTCAGTTGAAGGCACTACTACTCAGATGAACTAAAAAATACTTGTGGAATACACAACTTCAGCTGTCTATTGATATTAGACATGTTTGATGGTCACCCAGTGCCAGTACTCTGAGGTTTTTAGATAAAAAGGCTACCAAGTCCTGAAATGTAAGTATTTAATTTGCTCATAATCTCAAGCTACTCAACTACTGAGACAAAAACCCCCCAAAACAACAAGAAACAACAGTGTTTTCAAACTAGTCTCAAATAGTTTATGCTTAAAAAAAAAAAAAATGAAAAGAGCTCTCCAAGCTTTAACAAAGTAGTGTTGTTTTTAATTTTTACNGGTGCCTGCCCCGGGCGGTGTGGGCCTGGGGGTGCCTGCGCCCGGTGCCCCCGGTGGCCGGGGCAGTTGGGGGGTCCTGGTAGGAGGCTGGGAGAAGACGAATGCCATTTTTGGCTAAGCCACATGGTGGAGGTGGGGAAGGTTTTCCTGCGGTTTGGGATCGGAGGTAGGCAGGGGGTGAAGATGAATCAATGAGGGTGCAAGGCTATGCTCTCCTGGGGTGGAAGAGCGTGGGAAAAAGCACATCATGCAGGCGTGAGATGCGAAGAATTCTGGGCCAGGACAGAAAGATATAAAAAGCAGCAAAGTCCAGATGCCATCCCTTCTTTCGGCCATGCAAACTCCTGAGAGGGTTGCTGCTGCAACTCGGACCCCCTTCCCTGCACCACAGGCTTCTGGTTTGGCCAAAGAAACTCACCCCATCCCTTTGTTTTCCCCTGCCTACCTCACTACTCTGCTCCACCTCTCTCCTTTTCCCTTCATGGCACTGGTTTCGGGTACTGCATTGGCTCACAAATCCCTGGGGTGGTGAGGCTTGGAGAAGGACTTTGGTTTTTTTGTGTGCTGATTATTGGTGGTTTTTTCCTTGCGTCCAATACTTAGTTTAATTTTCTGGGGTTTATATTGTTTGATAAGGGTGTTTTTAACATAAGGGTGTTCCTAGTATATAACATATTTTTTATTTTCTGTTTTAATAGAAGTTTTTTCTATCTTTATACTCAGACGAGTCTGGAAAATTTAATACTGAATTCATTTTAATTCACTTCCACTGTCCCCTTTAAACGGTGACAATGGGCTAAGGCCAATCGGATGAGGTTCAATAAGGCAAAGTGCCAGGTCCTGCACTTGGGACACAACAATCCCATGCAGTGCTACAGGCTGGGAAAGGCTCTGAAAAGTCAATACTGCTTTTACAAAAAGAAGTGGTACCTTCCTAACCTGTAAGAGCTTTCTGCAAACAGCTGTGCAGAAGGTAACTCAGCTGTATACAAGAAACAACACTGGGATCAGCTGGGGCAGGGGGCAGGAGAGCAGAGGAGGGCATGGAAGAGATCCATAAATGGAGACTGGCAGTCAAGAAGGCAAAGAAATGCTGGCTCACCTCTCTAACACAACATCTAGCAAGCACCAAGTTATTCAGGCAACCAGTCCAAAAGAGTTTTGCATGATGAAGTATTTCTACAGAACCCTGTAGAAGGCAAAGGTCTATGTGGGTCAAAAACTAACCACAGAAAGCTGCAGGAAAACAGGGTGACAGAGGAGACTGAAGGTACCATGTGGCTCAGCTGGCCTCAAACTGCAAGACTGCTGACAACTCATAAAGGAGTTGTTAGTGCATGTTTGTCCTGTCTTTACTTTCTTCTCAGGCACCTGCAAACAGATCAGTCAGACACAGGTCTGTAGTCATTCTCAGATTNCCTTTAGCAGGCCTAACATTCCACTGTCTGATAAGCTTATATAAAAGCTGACCATGCACAACAGTAACCTGCACATTCAGCATAATGCACTATTCTACAGGTCTTGATTCTGGAGATGCTGAACTTCAGTTGATGGCACTACTACTCAGATGAACTAAAAAATACTTGTGGAATACACAACTTCAGCTGTCTATTGATATTAGACATGTTTGATGGTCACCCAGTGCCAGTACTCTGAGGTTTTTAGATAAAAAGGCTACCAAGTCCTGAAATGTAAGTATTTAATTTGCTCATAATCTCAAGCTACTCAACTACTGAGACAAAAACCCCCCAAAAAAACAAGAAACAACAGTGTTTTCAAAATAGTCTCAAATAGTTTATGCTTAAAAAAAAAAAAAATGAAAAGAGCTCTCCAAGCTTTAATAAAGTTACTGTGATTTTAAGTTTTACACGCCACTACATTATACATTGAAACAGAGTAACAGTCTGAAGCCCAGCCCTGTTTGTAGCTATAAATGGAGACTATTCAGAAATCAATACTGTGCAAAGCACAATACGCCTCCAGTTCCCTTCCACTGCTCCAACACAAAATTAACCAGCCAAAGAAAAACACTGCAACAAAATAAGACTTAAATTCTGTAGTCCTCTACTGCAGTATCCTGAAATACCACAGCATCCTGAAATATCTTTCCAATAATTTAGCTAGTAACTTGTCACCAACTATACTTTGTATTTCTAAACTTTATAATTTCATTGCTTAACTCTTAAATATAAACGTAGATGTGTAAAGAAGAGGAAGTTTAAAATTTTGACGGACAATTTGAGATAGTTGGAGATCTGGGAATACAATGTAAGGTAACACACAAATTTTGAAAAAGGACATAAAGCTAGAAATGTCTCTTAAAAATAGCTGTCAACGTAACACCAATGTTAATGCCCTAATATCACTACCTCTTTTCCAGGACAGCAGCAAAATGAGTTGAGTGGTATAGTTTGCTTGTACCTCCCAGAACAACTCTCTCATACTCAGGCACATGTAGATCTTTAATTTGAAATTCATTCAATCAGACATTTCACACAGAAATACCAGTCAGTACCTTTTTTATTTCATCCCATAAAAACTTCACACTACTAAAAGCTACAGTCCAGTTATCTAACAGGAGATGGACCACATACTCCTCTGAGACTTCAGGCTTCAGCAGATATAAGGCTCTGATTAAACTGGTCTGAACATCAAACCTTCCATCTTTAACACAAATCAAAGGTAACATTTATAAGTTTCAATGTAATTTTTAAATTACTGTCTCAGGGAGCAGTAAGCAATCACAGAGCATGAAACTAATTGCTGAAAAGACATTCCTGGAACCCTTAAAAAATCCTAACCACCACACAGGAATCAGTGACTGCATGACAATTGAACACTGACATGTTACTATACAATTACTTCAACTCCGACATCAGTAAGATGCCTACCAGTACATTATAATGAGCTCAAGAAGTTTTCAACATGCTCCACTTCAGCTGCTCAAGACAGCAGGAGGAAAATGTCTTTTATTTTTCAGTCTTAAGAAAAAAGAAGTTATATTTCACTTACCAGTTCCTATATAGGCCTTAAAGCGTCCTGATAGTCTGTTGACAAAGGCACCTAAAACATCTAATCCCAGCAGTGCTACCTGTCAAAACAAAAGCAGATTATAAAGATGTTATAAAACAGATCAGTGAGGAATTTTTCAGAATTTCAAATAATTCAGATACAAATGCAAGCATGCTGAAAGGCTGTATCTTAATGTAAAGATACATTAAAGTTCCAATTAAACTGCTGGTAATTCCTTCAAATCTTTTATTAAGACAAAGTTATCTGAATATGTTTGGGCGGGATCAAGTTTATTTACATATAACAGAGCAGTTCAGACTTTTCAGTTCTTGTCTTAAACCAGAAGAAAAGAAATATTAAAAATCCAGTATTTTTTTATTTTCAACTACAAAACCCAAACAAAAACAAGGTTTAAACGGTTTCTCAGATGCTAAGAGTTTACTGCAATCTGGCTAATTAGTTCATCTACTAAGGTCATTACATCGTCTTCCAAACTCCCAAAAGAAAATATTTGAGAAAAGCTAATACTGTTTTTCCTAGACCACACCATTTGTCCATCTGCTTGTTAAGCCTAGGAAGCTTTACTTCTCATTTTCTCATTAAAAAAACCCAAAACAACAAAAAACTCCACCAAAACAAAAACCCACACACACAAGAGGAAGAAAACAAAAAAACAAACCAAACCAAAACAGAAAAAGAAATAAGTTCAAAAGACTCCTGGAATTGTGAGGAATTTCCCATCTATGAATTGAAGCTAGAAGCTAAGCCACTGACATAGAAATAAGAACATGATCAGAAGTTATCAGTTCCAATTAATTATTTTAGCAAGTCAGGACACTTTTTTCACTGTTAATGATCCTGCACATTGTTCCAATATTTCATTCTGAATTTCCTATAACAGTTCATCAGGAACACCAGAAGTTGCACTTTCACATCTTGCAGTTAACTCACTTTGCTGCCCATGAAGTTGCAAATGGAACAACCACTTGTCAAAGGAACAACCTCCTGAAGCCATTCCTAACAGCTTTTCCTCCCCTTTATTTTCAAGGCAGACATGCACTGCTAACCTTTGGCCATGAACCCCTGAGCAGAATTCCTTCCCTCTACTACCCATTTATTTTCACGAAACTTGGAAACATGTTTTCTCGGACCACTCTGTTTCCTCAAGACCCTTATCTGTCCCAACTGTCCACACCAGACAGCAGGCCCCAAACCCCTGGGTGGATATGCACATGCATCCACACGTCCCACACACACAGCACCACATGAGCCTTGTTTCCATAGGAAACCAGACAAACAAGGTCCCCATAAACCTAGGATCAGAGGCAGCTACACAATTAAGCAGATTTTAATAAGTTCAGTATTAAATAAACAGGAGGCATAAAACTTAGTTCCAAGCTAGTACAAGTTACTTGGGCACAATTTAATTACATACTAAAACAGAGAAGAGCAAGTATAAGTGGATGGCATCACTGGCTTAAATTAATATACTGCCAACAAGTGGCTGTGTCTACAGCTTAAGATGAGAAAAATAATTGGTAAGTCACTGAGAAAAAAAAATATAAATCAGCTTTTATGATAACATCAAGACTTCCCACAAACTCTTTCCTCTAATGTTATTTTCCAGATTGTCGAGCTATATGAAACCAGAGTCAAAATCTCCATCTAAAAAAGCAGTGTCTGAAAGAAATAAGAAATTTATTCTGGATATACATTGTTTTCCTATGCTTCTGTTTCCTGACTATGAGTTTCACCTCAGACTTGTCTTCCACCAACAACTTTTAAGATGCCTTTCCATGCAAATATTTGGGGGTACTTTTACAGAGAGTCTCCCTCTTTTCTCTACACATTTGATTATCTTTCCAAAATCTGTCTTGAAGACTTCTAACATTGCAAGCAACAGCAGCTTAGAAACAGCAAAGCACATATGTGTGAGCTTCAGCTCATACAAAGCCCCCTCTGGTCTGCAACTGTGAGAACATAACTGTGAGCAAGTATGATGTGACCACAAGCTGAAGGAATGGGGAACTGCTCTAGCTACAAAACTGCTTCTCATTCCACAGTACAAGTCAGCTGAACCACACAACTACACAGCACAGCAAGTGAATTACCTCTCACTTGTTTTGTAAATAGTTTTCATCATTTCTCTGCTTTGATAGACAATGCTTTTCAGTTTTAGCATCTTCTGCTAGGTATCATGTGTGCAGTATTCAAGCAGCCCTTTGAGAGCAGTTCTTAACTTGAGCCACATGAGCAGCATTCAAAAAAAAAAAAATAATCTTAAACTGATGCAGAACTGATCTGTAAAAAAGAAGTGTCAAGTTCTGAGACACTACGGGACCACTTGCCAACACAGGCTCTCCACTATCAATAGAAAAACCTTTCACCAGCATCATTGCTCTTTCTCCACCAGCTTCAGTGAGGGATGAATGCCTTCTGGGATTAAAATTAATGGATTTGTTTCTTACTTGGCCTTCTGCTTGTCTAGAAAGAGCCTTGGTATGTTGAGACCGATTCATCAGTTCACTACTGTTTGAAGCATCTAAACACTGCTTTTAAGGTTCATAGGAGAAAAGAAATCTGAACTAGAGTTGATTACTTGTTGAGCTGTTCTTTAACAAGCCAGTGTTCAGGACCATCCTTGACTTCTCAAACCACAACAAAATTGCCAAACCAACTGATAAATGGACCTGAAGCCTAGCTGTTCTCTGTCCTTAAAAGATGTTAACACCAGCAGTACGACCTTAAGTGAGTCAGCATTTCCTGCCTGCAGTGTATACGTAGCACTTGCTCAAAGTTGATGGCGGGTTATTTTAGTTTCTTGTCCAATAGCTCACATGTTTTCATTCATCTAGTACCAATGCCAAGGTGACACTTGACACCAATTATTAAGTATAAACATATTTCATGTACCAATAGAGTTGTTAGGAGTCAGAACTATTTAAGGGGTTAATAAATGCCTTTTCGAGGTCAGTCGCCATTAGGGCTGACCAGAAGCACTTCTGTAATCCATGTAATTCTCCTTATCTCGCCGACCCCCTTGTACAACCCTCCTATACAAGCCAACATGTTCCAATCAAAATGCAATCACAAATTGAATCAATGATTAGTAATTGAGCTTATTCTCGGCTCTGCAGCTTGTTCCTTTTCCAACTCTCCTTCTACAAACACTTTCCAGTACTGCCCCTGCTTTGCTGTGGACAACTTTCAGGCATCTATGTTTTTGGTAGGAAACGAAATACTGTTCTTCAAACCATACCTGGACAACCACGTATGGTTACTGTTATTCTCCCAGTGACTCTGTCATTTCCCATGCCTGTGGGGGCCATCTAGGGGCAGGACACTACCAGGAAACCATCTTGAATTGTGTAAGCTGCCAAATGACCTTAATATGAATGTCCTTGGATAGATACCAAAGATAGAATGCCCTTGTCATAGAATCTCTAAATTGTATATGGAAACACAGATCCTGCAGATCACAATCTGTGAACCAGCCATGGGAATCTAATGGGGGAATCAGGAAGGTCACTATCTGCAACTCCAAAGAATGAAGTTAAGGCACTGGACTTCCTGTCAGCACGGGAACAGCTGTGGTACCACTAACAATGACTGACAGAGAACAGTGTGCCAAACTACGCCCTGCAAGAACAACCACTGTGCCAGCCCTGTACTGCTGGAACAAGACATATGCAAGAATATTTTTTCTAAAATATTGTCTGCCAAGACCAAAGGTGCACTTTTTCAAATCTCAGATAATCTGGGGCACCTTGCGAGTAGCTCATTATGAAATAAAAACAAACAGTTGCCTGTGCTTCGCTTCAAGTTTCCTAGTCTTAGTTCTCTCTACTGCATCTACACTGTTTTATATGTTAGCTAAAGAAAGCAGCACTGCTGTTATCTTGCTTCTTCCATCTTCAAGGGTACAAATGACACAATTCCCAATTCCAATAGTGTGTATGGGTTGATGCTTTTTTTAACATATATCACATCACAGAGACAGACAGAGTTGCTGGTAATTTAACGAAATCTTCAAGCTCAACAATTTGAGTCCAAGATCATTATCAAATGCAGAGACCCCTCTATCTAAAAATGCAAGGTTACTCACTTCAAAACAGTGTTTTGCAACTATACTTTGGACTGCAAGGCAAGATTTTCCTGAGTACCCTATCTTTGCTACTGTTAAAACTACATATCAGCTGCAACCCTGGTTGTCTCAAAAGGGGCACAAATCACCAAACTTCTGACAACCTTCCCTTCATAATCCTTCTGTGATAACCAACCACAAAACACTTCAGCGTTGCAGTCCAAGCACCTACACTACCAGAGTATTGCTGAATGACCAGAGACTGATCAGTGCATTTCTGCCCTGAAATCACTTGGCTTTTCAGAGGACCTTCTCAACAGGCACAGTTCTGGGAGGTCCTTGCTATGTTGACCTCTCCTGTACTGTAGCCAGAACAAACAAACAAAATGCTCTCATAAAAATTTTACAACTTACAAAAAGAAAATATTTTTTAATGCCCTTTCCCCCAGCTGGGAACTTCAGCATCCAACTATCCCTTTCCTTGCATTAATTCAGCAACATTTAGGCAATTCTGAAGAACACATTAGTGTACCACTCAAAGTAGTTACTGGACAAGAATGTTTACAACCTTTTGTTATTTCAAAATCTCTCTAGATCTTCAAACTCACTTGAGTTTGGACTGAAAGTGTGATCTCCCAACATTTCTGTATTCTGTGTACAACACAGTATTGTAAAATGTGGGTACTGCCTCCAGCTCGATCCATTACAGCAACATCTACAATTTGCTTTATATGTACATTAAATGTTTCTCTCTTGTTACAAGAGAGAAACATGTAATGTTGCAAGGACAGTGAGCATAAAACAAAAGTATATGATACAACACCATCTGACACTGTAAGCCATCTTCTTTTTGACATTCTCTGGCTTAAACTTCATATGCTGCAGTGGAAAAAGTTTCAAGACAGAGCCCCTGTAAAAGCAGTGGGAACACAATGAGATGTATGGTATTTATAAATAATGAAAAATTTTTAAAAAGCAAGCTTTTTTCTCCCCAAAGAAAATTACCCTTGAAAACCTTTCAAAGCACACTGATGGAGCAAAACATGGAAAAACTTTATTTTAGAACTCAGTCCTTCCAAAAGAATAGAATTCTTTATGTGCCCATCCAAGGTCTCTTATTTCCTTTCCCACTTCCTCTCATTTGAACTGTATTAAACATGCAGTGATTCCCATTCTCTTAGACTCACTCCTACCTGTGCAGCAGCTCCTGTGCTGTGGGAAGACACACATTCAGTAACACGCTTTGGGAAAGCAGCCCAACGAATGAACAAGAGAAAAATCTTCTCAGCCAGAAATCTCAGCTGTCCCCGAGGAGGACAGCCTGTGTTTTACTGTGCAGGCTCTGACACACCACCACCACTCCACAGCCAGGGAGAGAAACTGCTGGAATCAGCCGTGCTGCTGGAAAGCAGGCTGGACTCCGGGTGCTGGAGCTGTGCCTGAGGGATGCCCTCTCCTCCCACACACTCCAGGGCTTGCAAAGGGGTCTGTTCACACCCACACCAATCAAACTGCCATCCCTCTCGGTCTGCAAGCATATTGGATCTGGTGCACTTAAATCTCCTGTAATAAGAGTTAAATCAGCCTGCTGAAACACTACAAAACTCAACGCTGACAGAAAGCTAATTGCCTCAAGAGCAACAGGGAGAAGGGCCAGCCACAAGAGCAGCAGAGCTGCTATTTCAACAGGGACTACACAAACTGAAGCTGAAAAACAACTGAGAGTCATTGATTCATCTCTGGAGGTGATGTCTGAGTCTTTGAGACTATATATTCCACATTCCTAATTAAAGACCAGACAAAATCAGTTTTAATTAGACTTCAAATAATTAAAACTTCTTGTTAGTGTTCCCTGTCTTCTGGAGAGCTGCTTGATTATTGGGCTAACATTTAACATTCTGTGAACAAGACACATATAATACATGAAAAACGCCATAATTATTACTTAAGAAAAAAATCAAATCATTGAGCTTGAAAACTAAAACTGGATTCATACACGGACAGGTCAAATCACATTCTCATCACATAGAAATAAGAGAAGTAGCTCACACATAGCTAAGATCAAACAAACAATTTGAAGAAAGGAAGAATGAAATTCAGCAAAGATCTGAAAGTCAAACATTTCTCCTCCAAAGACATTCAAATTACCACTGTTTGCTAAAAAAGACTAATGAAATACCAGGATCTATAAAGTAAATGAAAAATAAAGGTTTAGGTAGGTCCTCTTTTATTCCATTTCTCTGTCCTGCAAGTAACAATTCACTAGAGCATTTGCCTTTTGTGTAGCATATGTTGGCGTCTGTTCAACTTCAGATCCAAAGTAACCTACATATCTTCTTGCTAAGGTCTCCTACTGAATTACATGCCCCGCATCCTGCATTTGTGCATTCAAGTATTTGTACTGAAATGTACAACCCTACATTTTTTATCTCTGAACTCTCCTCTTTTTTTCAGGTCTCAGTATCTCCATTTTGTTAAAATAATTTTAAATTCTACCTAAATTAAATTCCAATTAAACCTGGCGCACACACACATGCAGCCAATGAAGTTGTAAGTGCTCCTATCTCTCTGCAAGAACTTCAGACAAACGTCTTAACCACTTGTCTTTTAATATTTGCACAATTACAGTTCAAATCTTCCCTTCCTTTCTGGAAATTGAAAGCTCCTCCTGCTGGCCTTTTGCTGAACAAAAGACAAACCAAAATAAATACTTTGACAAATCAAAGAAGTACAAAAACAAGACAGTAACATTACTGGTATTTTAGAATATTTTGGTATTTGCTGTTGAGACAAACAAAGCTAAGAGAAATGGCACTCTACAGGAGGCACAGAATAAAAGATGATTCCAAGGATCTGACTAAAAGAAATATATTCACACTATCGGAAACAGATACTGTGAAATCCGATTTTCTTCTTTCCACGGCAAACCATCTGCTGCCCTGACATAAACCCAGGTGTTTTATTTTTCTACTGCAGTTGAGGAATGAAACCAGCTAAGATATTGACCATAAACACAGGAAATCCAAGGGTGACTCAGTCACAAATATCCCGATTGCTCTTCTCATATAAAATTACCTTGAGAAACTACCAGAATTTTAGTCATGGGTTTTTATTACTTCTGATCAGGTGTGATTTGCATAAAGAACCGAAAGATGGCTTTACTTTTATGAGGGTAACTATTTAGTTTTTGTGTGCTTAAAAGACCCCACAAAATGCTAACAGCCAAGAGTAGGTCTACAAAGTTCTACTTGAAAAGCAGTTTCTCCATCCTACATCTCTGCAGCGGAAGTTCAAAGCAGATTTCCAGATGACTTGAGTCAGACACAGAACAGTTTGAGTCACGAGACTCTACAGATAGATAATATTGTAATTATTCCAAGTAACTACCAAGTAAGTGACAGACGTAAGAGATCAAAGCTCCTGTACAGATAGATGAAAATCCAGGCCAACCCAGTAACACCAGCAAATCATTAGTGATATCCTCTGGGTGGGGAATTAGTAGAAGTTCACTTGAGAGTCTGAACACAAACATTAGCACTGTTCCTATTTTATGAGAACACCAAATATTTCAGAGTTTGAGCAGAATATGACCATCACTCAACTTGCATTCAACTTATTTACTCCTGTTCCTTTGGGAAAACAGCTGGGGGAGGGACAGGGACTGACATACACTTAAAAAAACAAAGCTCCATATTGTAGGAGGACAAAGGTCACTCCCAACTAATATTAAATAAACTAGATCACCAAGCAAATAATTTTCAGTTCAGTGAGGAATTCTTTCATTCTAATGGGAATCAAAATAAAAGTTTAAATTACGCATATTTTTCTGGATTCTCTGTGATGTTGCAAAGCTTTCAAGAGTCTTTGGAAGCCGATTTATCACTCACATCATAACTGAATTCCTCATAATACACCTTGACTCGTCTCTCTCTAGGCCATTCCCTGTGTTCTTGCAACCAACTTTCACTACAACGCCACACCAGTTGCAATGAGTCAATGCATTCTTAATCCTACCTTTTAGTTTTTCCAGTAACTCAAGCTAGTAATTGTGTTTTCCACTTCAATGAGCTGCATTAACTCAAATTTTCCTGTCTGCTTTCTCAGTTTGGAACTGCCAGGTTGTTTATTAAACAAGTATAGATTCCTGCAAACTTTAGAAAACCAAAAGCACTAATTATGTGGCCAAAATCTTTCTGAGACGAGTTAATTGAACCTTATTAATAACAAGCTCATACTTACAATTACAGGACAGTTTAGGTTGGAAAGGACCTTTAAGATCACTGAGTCCAACTTGTTTACTGAACTCCCACTCTTTTTTCCCCACTCATTATTAAGTTTGCCAGATCAACCCTCCTGTTCCCTCCAGATCCTTTCCCTTCTGGTTACGTGAGGCAGAAACTTTTTAGGGTGACACATCACAGAAAGTTTTCTCTTTGCAGGCACAGCATCAAAGTTGATACTAGAGCCCCCAGATCATGCATCTTTTCTTTCAGCATGGTCAGTAGGCTGCACTGCATGCAAGAACTGAGCTTTAACAGAGAAGAAAACATATGGCACATCCAGGGCAAGTCACATTAGTTATCCTCATTATCCATACCAGTTACCAACACTGGGAATAATGCTCCCCCTCAAAACATCCTCCAGGATTCCTCACTTGTACCTCAAATTCATCTAGCTCAGCAGTTCTGATAAATAAGCCACTCTCCAGCCATTATCACTGCTTGTGATATTGCCAGTCATGTCAACAAGGAGGGATTTGTTACTTTGGAATTCTGAAGACCTCCAAGATCTTTAGCGAGACACAAGAAGAAAGAGATGAGCAGAATTGTCCAAGCACTCTATGTGTCCATTCGTCAGTAAAGGAAAAGGTGACCAACAATTTATTAAAAACACAGTAATCCAAATTAAAATCACCTGCATTTTTCTTGAGAATACACAGAAGCCCATGGCAGTCATTACTTTATATTGTTCAGGCCCTAGTTTAATAACAAATGAAGATGTAAGATTTAAATGTGTAACATCTATGCTTGCACAAGACAACATATAAAAGACATAAACTAGTTTTCCAGATGACTTTTCATTTTCATTTTGAAGCAGCACACATTGGCAGTCACAGCCAGGCATACATACATACAATTCCACAGCCTGGAATTGATCAGGAGCAAAACATGACCTTGTGTTCCTGCCACTAATACAATGCATATACATGCTTTGAAATAGAATGTCATGTGTACAGAGAGCCATCAGCAAGCAGATATCGAGAAGAGGTAACAAAACCACTTCAATTGTTCTGAAAACTCTTAGAATTTTTAATACTTTCATCTTGCATGAGTCTTTTCAGTGTTACACAGCAACAGACACAATCTGAAACACAAAGTTCCATCTGAATATGAGGGAAATGTCCTTTGAGGGTGACAGAGGACAGAGCAGGCTGCCCAGAGAGGTTGTGGAGTGTCCTTTGAAGATATCCAAAACTCACCTGGCTGTGATTCTGTACAACCTGCTGTAGGTGAGCCTGCTCTAGCAGGGGGGTTGGACAAGGTGGTCTCCCCTCCAACCCCAACCATTCTGTGACTCTGTGACTGGGTCTTGTGGAGCACTGCACAGTCCTCATCCATCCTACAGTCCTAACAGCTCTGCCACCTTCCAGCAACAACGAGCAAAACGTTTCACATGATGAAAATACATCTCGAAAAGCAGATTGCCAGTATTAATACCCAATTCTGTCAATTCAAGTGCAGGAAGATACTTCTACCTTATGCATTTAAGTAAGTAGACAGTCCTCTTTAAGCAAAGGAGTATTTCTAAAGATCTGTCTAGGCTTCATAGTAACTAATTATCCCCAGCAACTAACCTCAGATGATGAATTTAAAGGCAAATAATTGTATCCGTCCAACACACGTGATTTCCTCAAGCTAACCTGACCTTTAACGCCAAACACGCTTCCAAAACAAATAAATCACACAGGCAAAGGGAGTTAAGTCTTATCACTTTCAGACCTCAAACTCAGAAGCGCTACGTGCAAAAAACAACACCGGCGTCGTAAAGCCAGTGGAGGAAAATAAAAATACGCCTCCTGAGCGTGAGGAAATAGGGACACCTGGCCAAGAAGCCGGGAACGGTGAGTGTGCGGGTCCGAAGTGCGGGGAGCCGGGAAGGCAGAGGCGGCCGGGCCCCACCGCGGCCCCGCAGCGCCCCCCGGCGGCGGCGGCGGGGAAATTAAATAATTTTAAAAAAATTAAAAATTACGAAATCGCCAGCGCGAACACGATTGTCCTTGGCAGTAGAGCTGCGCTGTCAGTGGGCTTATCGCCCGATGGACGTCAGAACAATTGCAAGTGTTACCGTGTGCGTGCGGGAGCGATCGCGGTTTACCCGGAGCTCTGTCTAAAAGACACGCCCGCAGAAAAAAGCGAAACGTGAGTCATCATCGGGCTGCTGGAAACATACTGTATAACTTCCCACCTACAAGAAAGTCACCTAAAGACGATATAAACAACTTTAAACTTGCTACAGAAACCCCAGAAGCCAATAATCATTAAATCATACCAAATACACACACCGTGATACAAATCCGGTGAAACAGCACTCCTTACGGCCTGCAGAAAACGATGGCAATCCCATGAAACATTACACCCAACTACAGAGACCATGGAATGGGAGTGGTAGCGAAAAAAAAAAAAGGAAAAAATAATCAGCACCTATCTAGTTTCTGAATAACAAACACAACCCGAGTATTATAGTTGCGGGAAGGGGCTTTTTTAACATTCTGTGTAAAAAAAAAAACTAACCAACCAACCAAAACCGAAACACCGTTTAGCCAACAATAAAAGCAAAACCAAAAAACCCATCACTCCTTCTTTTAGGACAGAGGAATAGAAACAAGTAAACATTAACCACCCTCCCAAAATTTCGGAATTTCCCTTTGCGGGTGGAGGGATAAAACTAGTACAAATGTAGTTTTATTTCTGCTCTTACCTGATTCAAAAGTAACCCAAAGCTCCGTACCTCCCTACCATGATGAATCATGGTCTCCCCGTACCAAGTCCCGCCGAGCAGCCTTACCTTAAAATTACTGGAATTGACCCAGGCTGTTAATTCGTCGATCACTTTGTCGAGGCTCTGCTGGTCCTGCTCCAGATCGGGGGACCTGGCCGGGTCGCTCAGGTACTCCAGCAGCTCCTGGCCGACCTGCATCCTGCGGCCCACGTCCTTCTGCTGTACCTGCTCGCAGAAATAATCCATGCCAGCAGGCTCCATCTTCGGGCGCTGCGGAAAAGTTTTTTCGGAGACGAGGCGAGCGGCCTCGGGGTGGGAAGCGCGGCCAGGGCAGTGCGGGCGGCGAAGGGGGGAGAGACAAGGCCGCCGTCCTCATGGAGCCTCTCCCGGCGCTCTCCGCCCCGGCTCCGCGCCCGCCGCC
>WEIV01005625.1:22525-39928 GCA_013390005.1 Calyptomena viridis | reverse complement strand
TATCATTATATCATATCATTATATCATTTATTTATTTATTTATTTATTTAGTGCTCTCCATATGCAATTTAGGTCTTGTCCTCAATCTGTGCTGCTACTGGTATGGAATCTTTGAAGATCTGAGTCATTGCTACATATCATTTTATTACTGAGAAGCTCTAATGAGGGTTGTGCAACGTACTCAACCCTGTTAATGATACTGTACCCAAAGAGAAACCAATGGTCTAATACNATTTCAATGATTAGGAGCTTCATCATTGACTGTAGAATTGGATTTCCTCTGGTTTTCTTTTAGAAAGGAAGTTCAGTGAAGATCTCATTAGCTTTTTTAATGCTGTTCATGCAATGCAGTTTTGCCATCAAACCCCTGAGCCCCTGCTGTGGTGATAACAGAGTCAAGCTGTTTTAAAGTTACATGATGTTGACTGTTGTCTGTGAGGGGTTTGTCAGGTTTTACTTGACAAATAATTTATGAAAAGTAAAAGTTACCAGTAAAAGAGTTTGAACACTGTACAAGTTGAGCATCATATAGGATTTCTGCAGCCTGGAAAGCTGTATTTATGACTGAAATTCCTCTTGAGGATGCAACAAGACTAGGAAAGTGCACACAAAGCTGTGCTCGTTTCTGTGTTGGTAAGACTGAACTGCTTAACCCTTTAAGAGCACCACTAGCTCTGCTGAGCAGTGTATATTGGGGATTAGTATGCAAATAATNATGGTCTAATACCTAGATCTGGAGAAATGTATTTGTGCTTCACTTTGTGACTGCTTCACTGACTGTGGGCTTGAGAATTCTTTCGTGGCTGCAGACATGTCAATATATGGACATGTGTTTGTAGTGTAAAGACCACTTTGTCCTCAGTGTGTATAACATTTAATGATTATTAAGCCAGAGTTGGAGCTGCAATGCTTATCCCAGCAATGAATAAATTCAGAAAAATATCTTACTCTACCTAAATGTGTTTAGCATTTGGTATCTTACTTTAGAAAATAAAAGTACTTAAGATACAGATTAGTTGTATGTATTACATATTAGTTATTTCTTTTGTCTCCTACCTTATATTCTGTAGGTATTAGAGTGTTTCAGGATATCATAATTACAAAGTTGACTGTGCATTAATAAAATAACAGAAACAAGGAGGGAAAAAATTCTCTTCATCTGTTGCTTCATCAGAGGACATGTCAGGATCACAACCGTGAAGCTAAAGTGCGGAGAAATTATTTGGGCCGCATGCACTCTAGTATGATGAGGCACACTGTGAGTCTTCAGCTGGCAATTGATTTGAGCAGGGAGCAGTAGAGGCCGCAGCTGGTTTTGTTAAGAGTGCAAAAGCTGTATGCAGCATGATGCGTAGCTAACTTAATTAGGCATCATTGGGTTCAACTTGTGTAACCTGAGTTAGAATAGTTTGGGTTGAAGAGATCTAAAAGATCACCTAGTTTCAACTCCAGTTTAGTGTTATCTAAGTGCTTTCTAATGTCTCTTCATTCTAGCATAAGATTCTCTGTGCACTTCTCTGTCAGAATGCTTTCTTTCTTAGTGGCACATCTGTCTGGTTGATTCTCCGTGTGGAAGCTGGGAATGCTTATCCCTCACTAGTGGAGGGACATACAGTTAATGTGCAGGCAGATCACGTAGATTTGTGTAACTTTGTTTTGTGAGTGTAAATGCTGTTTCAAAAGATCCAGAAAACAACCAACTAAACCAAACCAAGGAAAAGCCATTTGCAGCCTAAAAAGGAAAGGGTGTTATATTTCTCTCACAATTCAAGAACTGCTAAAGGATTTTGCTCATCCTTAATGATGATGAAAGCATTTTATGTAAATCTGTGTGGGGGGATTTTAAACCCAGATGACAATTTCATTTTAGCATTTATAAGTATGTAAAAGCAGAGGGTTATAGGCAAAAGCTCTTGGCAGTCCTTAGTCCTTAGATACTAGTAGTTGTTAATAATTGAGTTTCTTTACAGTTCCAGTAAAGTAGTACATGCTCTCGTCTTTTTTAGCAGCACCACAGGTTTATAAGAGAATTAGTCCTTTAGTTTTTAATTTGTATTCTAAGAGCTTGACAGTGAAGACAGCAGCTCTGACAGCTGCAGTGATCTTGTATTAAGTGTGCCTTAGCTGTCATTAGAGTCAGATTGCATTGCTAGCAAGGAAAGATAGCAGATTGGTGGTTTGGCTACTGGGTTATAACATTGCTGGATGACAGAAAGAGTCAGAAGAGGAGGAACTGAAAAGATCCTAGTTTTGAACTACGGAAAGATGCACCATTCCAAAAGCAGCTGATCCTGCAAGGCCAAATATCAGAACATCACCGGGGAAGGAAGGACAGATGAAAGAAAATGTATTTTGGATGGATGCATCTTAGAACAGACTGACTAGGAATGTAACAGAACAGCTTCTACACGCCATTTCCTGGGAGATCCAGCTTCCTCTGATGCTGATGATATTGGTTTTAGTGCACTATATTAGTAAAAAGATGGACTAAAGTTCCTTTCTTTTCTCACTTTTGCGTTTGGAAAACATTCTGGTAGCAATGTATGTTCCTTCCGTAATGCTCAAAATTTTTATGCGTATGTCTGCCTTCTGAGAGGCAAGACAATCATGTTTAGTTCCAGTGGTTGTTATCTCACCCAACTATTCTAAATGGTGGATGTGAGAAACAAATGCTGCTCACTCTAGCCCTCGCCGAAAATCCACAGCTCACCATAAAATGCAAATTGTTTTATTGGGACAAATTCAGGAAACAAAGGCTGAGGGTGCATTCAGGGAAAATGCACACTGAAATAAAAAGTATGGTACATCTTATACAATTTTTCACACAGAGGGCAGTACTCATCTTGTAACGAAAAAAAAAAAACTTTCTAAAAGCATTCCTAACTTTTCTTATCTCTAAACAGAAAGTTACTTTTCAATGTCAATGGTTGACATATGGCTCAAATTTTATTACCTCTTGTCAAATAGGCATCTGGCAAACATCTTCTTAAACAAAGGCTGTTAAGAGTATATATATGTATGTTTATCTAAACACTCTTAACTCCTCATCATAAATTCTTAACACACATGACAATGCTATGTTTGTCTGGTTTTAACTTAATGAAATATTTGTTCAACTACATCTAACTACTTTTAACAAAAGTATGCGATAAGCAAATTATAATTTTGTATTTTTCACAGTGGACAGTAAGAAGTCCTGTTATGCATAGATAAGGTAGGCAGGAACAGGAAGCTGGAAAGACAAAACAAAAGAATCTCCCCACTAGCCAACTTTTTGTTTGTAAAAACCTCCTTTCTTTTGCGATCATTTTTAAAAGCCAATGTCACTGGAAATCTACTCATCATCCTTGGCTGATCTATTTCACTCTAGCAGATAGTTGCCAATTTTAATGGCTCAGAGGAGGTGCCAGACAGCTGAGTCCTGTTCACAGCTGTGCTGCTTGAATGTGTGCAGCCTTCAGCATACAACTGTACTCCTTCCTGCTCCTGACTCCCCACCTGCAAAGTGGTAACAATGCTGATGGTTGAATAAAAACTTCTGCAAATGGTAAATGCACACAAGTACAATGTATTTTATTCTGTGGAATTGTATTTCTATTGGTGTCACACAGAGCATTTTATGCATACAAGCAGAATTTTAGCAGAATAAAACACTCATTCTAAATCCATATAATCCACTTAAAGCAGTCACACCCACCAATATGCTCACTGTTGCTTACGTAAACGGTGTTTAACTTAGATTATTATTTGACATTAATTTTCCTGGTTTTTCTTTATTTTGAGGGAGAATAAATGCAGTCACTCTCATTGATTCTGGAGTTCTAAATATACACGAAGGCCAAAATATTGGTTTATCTTTGCTTTTGTAAAAGATACATATTAAAAATTTCATATTAAGTAGGTTTACCAAACTGAGACTCAATCTCCTGTTTCATCTGTAGCTATTGTAACAACTTTGTGTGATTGTATAATAAAACCAGAATTTCTGGATTCTAAAACATTTTCTGTTTTCCGGGTTGTTCCTAAGAAACTACTTCTCCAAAATACAGTTGGTAATAGACTCATACTCTGTAAGAGCAAAAGGAAACACTGTGATCATACAGTAAAACCATCTTTGACTAGATGTCATGTAGCTCACCAGAATTAATTTCTATTTGACGCAAAGCGTAGGTTTTAGAAGGTTTCCAGTTTTAATTGCCAGCAATGCAAAGTGTACAGAAGTTTTTAAGATTTTTTTTTTTTGCTTTATGTGAGGTTATTTAGCTTCAGCTTTCAACCATTTCACAGTGCTGAGTTTGAAGAATACTCCTGTTTAGCAGTTTGATGACCTGCAAATGTATTTGGACACTGTGACCTGAAAGGCTTCCCTTTCATCAGCTACAAACACATCCTAGTACCATGTCCTTGTAGATCTGTTTTTCTCTTCTTTTCATCATGTTTGGGGTTCTTTCCTGGGTCCTTGGTGTATCCAGTAAAACTTAAGTTTGTATACGTCAGAAGATACATGTTTGCATATTTGAAGTTTGTCTTGGTTAGGAAAAAAAAGGTTTTATTAGTACAGAGAGTATTCATAGACAGTAATCATATAAAGAATCACATTTGTATTAGGCCATTTTAAAGTCCTTTTATCCCAACAGAAGGCAAAGTAGAAATAGTTCATAAAGATTGTTATTGAATGACATAAACTTAGATGACAGAAATTTTGTCAAGACTGTAGAGACCACACTGCAACCCCATGAATGGTCTGATTGGAGACTGAAACACTTTAGTAAATGCAATTTAAAAATCTATCCCGTAAATGATACTCATGGATATAAGATCTTTGTTTTCTTTTTCTCAATTTATAATATGGCAAGTGTTGTGAATTATGAATCCAAAGGAGAGTGACTGTTTTTGACACATTGCTAATGTACACAGACCATTCCAAAGTTGCAAAATGGAGATATTGCCCTTATTTCAGCTGGGGCTTTAAAATAAACGTAACCAGTAACCAACAGGTTCATTAATCTAGCATCACTCCAGCCTTTATGTTGTCTGATCTGTAGAAATTGAGAGATACAGCCTCATTGGAAGCATGGTCAGCATTTTGCAAGATACGGAAATAGTATGTCAGTTAAAAAAAACATTTTACTTTCTTTAGCCTACTGAAACTAGGAAAAGAGACTTCAGTCCTTTTACATTTGCCTGAGAGTTGGACTGCAGTGTTTCCTTAGACTGAGTGTATGTGTCTTTCACAGGTAGCTTTTTGCAGTTTATTTTGAACGGTGATAATAATGATGTTTAGGAGCTGCAGTAATTAATGTTTTAATAACAGCAAACTTCACTGACAGCTGCAAGACTAGAATTCAGGGCAGAAGGTGTCAGCTTGTTCCAGAGGTAACAATGTTAGCAATTATCCTCTATTGATTTGAAGTGATAAATCAGAAACAAACACACTGGCCATGAAAGAGTGGTGTTCCCCAGTGCTTAATATTGGGGTCAGCCTTTTTTAGTATCTTCATTGACAACCTGGACAAGGATATCGAGTGCACTCTCAGCAAGTTCACAGGTGACAGCAAATTGGGTAGGAGTGTTCATCTGCTGGAGGGTAAGAGGGCTGTGCAGAGGGATCTGGACAGGCTATATCAATGGGCTGAGGCCAATAGTATGAGATTCAGTAAGGCCAAGTGCCAGGTCCTGCCTTCAGGTCACAAGAACCCCATGCAATACTGCAGGCTGGAGAAAGAGTGGCTGGAAAGCTTCCTGGTGGAAAAGGACCTGGGGGTGCTGGTCAGCAGTGGTGAAACATAAGCCAGCAGTGCGCCCAGGTGGCCAAGAAGGCCAGTGGCATCATTGGCTTGTTTCAGCAATAGTGTGGCCAGCAGGCCCAGGGCAGTGATTGTCCTTCTGTACTCGGCAGTGGTGAGGCTGCATCTCAAGTCCTATATATCCAGTTTTGGCCCTTCACTGCAAGAAAGACATTGAAGTGCTGGAGCAAGCCCAGAGATGAGCAGCAAAGCTGAAGGATCTAGAGAGTAGGTCATGTAAGAAGCTGCTTAGGGAGTTGGGGGTGCAGGAAAGGAGGCTCAGGGGAATACCTTTCTGTTCTCTACAACTACCTGAAAGGAGGTTGTGGGAAGGTGGGAGTCAGTCTTTTCTCCCAGGTAACAAGTAACAGGATGAGAGGAAGTGGCCTCAAGTTATTTCTGGGGAGGTTTAGATTACATATTTGGAATTTTTTTTTTCATGGCAAATTGAAAAGCATTGGAACAGGCTGCCCAGGAAAATGGTAGAGTCACCATCCCCAGAAGTGTTAGAAAAACCCTGTAGAGATGACACTGGAGGACATGGTTTAATGGTGAACATGGTACTGGTGCTAGATTGATGGTTGGACTTGTTGATCATAAAGGTCTCTTCCAACAAAAAGTCAGCATATATCAATATATGGGGTTTTCTAAAAGTCTTCCAGACAAAGCTATAGGACTGTGATCAGATATCTTGAGATGCTTTAGGTTACTCTGTCTAGCATCCTGCATTGTCTTCCCCTTAGCAGCGCAGTCAGTGACTGAGAATCATCAGTTTGATTTCTCCCTTTCACTGATGTGGATGTCTATAGTGTTCAAAGTGATTCATAATGTTTTACACCACGTTTGTCTAGTTTGAAGAAAAGGAGGTGGGGAAGCAACCTCATTTTCTCTACAGCTTACTGTGGAGGGGACAAGGAGAGGGAGGTGCTGGTCTCTTCTTCCTAGTGATCAGACAGGTGGGAGTAGTTCAGAGCTGAATCAGGAGAGGTTCATACTGGAGTTCAGAAAGCATTTTTTTACTAAGAGGTTGGTCAAACACTGGATCAGGCTTCCTAGAAAGGTGGTTCATGCCCCAGGCCTGTCAGTGCTAAAAAAGACATTTGGACAATACCCTCAATACCATGATTTAACAGTTGTTCAGCCTTGAGTTGGTCAGGCAGCTGGACTAGATGATCATTGCAGGTCCCTTCCAGCTGAAGTATTCCATTCCATTCCATTCCATTCCATTCCATTCCATTCCATTCCATTCCATTCCATTCCATTCTTAAAAAACTACCTGCACTATCTTCCCTTATGCATACTTAGGAAAAGATCCCATTTACCCACATCTGTATTCGTATGAACTCAAACGGCTATTTTGCTTAGAGTAATTTTATGCATAAATGAAATTGTCATTAGGTTTTGTGGGAAGATAAGAAGTGATGTTTCTTTTACTCTATTTGAGTCTAACCATGCAAGCTGCACAGCCTTTCTGCAAAATTAGTCTTTTGTATGTTTCCCCTAATTTTGCTAGGAGCTGAGGAAATAATAATTATGGGCAACATCTAGCATGTAATAGAGACATGCCCTACAATAGATAGGTTTTTTTTTCAAAGGTGGTAGATAAGATGTCAAAAAATACTTGTCCATACCTCACTAAAATATAAACACCTACTATACTACAGGTTTGCAAATTAACTCAGTTGATCAAGTTCTTCTACAAATTCATGCATGTACATAAATACCCACATATATTCAAAATTCTTTATGTGTCAAATTATATGCATTCCAATGAACTGAAAGTGTGCAGTGCTGCAGTGTTCATGATTGCTTGGACTAAATAACTGATAAGTGTTCTCCATAGTATCATCTGGAATAAAGGAAATAGAGAAAAGGAATTAATTTGGCTTCTTTTTGAGGCAGCAATGTATGCATCCGTCTCTACAAGTACTATGCTGCTGTTATGTTTCAATCTTTTTAATGATCAGCAGATATTTGTAGCTGAATAGGCAGTAAATCAATGCAGACAACGTATTTTCACAGTGAATAGTAAAGAGTTTTGCAGTTTGTCTAGTCAGGAAAACTTTCATTTATCCATATAGTAATGATATTAGATTGCTGAAGTTCTGCTTAAATGTGTGTTGCACAGGCTCCTGGTGTATTTTACACTTCTTTGGCTCCATTAACAAAAGAAAGGTGTCCCAAAACTTCTCACAGTTTCTAGTGGTCATTCTTGTAGAAGCCTTGATACACAGGAGTCCCTAATGCCAAATTATATGCCTTGAGTCTCTGATTTATTGTTCCTGTAGGCAATAGTAGTGTTGGTGAATACCTTCTTTCATTAATGTTTATGCATCTAAATTAGAGGTAGCAGTGGTAGAAGGTTTAATCCTCTTCTGCTGAGTCTATCTCATTGGGTTTGTCTTTGTAGATGCTTTTGCAACACTGTCAGATCCTTAGATTGAGTTGGTGGTAGGCATTTTTAATTGAATCTCCCTGAAGATTCAAGATAGGAATGAGTTATCATGCATGACATGATATGCTCTGTGTGGTCTTGACCTTCGAAGTGTTGAAATTTGTTGACTTAAACAACTTTCTCTACATGGTTAATATGTATCACTCAACTGAACGTGTTAGTAGCACCATGACCCAGATCTCATAATTAGGCGTGGAAGGTGTATTTGTATAAACCATGAAAACCATAGTTGCCTTTTCAGACCCAGTGAAGCTTTTTTGTTAATGACTGCTAAATAGTAGTAATAGAAGAAGAGAGGCTCATAATCTATGGCATTCTAGGCAGCTGGGGGGGTCAGAGACAAAATATTACATAGGATGCCACTCTGTTGGCTTGTAATGTTTTGGGAGGTATGGGCTACCTGCAAGGAAAGAATCTTTGAAGAAAAATAAGCTTCTGGAAAAGAACAGCAGCAAATTAGCAGCAAATGACAGGAAAATAGGGTTCCTATAGAATAGGGTTCATTAGAAATCAGTTATAATCTCTAATAATAAATAATAAACATTAATAAATAATATAAAGTCTTTTTCATGGAGGAGAGAGCTAGTTAAGAGGGTTACTGATTCCACTTTAAAGCAGCTGTAAAGCTTAGTGCTTACCAAAGTCTTTTGACTCCCCCTCTTTTGGCCTTTGCCCAGATACGCTTTGTGTATCTTACAGGCTTCCAGACTTTGTTGTATCAGATGGTGCTGTGCCTAAGACTGACTAGCCATCACCTGCTGCTAAGGACACCTCTGAATCCTGTAAGATCTGAAGGGAACAGTCAGCTCGTGACTTCTTAGAAGGACATGCACCAAGATGGATTTCAGACTCAAATGAAAGAGGAGGACAGTTATCAGGAGTAAAAGGCACATGGTCAAATTTCTCAATTCTCATAGAAGCATAAAGCAACTTACAATTGTTCCTAGAAGATTTAATAGAGAAATGGATTTCAGTGTGATCACTACTTGATAATCTGTGTTCTTAGACTGCATAATTTCTCCTTGTGAAGAATACTCTTGATTCTGAAGTTAAATCTTGGGAAGGAGAAAATTTAGTTTCTTTTTTATGAAGGAAACCATAAAATTTTGCCAGCCTCTATAAGGACTGTTCTAGGAATCCTCTCTGGACAAATTCTGGGATGTCTTTCTGTATTTTTATCTGATGAAGTAGAGGCCATAGTGTTATGGTAGGTCTGTCTAAGGATTTGAAGCTCTGTTGTGAATGCACAGTAGAACAATTTGCCTACTAAGGGAAAATATTAGTACCATCTCTGACCCGTGACAATGAAATATGTGAGCTGAAAGTAAACTTCTTTTATATATTTCTAAGTTTTTGTGCATACACAGATACCCATAAACAGCACAATAAAAGGTGCAGAGTTGGCTGCTCGGAGGAGATGGCTGTTTTAATTGGAAAGAAGTGAATTGAATTTTTATAGCTATATCCCTTGAGACAATTCAGCAGAAATATGAGCTGTTAGATGTGTATAAATATAATTGTTTTTTTTCCGTGTTTAGTTTATATTATTTTCATTTATAGAAACTAGCTCCCATTTAGAATAGCTAATGCAGAAATAACTGCAGAACCTTCTCTTCCCTAAGACTGATGTCACTTTTGGTGTTGCCCTTTTTGGTCGTGTCATGGATCTTTGAAGAGATGTCAGACAGAAAAGAATATAACTTTCAGAATTAGATTTCTTTTCCTGTTTCAAGCTCTTTTTTGTGGTTATTCTAGTTGAAACTGTTGCTCAGTGTCCAACTTTTCTCCCAAGGGAGAGCTCAGTATAAAATAAAGTTCCAAAGTGCCTCTCTGAGAGAATCATGACAGAGTCACTTAATTAAAAATAAACTTTAATTTTGGGGTTCTTTTCACTCCACATAGTGAAGGTGATTTAGATATTGGTCAAGCAAAACATTTGAATATATTCCTTAGTGTTTTTGTTTTCCAGAACAGAAAAATAGAAATAAAACTAAGCCCACCCTGTTAAAAATTCGGTTAATTCCTCATTGTAATATACTGCTGTATTTTGTGTAAGTATCCATTTTTATAAATTCAAAAGAAGCACTTGTCTGATAATGAAAAATAATATAAAATAAATAGTCAAATAATAGTATTTAGAAGATGATAGCCAGTGAAGTCCTTCTATCAGGGTCTTTAAGTAGTTGTTCAGATAGGTTTTTAACATTTGCTGTATTTCTTATGAACAGTATGCTACAGCGAGCTGCCCATTTGCACTGCCAAATGAACTCTTTAATATGAAATATGTCCTGGAGCATGGTAATGAGAAACATCTCAAGATTTCACACATTTCTTGTGGTTTGCAGGTGGAGTGGATACAACAGCAGGTGGTTAAAAGAAGGGTGAAGAGGGATTATAAACCTGGTGGTACCCAATCCACTTATTTCAATGATCCCAAGTGGCCAAGCATGTGGTACATGGTAAGTACTTACAGAGCCATTGGCTCTGTTCCATGCTAATGTTTAGTTGTCTCGTTTGATATTTTGAAGAGAGACAGAAGAGTATGTTCATAAAATGCAAATTTGGGGATTTTTATGTGACTAATGAAGGTCTGTAAAATCCTTAGAAGTATTACAAAGAATTCTCTGTGACCTCTGCAATAGGAAACATTTATTAATGCATTCATTCATGAATTCTTCCTATTGCAAGATGTCTTGGGAATTTCAGCAATGAGAATGGAAGCAACTTAGCCACCACTTCTGAGAACCCACTTGTATGTAATGCCTAATTCACTGTCTCCAACATAAATGTGTTGTGTCCTGAAATCAGAGAAAAAACCACCAACACTGACCTTTCAGAATTACAATTACACTCTTTTTAATAATGAACATTTGCATTGTTGAAATAAATTGATTGTTTGTGCTGTTTCCTGTCTGACATAAGTTGTATGTTTTCTGAGAAAAAAGACACATTGTGCCTTTTTTTTAGTCTCGTGATCATAGTTAAAGCCTGGAGTGAAAAGTTTGTATTCACAGTGTTCTTAAAAATAACCTCATTTTTGTCTAGAAAGGTGCAAATCTTAGAATCACAAAATGCTTTGGAATGGAAGAGACCTTTAAAGTCCGTCTAGTCCAACCACCCCACAGTGAGTAGGGATATCTTCAATTAAATCAATTAGCTCAGAGCCCTGTTTGACCTGACCTTGAATGTTTCCAGGGACAGGGCACCTACCACCTCTCTGGGCAACCTGGGCCAGCATTTCACAACTGTTCTTGTAAACAGTTTCTTCCTTATTTGTAATCTGACTCAACTCTCTTTCAATTTAGAACTATTGCCCCTTGTCCTGCTAAAAAGTTTGTTGCTCTTTTTCTGATTGATCCCCCTCTACAAATATTGAAAGTCTATAATGTCTCCCCAGAGCTTTCTTTTCTCCAAGATAAACAACTTCAACTCACTCCATCTTTCTGATAATTTCTGTAACTCCTCTGTGAAGATGCTCCAACATGTCTTTCCTTTACTCCTTCAATGTGTTGGCCATGCGGCTTTTGATCTGGCCTGTGGTACAGTTAGTTTTCTGCACTGTGAGTGCATATTACTGGATCATGTCTTGTTTTTCATCTAATATGAAAAGCTGTATTTAGTAGGCAATTGACTCCAGATGACACATCTCCATTTTGGCTGATAAAAGACTTGCTCTTCGTCTTTACTGTCCTGTTGATGTAGTTCTACATACCTACATCTTGTTTTCTCACAGAGTCACAGAGTTAACTAGGTTGGAAAAGACCTTTGAGATCATCAAGTCCAGTCTATGACCTAACACTGTTTCATCAACTAAACCATGGCACTAAGTGCCACATCCAGTCTTCTTTTAAACACTTCCAGTGACTCCACCACCTCCCTGGGCAGCCCATTCCAATGGCCAGTCACTCTTTCTGTGAAGAATTTTTTCCTAACATCCAGCCTAAACTGCCCCTGGCACAGCTTAAGACTGTGTCCTCTCATTCTGCCACTGGTTGCCTGGGAGCAGAGACTGACCCCTACCTGGCTACAGCCTCCTTTCAGGTACTTGTAGAGAGCAATAAGGTCTCCCCTGAACCTTCTGTTCTTCAGGCTGAACAACCCCAGCTCCCTCAGCCGTTCTTCATAGGGCTTCTGTTCCAGATCCTTCACCAGCCATGTTATCCTGCTCTGGACGCATTCGAGCATCTCAACATCCTTCCTAAATTGAGAGCCCCTGAACTGGACACAGTAATCAAGTTGAGGTCTAACCAGTGCTGAGTACAGTACTGATGACTTCTCTGGTCCTGCTGGCCATGCTACTGCTGATACAGCCAGAATGCCATTGGCCTTCTTGGCCACCTGGGCACACTGCTGGCTCATGTTCAGTCATCTGTCAACTAGCACCTTCAGGCGTCTTTCTGGTGGCCACCGTCCACCTACTTTGTCCCCAGTCAATAGCACTGCAGGGGGTTGTTGTGGGCAAAGTGTTGAATCCAGCACTTGGACTTGTTAAAGCTCATATTGTTGGATTTGGCCCATCTACCCAGCCTTTCCAGGTTCTTTTGCAAAGCCCTCCTACTCTCTAACAAATTGACACTTGCTCCCAATGGTGACATCTCCTGTATGATGCTCAGAAGGTTTTATGACTTGACAGATTGAATTGCTTTAGACAAGGAGGAGAATATGCCTTTCTCTCAACAATATGTAAGATAATTTTCCTGCAAGTAGATAACATCTTTTCAGGTATTTTGTTTCTTTCAAAGCATTAGTTTAGTATTTCAGATGAATGAACAAGATTGCCCTTGCACAGCTTTAAAAATATTATTAAGTTTTTATTAATTTCATTCTAGCTTGTAATTCGTTGTTACATACAGCAAAACCCAAAAATATCGTAAGTAATTTGCAGCTAGTGGTAAACAGTTGCTGTTAGGAAACTCAGTCTAAAGTCCTTATCTTCATGGATATATCATGTAAGCATGGCATCAGTCAGAAAGTCTAGTAGCCTTGTTATTCCGTTTCCTGAATTCGTGTATTTTAATGAGAGACTAATGAATAACTTTACTTCTCAATTTGTCATATTTTTATTAAAGTACTACTGACTTCTCTTTTCCTATGGAAAAATTGTTCCACATTGCTCTCTCTGTGTTTTTAGAGATCTGTCTTTCAGGCTGTAGCTCTCCTCATACAACAGAAGTCTGTTCCATAATTGTTTAGTTCCAGGATTGGGTTGGTGTAGTGTGTGGTTTTTTAAGTGGTTCGTTGTAGAGTTTGAAAACAACTTTCATCCATCTTTTCAGTTGTTTGTGAAAGTGATTGGGTCATGGAATCATAGCAGGTCTTTTTTGCATTTTATTGAAATGTGTATACTAGTCTGTCTCCTTCAATATGTACATTTATTCAGTCTGCTTGACCTATAATTGTGTGCATAAGATGACAAACAGATTCCAATAAATGGCAGTAAATTATAATATTATGTCCTGCCAGTTCTAATATTTTAAAAAAATTCTTTCCAAGTTTTTAACTGAAACTAGAAAACCACAGTGACATGTCTTTAGTTAGTCTGCTGGTGTTGTTACAGACTTTCAGCTCTGTGTTAGACTAGAAAAGGGAGGCAAAACTTCAAGAGAATCATAGTAGTGAGAAAAAGTCCACTATATGTTGTGTATGGTAGCTTACACAATTTTTCATTTGTGCTCCTAGATTTGTATACAAAGTTTTTAGTGCCAGCATAGCTTTTTGAGGTTTTTAGGTTGCTGGCTGCAAACAGATTGTTGAGAAAGTAGTAAGAGTACTACCATATACAGATTTGCATTTGCATTAATAAGTAACTTCATTATGGGTTATGATTTAGACCTTTGGCTGTTGAACTAGCACAATGTCTAACAGCGCTGTTAATGCTGTTCAGATTTGTTGACACAAGTCCTTCAAAGACTTATTCAAGCCATATCTGATTGATGTTTTTCTGTCCCAAGTTTCTTCTTTTCAAGTACCACCCTTTGTTATTTTAATTGTCTGTGCTAGAAATAATGCATTTTTGTTTGTGTAATATCCATGGCAAGAACTTACAAGAGAGATTCAGGCCTTCTTTCTGTTTTGGACCATCACAAAGTTTAAAAGAGTCTCTCAAGAGCTGTACTGTGAACAAATTAGAAGGTCTTTTTTTAATCACACTATTTTTCTCCGTTACACTAAAAACATTCCTAGAAAGAGCAGAGTTGTTAAGAATATAATTCTTTAGCACCTTATGATTATGTGGAAGCTGAAGGACACAGAGCTTTCAGAGCCAAAAGTATAACTTTTACTTTTCATCCCTGTCCTCGTTTAAAAGGGCCAGTTGAAGTGAATCAAAATAAATTCAATATCAAATTTTCGAGACTCATCTGAGTATAAAGATAGAGAAAACTTTTATAAAAACAGAGAACAAAAATATATATTAAGAACACCCGTATGTTAAAAGAAACACCCCTATCAAACAATATAAAAACCTGAAAATCGAACTAAGTATCCAAGGGTAGGCAGGGAGGGAAAAAAAAACAACCCCAAATAAAAGGATGGGTTGAGCCTCTTGGGCAAACCGGAAGTGTGTGATGCAGGGAAGGGATCCGAGTTGCAGCAGCCACTCTCTCAGGAGCTTCGCACGGCCGAAAGAAGGGCTGGTGTCTGGGCTTCACTGCTTTTTACATCCTTTTGTCCTGGCCCAGAATTCTTTGCATCTCACACCTGTGTGATGTCCTTTTTCCCACGTTCTTCCCACCCCAGGAGGGCACAGCCTTGCGCCCCCATTGGTTCATCTTTGCCCCCCGCCTACTTCTGGTCCCGAACCAAGGGAAAACCTTCCCCGCCTCCACCATGTGGCTCAGCCAAAATGGTGTTCGTCTTCTCCCAGCCTCCCACCAGGAGCCCCCGACCGCCCCAGCCACCAGGGGCACCAAGCACAGGCATCCCACAGGCCCGCGCCACCCGGGGCAGGCACTGGGCCCGGGGCCCCTGTGCCGGGAGCTCGCCACAGCCGGGACACCACGGGGCTGTGGCCAGGAACGGCCCCCCAGTAGGGCCGCCAAAACTGTGCCCCGGTCTGAGAGACTGTGGCAGGTGGGAGGTCCCGGGGCCGCAGGCCTCCCCATGCCGAGGCCGTGGCAGACCGGGGGGGGAAACGGGAAGAGCAGGCTGGGCTCACAAACACCCTGCTGCGGGACAGGGGTTCCAGCACCATCCAGGCAGGCACAACCCCTGCTTGTAAACAAAAGCGGAAAAAGGTTTCCTTAAAATACAACTATAACAAGCACTTTGGTCTTAATTGTTTATGTAAGAATACCAAGATATTTGGGGTTTTACTTTTCTTTTTTTTGTAAGGGTTACCTCATTAATCCCAGTAATATAGTCATGAGACTCTTCCTCATAAAGAAGCATAACTAAGATTTGTTTTCAACTTCTGCTAGCATGTGGAGATAAAATGAACACTGACCAATACCCAGGACTTTAAATACTGTAATTTTGACTGTTGGTAAATAACAGTTTTAGTAAAAGCTGAAAATTTTTTGGAGGAAAAAAACATGCATTACTTTGGAATATCATGAGAGATGATATACACAAATGAAATAAAGAGTAGAGTCAAGAGAAGGAAAGTTGATAAAAGCTCTTTATCTCTGAAATTACAGCAAATGTGTTTTAAGAGAGCATTTGAAAAAAATACAAATATTTTACCAAATGTTGTTTACTGTATATATATACAAACAAATTTATTTACTGTCTATTTTACCAAATATTTAGGAAGAATTCATCCCAGGAAGGACAGGCAACAGGCAAAAAGTCAAATGCTCTGAAGAAAGATGGAATTCTGAGAAGGTTTGGAATTAAGACTTCTCAACAGTGAATAAGAAGTGATGAGATGTAAAAGCCCTTGGAAGTAATACCACAGAGCTTGTGTTTGATTCTACAGTAGGAAGATGAAGCAGAGAAACCAAGGCTCCTTAAAGTAAAACCTATATCAAAGCATTTCCAGTATGCTGGGTGGGCAATTAAAAGTGAGAAAAGTGTGAAAAATGTGCTGTGTTTAGGTGTGTGCAAGGAAACATTATTTGCATGGGGGAAAAAAGGAAGTCTTTTCTACCTGTCTGCAGATTAAACCTAATGTATCAATAAATCACTGTAATGAAGCCACTGGATACCTAGTGGTTCCTTTATGCTTTTAGTTGTAGATACACATCTGACAAGTTTATTGTGTTGTTATACTGTGAACTGTTATATTAAGTGAATAAATGCTCTTTTTGTGTGTTGGCTTTCGCATATATGTTATATAAATGCTTCCTTTAAGTTGGCTTTTGCATATAGGTTGTATAAGTGCTACTTCAAGTTGGCTTTTACATGTAAGTTATATAAATGCTTTGTTTTAAGTTGTTTTTTTACATATTGGTTAAATAAATTCTCTTTTTTATAAGAATACAGTTTTAAAAGTAAGGGGGGGCCCCAAGAACCCAAGGGTGTGAGCCCAGCTAGGAGGAGAATTAGTTGAAACGATAACCAATCCAAGGACTACCAGAAGAATGTTTTCAACTTGATAAGAGAATTCAAGGGGCCCATCTAAAGAACTGAGCATGCTCTAAAAAGGTGTGGAAATGTTAAATAGTTCTTGGAAAATGGAAATGGAATAATGAATATGTTAATGAGTTAATGAATATATTATCACGAGCTGATGAATATGTTTGTTATGGTTTGACTCTGGCTAAATGCCGAGAGCCCACACATAGATCCAAAATTTCCCAGAGAAGGAAAAAAAACTTCGACTTTTGTGATAAGGATTACAAGCAACTGTTTATTAACTATTTCACAAACAAAACAGGCTCTAACTTAGAATATTAAGTATTAGCTACTACTAAACAATAAGTATTCATGACTACTACTACTACTACTAAAATCAGAGCTTAAGAGTTTAAGTGTGAGAACTTTGATAGATATTACAGACACCTTTCTCCCCCCACCCCTCCCTTTTAAGATCCTTCACCTTTCCCCAACAGCATGGGAAGGAAGGTGTGTGTGTGGGGGGGGTTACAGTTAGAGGTTTTCTTTGCTGCTGTTCAGAAGAGTGAGAGAGTCCCACCCCAGCTTTCCTCGTGGGGTCTTCTCCATGGAAACAGTCTGTTGCAAACTGCTTCTTAGTGGATTTGTTACTAACAACAGCTTTTT
>WEIV01005624.1:0-28329 GCA_013390005.1 Calyptomena viridis | reverse complement strand
TCTGAGCAGCGGCAGAAACAACTTGTGATGAACTAACCGTAACCCCCATTCCCCATCTCCCTGCACCGCTGGGGGGAGGAGGAGGTAGAACTTGGAAGGAGGGAGAGGTGTGGGGAAGGTGTTTTTAAGATTTATTATACTTCTTATTCTCCTGCTCTGATTCTGTTAGTAATAAATTTAATTAATATCACCACTTTGAGTCTCTTTTGCCTGTGATGGTGATCAGTAAGGGATCTCTCTCAGTCCTTATCTCAACTCATGAACCCTTCATTATATTTTCTCTCCTCTGTCCAGTTGCAGAGGGGAGTGAGAGAGTGGCTTTAGTGAGTACCTGGCCTCCAGCCAGGGTCAACCCACTACACAAGTAGTAATTAAAAGGAAACAAAGGAGAAAAAAACATTAAGAAAATTAGTGTCAAAAATACATTGCAGGAATCTGTCAATTTTTATCAGTTATATTTTGGAATAAATGTCAGATCTTTTTAATAAGCACACATATTGTTTTTTTGCAAAATCCACATAGGGAGCTTTTAAAGCTGTATAAACTATAAAAATACTGAAAGCAAGAAAGGGAGAGACACCAACTGAGATGTTGGAACAAATGTCAGAGGAAGAGCATGTAAACAAACCTGTATCAGCACTCAGTTCATCTAGCAGCCCTCTGGTTCTCCAGGTAGATCCCGAGTCTCGATTTCCTAAAGAATTATTGTGCTCTTGAACTACTGCAGCCGCAAAAAGATTGTCCACATTTACCACTTCTGGGTCTGAGTTTGTCTCTGATATATCATAGTGAGCTACAACTGGAGGTGCATCTGCAGAAGAGAAAAACAATGTAGATTAGAAGTCAGTATACTGTGAAAAACACCTCTAAAAGTACAATAATTTAAGGATTAATGCAATCTCCTACATGAAGCTCATAAAGGTATAGCTTATAGTGATACACTATATGAATCATTAAACTTCAGTTAATGAACATAGTCTGAGATTACAGAAACATTTTAACCTTTGCATACACAGAAAACACAAATGTAAGAAAAACACATTTATGAAATTATTAGTCATTTGTGTATTATCTTTTACATTAACACATCAACATCTCCATATCTGATGACGCTACATTTACAGTCTTAAAAGGATAAACTGCAGTTTAAAATAAAAAATAATAAGTTATAGAACATTAAATTTGGCAAGACAAAATATTTATCTAGAGAATTTTACAAAAGTCAAGTGAGAGCTTACATTACAGTTGATGAAATAAAACTAAATTCTTGATATAACTGATCCAGTGACAATAAATTTAACATTAGGCAACTTTCTTTTCATAACATTTACCTGTCAAGGGCAGGGGAATTTTTCAAAGTGGCAATGTTTTTTGGTGTTGTTTTTTTAAGATCAAGGATAACAAGAAACAAAACTATAATGTGCAGTGATAAATATGCTTTTAATTCAATATGATTACCATATGCATTTTTGGCCACCAAAGTGAAGGTGGAAAGAGGGAGAGAAAATATAGCTTACATGATTCTGAAATCTGTTCTTGAGGAATAACAAAAAGCTATTTTTGTTCTATTTTGTTAGGACCAACTATATTCTTTATGTTGAATGAAAATAACTTATAATTGGAAAGCATGCTAAAAACAGAAGAGGCTCAGAAAAAAAAATTGAATTAAAGACAAAGATTAATGTAGAAGCAGAGAGAATGGATAAATAATTCTGAAAGGATGTGCAGTTTAACTCAAATGCCTCATCCCAGCTACAGCTTATTGACTCAGAGTGGATGCAAGTGGTTGGAGTTCCCACTCCCCAAATGAGAGAATCAAATCTTTCTTTGGCCCAAGACTTCATCAACAAAACTGAGGATGAAATAGAAAAAAAGTTTCAAATTAAATTCTCTAAAAAGCTGTTTTGCCTGAGGTTTATAAGGTGGGGTTTTTTTGGCTTTGATTTTGTTTGAGGTTTTTTGGTAACTTGGCACCTGAAACATAATTCAACTTGCTATTTCCAGAAGTGTGTATCACTCCATTGAAGAGTGACCATATTACTTAAGTCATACTAAAGATCAGTTTTGCAACAAGGTATGAAGAAATTCACAAAATATTTCCAATCAGACTTGCCTCCAAAACAATTTCATAAAACAATGTTACATTACAAACTTAAAACAGACCCGACAAAAATAAATGGGTAGTTAAATGACAATGTATTAAGGACCTAAGTGTTTGCAACATGAAAAGCTGATGATTATGACTGGGAAAGAAGTCCTGATAATTAACTGAAAGACAATTTTTGTCTTTTTAAAAGGCAATTACAAAATAATGGAATACCAAGTTCGAAATTAAGCTGGCTGATGTTCAGTTAATTATTTGTGACATCCGGTGATTAAATTCCATGCAGAAATTACAACTGGACTGAATCATGAGAGGCATGTTTTCTTTTAGTCTTATCATCAGAGTTCAGTGTGAACATATATAACATGAACTATAAAAATAAACAGTCGAGTGCAGAAGATATGAGGGTCAAGTACAATATTGACTATTTGCCCATTTTTTCAAAAGGTTATCTAAAACTTCAGGTGCTATGTACTGTTCCTTCAGGTCTTTGTTTCTCTCATTTCTTACTAAGATCTTCAAAAACAGAAGCAAAAATTGATTTTTAGATAGACATGTCTACACAAGTAAAATTGTATTGGGACAAAAGGCACCAGTAGTCTCAAGTCAAAATTGTACCACTCCTACATGTATAATCATGCAAAAATATATATTAAATGTATATACATGCAGAGTGATATTCTCATCACCTACCCATAGAAATAACTTGTGTGAAAGTCTTCATCAGTAGGAAATACAAGCATAAACTTGTTATCTGTAGCTCCACTCTTGTATCTTCCACACTTCCAAACAGAACAGCTTATAACTTTGCTTCAATTTAGTATACATCAAACAGACAAAAATATTTTTAATGTAATTTACATACTGTAATTATATTTGTCAGTGTAAGAGCCATCAATTTAACAATTTGGAAAAAAACAAGCTGCCTATTTATAAAGCAATCACAGCAGAGATCTATTTTTGCTTTTCTCAGCCTTGCCTTTCAGGATCAGGTTTGAAAACCAAAGGGACCAACACCAATGATAACCATACCTATGACCAGTAAATAACCAACAAAACCAAAGTAATGACCTTGACACTGCAACAAATCCCCAGATTCCCAGCATGTATAAAAGAAGTAATCAATAAATGTCTATGTGTGTTTAAAAAACCCCAAACAATAAATAAGTTGTAGACAACTACAACTAGATGAAAGTTGCAGCGAAGGCATAGAAAAAAATCCTCTAAAAATCCTCTGTTTCCAAAAGCCTGTTTCATTTTCAGTGCTATAAGGATAGGACAGGAGCGGTTAAATTTGGAAATAATACTTCCCTAGCCAACTATATAATCACCTGGTGATGTGATGCAAAGTGAATGTGTGGTACCAAGAAATAAGGACAATTGGCTTCAGCTAAGAAATAAAGTGCAAAAATGCTTTCAGGTTGAAAAGGTAAAAGGATTAACAACAAGCAAAATTGTATTTTATCATCTTTTCTTTACAATAGAGCCACTCCTTACAATTACTGTAACAGGATTTCAACAGATAGAAAACCAGACACCAAAACAAACCATGCCAGAATCACAACTTAATGTAGCACAATTAGGAGGTTCCCTGGTCAGTAATTTAAGAAAAATCATGTCTCTTGAGAAGCCAAGGTAGCTGGAAGACATACATATCTCTGGCGATAAGCTATTATTCATTTCTAAAGCAATAAATTCTCGAAAAAGGCAAAGATGAAAGTTAATAAATACCAGCAGCAAAATACAGCTGTTGACATTTAATGTTAATAGGGGGAAGGAAAGACTGCATTTTTTTATTTTTAAAGAACTCAGAGGCAGAGGTCATCATGGGGACTGTTTCTAAGTGTCCAATTCTCCCTTAATTTACATAGCTCATCAAAACTAATTCTGCTCAGGACAACTAAATCGGAAATCACATGCACAAAAATCCATTTCTACACATATCAACTTTCATTTTAAGCTTGCAACATAGAAAATTCAATAACTTCTTATATGCTATCTGCTCCCATGTTTTTCAAAACACCACATCTCAATATTCAGTGGTCTAAACTGCTGTAAGATCCACACTACTATTATCCCTTATTTTATTATAATGGCAGCACAAGCAAAAAAATGAGAATCAACAGTAAAATCTCAGCTGTAGGTCAAAAACAGTGATTCTATAAGAAGCACTGTACTTTTGCACTGCAGCAGCTGTATATCAATGCACAGGAAACAAAAGATTTTACCTAGCATAACCTCAATGAGGAATTTACATCTTTACATCTGTGTAGACAGGCTGAGAGTTGGGGTTGTTCAGCCTGGAGAAGAGAAGGCTCTGGGGAAACACCTTAGAGAACCTTGCAGTGCCTAAAGGGGCTACAAGAGAGCTGGAGAGGGACTTTGGACAAGGGCATGGAAGGATAGGAAAAGGGGGGATGACTTCAAGTTGACAGAGGGCAGGTTTAGATTGGATATTAGTAATTCTTGACTGTGAGGGTGGTGAGGCACTGGCACAAGTTGCCCAGAGAAGTTGTGGATGCCCTATCTCCGGAAGTGTTCAAGGCCAGGTTGCACAGGGATTGGAGCAACCTGGTCTAGTGTGACGGTGCTTTCTATGGTATTATACATCTGTAAAGGTTTTATGTACAGTTCTGTTACCTCTCAGTTATATTATCTGTAAATGGACTGCTCCGGTCTCCCTCCCCTTTCCCACTTGGTTCCTCCTGGAATTGTTATCCCCTCCCTCAGTTGTATTCCTCCCTCGGACCCCTCCTCCCCTATCCCATATTTGTACCCCAGCTCCTCCCCTTCTTCTAGTCCTTTCCCTGTCAATCCAGGTTACTCGATCCCTTATAGGTTTGAGTAGAAGGCCTCTGGCTTCTACTCCTGTCTGTCACCCCTAAACCCCACCTTCCCTTATCCCTGGTTGGTCCTTTTCCTCTCCCCTCAGTTACACCCCTTTGATAAGGTCATGCCCAAGGGTCCTGAGTGCTCTCTTGAGTAGGCTCTCCTTGGGGTCGGACCCCCAATAAACTGAGCTCTGTTTCACCCTACTCAGAGAGTCATTTTCTGCTTCCTTCGGTAGGCAGTAGCCATAGGTCCTTCCTCCTGGAGCGCTTGTTAGGGTCTGGCGAACTGGCCACACTCAAGAAACCCCTTGCGAGGTGTGTGGCAGGGCGTACCACCTAGCTAGTGGCTCCAGAGTCGCCGGGGTGCCCGATCTCTCCTGTGGAGGGACGTTTGGTGCCCTTGTGCCCAGACATCTGCCTCGTTGCCCTCAAGGTACATGCCAGCTAGCCGAGGCTCGAGCAGGGTTTGAGGAGCAACCCTCTGTGAAGGCACCGTGGCAGTCTAGTGGAAGGTGCTCCTGCCCATGACAGGGGGGTTGGAACTAGATGGTCTTTAAGGTCCCTTCCAACCCAAACCATTCCATGACTGATTCTAAATCATTACTTCTCTTTAGCTTTCTTAAATTTAGGCTTGTCAAGTGAAGCTCATCACCTAAACTCCCTCCAACTGTAGCTAGAGAGAAGTTGTTCAGAATAAGGTAATCTCAGTCTGGAAATTGCAGCCTGGAGCATCACCATCTCCCCTCCTTCCCCAGTAAACAGAAAGCTTAGACAGCCACCTTAGCCAAGGCATCTAACTTACTCTGTTGAAGTTCAGCAAGATGAATTCCAGCTTTAGGAATGGGATTTAAACTTCCCTATGTTTTCTCTATAAGTAGGGGAAAAAGACTGAAATCTCCAAAGGACTTTCTTGATTAAAATAATTTCAAAATTTAAAGCCTAATTTTGATGACCTGAATAGCTCTCTGGAGTTATCAGTGTCTTTACAATGAAGGAGATGTGTGTAGTGGTGCATGTTTTGAGTTCATTTCTATAATGTATAGTTCTGTTCATATTGGACTGTTCTGTTACCCCCTATTCCCTACACAGTTGATTTGTTCTAAAGTTTGTATCGTCCCCTCAAATGTATCCCTTATCCTTACCCCTCCCACCTTACCCCATATATGTAACCCAATCCATCCCACTTCCCAGAACATTCCCTGTTACTGAGTTGGCTATTGGCTTGACTAGTAGGCCTCTGTTTTCTAGGGGTGTAACCCCTTCCCTAACCACTCCTACCCTTCTCTCCCATTGGTTATTCCCTCACTCCTCCCATGGTTTCAACCCCCTTGATAAGCTGATGCACAGGAAGTGCTCTTTGCTCTTTTTGGTTGCTCCCTTCGGGATTAGAAGGCTTAGTAGTCACGCTGGCTGCAGAGCGCTAATAAACCCAGACTGCTTCAACCATAAAGAGTCGCCTGTATACCTTTGCTCGCCGTAGCTGCACGTCCTTGCTGGGTTAGGCAGGTCTGAATCAAACCTGTCTGCCCTGAGGCGACGCCTGGCCAGACTCCTTGAAAAAGAGGATCTTTTGCTGGATGCTGCTGCACTCTCTACCGCAGTGCCCCCCGGTCGCTGCTGTTCGAGCTAGCCGGGGCAAAAACGGGATTAGCACCGACCCAGGGACCGCGGCAGATGTGGAGCCTTATTTAGGTGTGAATATCACCCTAAGCTTTATAAAACACATAATAGGTACAATAATAATAGCAATAATAATTATAGCACTTTAGTCTTACAGAAAGCTTTCCATTAGAGGATTTCAGGGAGCTCTGAGGTGCTTATTAACATCCTTTTGCCTATGGGGGAAACTGATGCAAGCAGAGATTCGCAGCTTGCTCAAGGCCAACAAGCAGAAGAGATCAGCTTTGGTGAAAACAGCATTCCCCTCAAATTACTGAGCTATTTTTAACTGGTAAATTATTGAGGAGTTTAAAAATAGTGTTTATGAATGCTTTCATGAAATGTGCAAAAACTAAAAAGGCGACACACAGAGGCACCTGAGTAATCACAAGCTCAAGAAGACATGGTTTCGTCCAACCTCACCTCTACATCTTTACTATGAATATAGGCACTGCTTTGTCTCAATCTTGGTACTCTAAACTAAATTAGATTTATTTTTATATAACAAAAGGGAATACTGAGGCATTTTAAAATAATGCCCTCGATTACACTTGACACTTAAATTTAAGAGAGAACTCCATTTACTTCAAGATTACACAAAACATGGAATGGAATTTATTACCTATATAAATTTTAAGATCAGATGATCATTACAGTAATTGAAATATTTTGTGTGTCAAAAGCTAGAAGATTCATCTTAAGTGACTTGCCCAAATATTTTTACAGTGGACACATCAGTACTTTGATCCAAACAGAAAGGGTTCATATACAAGACTACAGGCTGACAGCCTTTTTGTTTAGATAAGCATTACAACCTTGGTATTATTTAAAACATGACCCAGAGCTGCTGTTTCATAAAGTATACACAGTTCAAATGGTATAAACTAGCTGAACCCTAAAACAATTCCCATGGGGGGATGGAGGGCAAGAGATCTGTGCTTTTTTTTAATGTTGTTTAGAAATATGAAACATTTCATTACTATGTATATTTATTTATTTATTCCAGGTTACAGTAGTTACATTTCAAAATTTACAGGGTTAGGCAAAGAATGCATTGTAAATACAAAAAAAACCCCAAACAATAGTGTAACAACATTCTCTCTAAAATTATAAAGTGAACTTTATCAGTGAATCCACTTTTCTCACATTTTCCTTCATTTCACGCAGTAAATCTTTTGTGTTTGTTTTTTTAACCATAATAAAATCAAAACAACATTATCAGATGAGTATCTGTTCTCAGACTGGATCATTTTTAATATATCACATCAAAAAAGATCTCAAAAAATCAAGTCTTGTTGATCAACATTCAGTCTTTCAGGCTTTTTGATGACTAGATTGAAATTATCTTGGATTTGTGAGATATAGTGAAACATAGATATAATTTTGCTGCAGCTAATTAGCAAGCGAGAAAGAATGTGTAATAAGTAACTAAGTCCTTGAAGATAAACATTGTATACAGGGAGGTAAGACATCTGCCATCCGGTTGGAATGTACTCCATTCCTTAAAACCTCTTTTGCGGAATGGACTACTTGGCTACAAAAGCATGCACCCTGTACAATCAAACAAAAGAGAGATCTTGCAGGTATCTTGAGAACAGGATTGGGGGTTTTGAACACAATGGATTCAGAAGTACTAATGAATAAATTGACTGCAACTGGGAATGATATAGTCAAATTACAACAACCATTACAGTCATCTCTATTGGCATTGGGCACTAGTCAGTGGATATTGTCCAAAATATTACAGGAATGGGAAAACATAGAAGAGCGAGATCATGAATTAATGATAGATGCTCTTGGTACAACTAACAAAAACATTTCTTTAGCCCTTGGATGTATACAAGCCCAAATGTGGATGCAGTCTGTGGCTGTCTCAATTATTAGGGAAGGTGAAGAAGGCACCTTCCCCACTGAAATATGTAAAATTATTTGGGATAATGCTTCTGACTTAGAAAAGGAACTTCAGTCCTGGTGGGTCCTAGTCAATTTCACTTATGACCCTATGACAAATGTGGTGACAGCTTTTGTTTTGACAATACATAATGCCTTGATAAGTTTGATACACCCAATAGTTGCTTTAGGACTGAACCATGAAGGGGCTGCATTACATCCTTCCAGACATAGAACATGGGCACAAGAAATTGAAGGAAAATGGCAGACAATTAATATAGAACCATGTGCTGTAAGAGAACAACTAGGGTTTATATGTGAAGGAAATGTAGAAGAAAACCAAGATATTTGTCTGGATACAGAACAAAGCATTTGCCACTTCAAAGTTCATTCAATTAACTAGACTACCCTGCTCGTATACATAAGCCAAGGTTGTGTATGTCTTCGAACAGCTTGCCTTACCATAATGGTGGATAAAACCCTCATAAATGACATTCAATCCAATCTATGCATTTGTAATTTTGCAAAAATTGAGGGATGTGACTTTTCTTATCATACACCAGTTGTATCACATCAATATATCAAAGCAAATCTGAGTACTGGACAGAAAATATCACCTGTGCCCATAGGAATGAATCTCATCTTGGTCAAACAGCTATTGAAACACGAAAGCCTTAAAGAAATCTTCAAGGAAGTGAGAGACATTGGGAAAAAGACTTTGATTACAATACACCATGACACAGAAACTATAAGGAAAGTGTTTAGAAGAATTGGGGAAGATTAGGCTCACCATTGGTGGGATGCACTTTTTGGGTGGTCTCCTACTGCAACTGGAATTGTAAATCGAGTGTTTCATCCTATAGTAGTATTGTTGGTATTCGTTAGCTTATGTTTGATCATGTCTTTGATTATTTGGAGTTTAAAGTTATCAAAGAAAATGACCGCAATGTCTACTGTATTGTCTAATCAGTTAGTGAAAGATAATCATAGAGAATATCATAGGTACCTTCGACAGCAAAAGAATTTGCATCAGTTGGAAGAAAAGGGGGGAGTTGACATGGGGAACATCTATGTATAAGAAAATTCAAAATATTAAAATCATATACAACATATTTAGATGGGTGAAAAGAAACTGGGTATATATAACTTGTTTAACAAATCTATGGAGGCCCTGTAACGGGTCCCATGAGAATATAGCTTGTTAGATAGAGATAGTTGGTAACAGAACATGTAGGAATTTTAATTGCTAGATAGAAACCATAAAGAAGAAGATATATGTAAAGTAAGCTCATTAAAACTAGACTTGGGTATTACGAGGATCAGATAAAAGGGGCCTGTGGCTGGAGGAGTCAGCACCGGACTTGGCAAGGATAGATTGACCGGGGGGTGCATCCAGAGACCTACTGCGCTTGCTCAGAAGGCCAGGTCAACTGGAGGACACCATGATGATGACTACTTTCTTCATCAGAGACTACCGAAAGACCACCGAGCCCCTCACCATAAATTCACTACGCAGACTCAGAACTTGTAATGCCTAATTATAATACGAAGCGGGGAAAGGTGGGGATAGCATATGAATATGTATAAGCATATCATGTAATCTATTGACTATGTATAACCTAGGTAGATATAAACAGAGGGCTTAGCCCTCATTGTCACTCATGTTAGGTGGAACTATCCCCCATGTGTCCCAGGCTGGAAATAAACATGCCTCTTTACAATTGCGAATTGTAAAGTCTTCTATTCCACAAAACAGAATGACTGATACAGCCCTGAAGAAAAACTTTTGATGGTCCAGACTAATCCCTTGCTCCCATCAGTCAGTGAGATTTAATAGAGCGCTTGAAATTGCTTATAACTTAATAAGTCTATTTTCCATCTGCCTTTATTTTGCTGATCTAACACTATGTGACTAATAAAATTTGTGAGAGACTGGTTTCCAGTCTCATGTTTTTCAAAGTACTGTCCATTTCTATCAATCAGCTCAAATATTTTAGCTTCTACATTATAAATTAGCACAGTGCATTTGTTCTACTGCTTCCAAATATAACTGCAGCAGTCACAGTGCAGACTGACTATTTTAGAAATATCTACTCAACTGGCCTGATTTACACACCCTCATCAGGCAGACTCCCCTGAAAGTCAGATGAAGGATATGACCAAAAACTACAGAATCAGTTTAATTTCTAATGAGATGAAATGCTAGCCCCATTAAAACCAATAGAAAACTTCTACTAATATCAATGGGGCCAGAATTTAATTTCTTATTGCACTTCAAATATTACTTTACCAAGTGATTTACAGTATGTGGATACAGGAAGAGACAAAATATATTAACGATAGAAATCAGTGATAATAAACACATTTCAATTTGTAAAATAACTGCCAAATATAATCCTGTTTCACTGAAGTTAAGATTTGTCCTCCAGTCTTAACTCTAGCAGCTCAGATAAAATAACCAAACTATCCTGCAAAAACACTAAAAGACATTATGAACTTAAAAAAAAATAGAGATGTATATTTCTGTCTGAATTATTTTATCATAATACTATTAAAAATAACACTGAAGTGCAGTATATATGAAAGATTTAAGATTTTTTCTTTTTTCCCCCCTGCTCAGTTATTTTTTGCAATAGAAAAACTGAATAAAGTTTCACTGCCTTTACTTCAACTTTTTTCCTAAACAAACCCTGAAAATTCAGATGTTTGAAGCAAAACCCCAAATCCTTGGATAAAATGATGCATGAAAAGTGGAACTTCCTAAAGATTTTTCTTGCCAAACCCCACCTGAGGGAGAGATGCAGCACAAATGCCTGGGAAAGAACTTGTAGCCAAGCCTGCAAAACCACTGCACACTAAAGCCCCTGGACTTTCAAGGACTTCTAAAAAGGGTCAAATTTTAGGAGAAAATCCTTTAATTTTGCATTTACTGAGGTGTCAGTTTGACATTTAGGGACATTTAAATTGAGCCTTTCTCTAAAGACTTCTTTCTTCTGCATAGGAAACTATTTCACCTGACACTAAATCCTAATTCCACAGTGGTACAAGTGTTCCATTATTCCTATGCTGAAACAGCTGCCACACTGAAAACATGTCATTCAATATTAAAAATTACAACGTGGGAACAGGTTTCCCCAGAGAACTTGTGTATACCTGTGAGGAAAGATAATGCAGGTACCCCCCAAAACCGCGAGGAGTGGAAAGATTTAGGAAAATTTATTTCCAAAGGTGAGAACACAAAAAAAACTAAAGAACATTAAAGCTAACAGTTCTTATGGTATCAAACATTGGGCCCAAGAAAGACACACCCCCTGTTTTCCTCAGGGCTTTCATCATCCCCGGCCCCACCAATGGGGGCCTTCAACATGTCTGCAAGAATTTATCTTCTCATACAGGGAAAGCTTCTCTGGAATGCAGGAGGAGAGCAAAAACATATACAAGGTGTTCTTGGGACCAATGGCTCCCTCTCATGTGGGAAAATTCCCCTGAGCAAACTTAAGCCTTCATCTCCTCAAAATAAGTCTTCTGAAATATTCATCTACCCCTACAATGCCCCATCTCTGGAAGTGTTCATGGCCAGGTTGGGTGGGGCTTGGAGAAACCTGGTCTAGTGGAAGGTGTCCCTGCCCATGGCAGGGGGGTTGGAACTACATGATCTTTAAGGTCCCTTCCAACCTAAACCATTCTATGACCTCTATGAATAGGCCAGTTGGGTTTAAACTGCCACCATCTTCCTGGAATTACACCATTTTACACCAGGCGATCTGACTCAATGCATTTACTCTTTCAAATCATAAGTAAAATTCTTTAAAAAAAATAGAATGTTTCTTTACTCCATTCTGAAGTAGAAAAACTTGGGAAATTAGAGAAACTAAATTATCATCTGTGATTCTCCATGTCTGTGCAAAATTTGGTGGTTTTCAAGTAATTTCTTCAGATGTGAGCATAAACATACATTCAAAATGTAACTGAGTTGGAAAGTAGAAAAGTTTGCTTCTGAAAATCTTAAGTCAGACTGATTTAATGAAATACAGAATGGATGAGATTAAAATTTATATTAAAATTTCAGCTAAAGAAATTTTAACTCCCCAAAAATTCATAGTCAAAGCCCTTTAAAAATAAGAGCTTATAATAGAAATCATGACAAACTTATATGGCTGCATTTAATATAGCAAAAATATTTCCAGGAGAAAAAAAACAATCTAAAATTATCTATTGGGAATCTGTTTTCTCAAAGAGATGCCAAAGGCTGTTGCTCACTTATTGAAAATACAGACTCATCGCTAATATTGGTATCTGGAGGTTGGTTTCTTCAAGGCTCTGAATCGCTCAAATTCACGATACAAAGCAAGAAGGGAGATGCTCCTGTTTAATGGCACAGCTTGCCAAATCCTTCATCAGGTAAATTATACTACACCTGAACAACAATAGAAAGGTGAGGTTCCCCTCTCAGTTCATAGAAGGAGAAACACACTTCTTCATATGGAAAACAAGCTCATAGACCAGATATTTACTGCATAAATCAACACACACTTTTTGTTTCGAAGGAGCTGATTTATGACAGCTGAACTGTGACTCCAGTTTTGAGGTAAGTGAAAAGAGTGACCAAAGAAAATAATATTTACCATTTACAACCATTGGTCTTGCATAGGTGTTCTTAACACTAGGTAGGTTTTATGGGGAAATTATATTAACATTATATCTAATATGAACTATTCCCTCAGTCTTCTGGGTCCTTTAGGATAATTTTAAACAGGTTTAAAGTCTGTATCCTCAAGTGCTGTCATCCTCTGCTTGTTCTTTCACATTCACAGCTGCTTGCATTGAAAACAACAATTAACAGAAATTGATGAAAATAAAATGTTTTCACTTTTGACTGTAATAACCAAATCCAATTTTTTATCAATGCTCTGAATGATTTCAATAATTTTTTTTAAAGACCACCTGACTGAGACATTGAAGTTTGGCAGAAATTTCACTAGCTACAATCCAAAAAAAGTTATTATCCATTTATGAGATCTGTACGTAAAGGTGTTTCAGTCTGAGAGAAATAAGTTCAACTGATCTCCTTACACAATTTGTTTTGAAATATCTAACTGCTCCATATATAATATTATATAAAAAAGGTTCATCATCATCATGGCTAAGCTTCGTGAACGAAGATATGGGAAGGGCACTACCCATAAAAAAGGTTAAGGGTATGCTTATAGACATACTGAGTTAAGTGACTGTCCTAGTTCTAGCCAGGACAGGGCTAATTTTTGCAGTAGTCGAGAGAGGGCATGGCTTGGACCTAGAGGTTATTCTATACCACCTCATGTCATTTTCCGAGAACAGGGGAAGGGGTCCCTTCTGGGTCCGGGTAGTATGGCAGTGGTTGGGTATTGTCGGGCTGCGGTGGTGGTACAGTGGTGAGCATTAGCATGTGAATCGCTCACCTCTCTTATACTCTTGTGTTATTAATATTTATGCAGTTACTGCTCATTTTCTTATCACTGTTTCCAGTAAATTGTTCTTATCTAAACCTGTGTTCCTTACCTTTTTTGCCTCCAGTTCTCTTCTCCAGCCCACCCCAGGGGAGGGGGAGTGAGCAAGTGATGTGTGGTTTGGAGTGGTTTCAGTGGCAACGCTAAATTGGAGAATACCATTCCTAAACCACAACAGCCTTATTTAGCACCCAGGTGGGGCAAGAAAGGTTAAGATAACAACAGATCTGCCCAGAGCGGGTTGGAAACAAATTTGATTTAAGCATTTGATATTTTAGGTATGGAGCCACTGGCCACAATGTTGCTTGATCTGTTGACATGGTTGTGGTACCTAATCCTGTATATGTTCTGTATATACACTATGTGCCCATTGCAGTGCTCTTTTTCAGAGCAGGGAGAGAGATCAGAATTGCTTTGCTTCTGTACTGTGTGATATCAGCTTATGACATGATAACATCAAGGGCAATGAAGGTCATTTGAGACGTGTATTCAGTGCCGCTCTCCTACCCTTACCTTGGGCATTACCTTTGAGAGTCCATTAATAATCATACCAAGTCTGTGGAGGGAACAGAGGAGGATGGTTTTCTCCAGCTTTTCACCTCCTTTTCCTCCTTTAGGCCTGTTACAAGAGCTTTTGAGAATTTTGAATTCCCTGTGGATGTTAAGGAAAGCATGTTCTTGTTACTAAGTCTGCCAGGTCTCCTCAATGTGGTCCACACCATGCTTGGAGTCAAGAAAGAGATTTCTAGGAAGGTCATTCAGAGATCCGCCCTGAGGGTGGATAGTCATGAGTGGTATGAAATACGAGAGGACACGGGCCAGTATTTGTAGGACTTCTCTCCTCCAATGGTTTGGAAGTTCAGCCCTGAACAAATACAGGATCCTGATAAAGTGGCAGAATATTTGACAGAAAAATGCTGTGTCAGCTCCAGACAGGCACGAAGTTGTGCAATGTGCTGAGCCCTGGCTACTACTTATCGGACACTGCTCATTACTACAGAGCACCCTCAGGAGGAGGAAAGCAGACCAACAGGCACAATGTCCGCTCAAACTGCAGCTGAAGCAGAGGAACAACCCATGCCAGTAGCAGTTGTCCCTATAAAGAAGAAATCCAAGACAAAATCAGTTCGTTTAGTGAGGGATGAAGAGGAAGCAGGGCCCTCGCAACAGGAGGAAGAGGCAGGGCCAGAGATAATCACCTGATCCCTATCCCTGGATGAGCTTCTAGATATGCGAAAAGATTTCAGCTGCCAGTCAGGACAGCCCCTGGTGACCTGGCTGCTCCAATGCTGGAATATTGCAGCCCACTATATGAAACAAGATGCTAGTGAAGCCAAGCACTGGGATCCCTGTCTTGAGGTGTGGGCATTGACAAGGGGATTGTGAAGAGGACAGAAACTCTCAGTGTCTGGAGGTGACTCCTGTCAAGTGTGAAAGGTATTCTCTCAAGGATGATCTAGTAGTGCACCCAAGCAGGCAGAACACCGTGGAGAAAGGTATCCAGTACCTGAGAGAATTAGCTATGCTGGAGATGATCTATAGGGATTCAAATAACTACCGGTCCCTTGTAGATCCAGATGAGGTCCAGTGTACACAATCTATGCAGTGGAAGCTTTTACGGAGCAAACAAACCATTGTCATACACCAACTCATTGGCATTGAATCAATAAAAGGAGAACAAACAATGCTTGAGGTGACTATCCAACTCCANAGATGAGGTCCAGTGTACACAATCTATGCAGTGGAAGCTTTTACGGAGCAAACAAACCATTGTCATACACCAACTCATTGGCATTGAATCAATAAAAGGAGAACAAACAATGCTTGAGGTGACTATCCAACTCCAGCAATATGAAGACCATCTTTTTTTCTCCCTACTGACCTGCACCTCAGCTGTGGAAAGACTGTCCAAGACTGAGGACAAACTTGAAAGACTCGAGCAACTTAGAGAGGAAATGTCCCATGCCTTGCCAGTATGGACCAGAGTCTCTGCTACTGGGAGCAAGCACCCTCCTGCTCGATAGAGAGTACACACCATGAGGTAACCCATGGATTTCCTGTGTGACCACNATATATATATATATATAAAAGCAAATAATCTTCCCTGGAGGATCTTATAATAGATGAGGACAAGTTTATCCAATTTCAATCAAGCAAAAAATTATTAATTTAACTTTTACCTGCACACAATTTCAGATGAGGGAGTTTTCTAACAAGTTTATATCAAAATCTGTTTTAAAATTATACATTAAGGCAATCTGTAAAGAATTTATTCCAGTACTTAAAAATTATCTCATGTATAGTCTTTCAGTTACTCTGAAAATAACACAGCTCTCTAACCTCATTTTTTTTAATGAAGGCATCACATACTTTTATTTTAAGTAAGTCTAGGCCAAGAATAATGTAAAAACATGACTGTCAATATTATACTGATAACGAAAAGCATTTCTTGAGTTCCTATTCCAGGTTTGGTCCAAATCCCCATATAAATTGATGGAAAAACTCCCACTGACTTCAGTGAGATTAAAAAAAACCCCATCAGACCTACAGAAGATACAGTCAGTATTTTCAATAGAAAGAAAAGGAATTACACTAAAATAATTAGGAAAAATGTGTCTGTGTTTTAAAAAGCAAAATAACAGAGCTAAAGGAGACCTATAGCATTCTCTTTATTTAAACTATGTCTATGCAGACTTTCAATTTCTATTACTAGAACTTTGATTTAATTTGCATTAGAAACTTTTAGCGAGTTCTATCTGATGATAAATGTACATTCTTGGTAGCTACAGAGAAGTTACTTAACATGGAGAAAGACGTTAATGGAGAGGTGACAAAAAAACCCAAACCTGTGTGTGGTGATGATAGTAGGAATTAAATAGAGATTTCTAATATATAGTTTAAATTAATCCTACTTTAAACATCACAGTTTCAAGCTTGCCTATTCAGGACAACTATTAGTATAAAAAGATCCACACAAAGCAAGGTTTTGTATTATTTAAATGAAACTAATTTTCTGGCATTCCTCATCACAAGTAAATAATTATTTCAGTGGCATTCAAACATGGTTCAAAAAGCAGCTCTTGCTGTCTGAACCAGACCAGCAACCTTCAGACCACCACAGTTTACTTATCTGACTGTCAAGCCTTCCTCTAAATTCCTGGACCAAGGCTCAATCTATCCACCAACAGCTGCTTATCTTAGGACTGACAAGACTATTTTTATTCTAGCATGAAGGATGCAGTTTGATCATATATACAGAAGGAAGCAGCAGTACTTTGTATGCACAGGTCATGCATGCACACACAGTGGGGAGTGATTCATTTCACCTAACTTCAGCCAGAAGTTATCTATTTTAAACTGTTGTGCAGACAACTAATGCAAGAGAAAAGACTGCCAGAAGGTATCCTCTGCAGATGCTTATGTCTTCTCATTGACTCAGAAGGAGATCCAGGGAGTAGCAAACTAGACACCTAAAACAAGAGATCACTTCCACCCAAACCAAACACATATATATGTATGCATGTGCCTGTTTGTGGACACAATATAAGACAGTTGCTTCCATAAATATGTAATGTGCAACACAGCAGTGACATGAATAAAAACTCTGGACAGAAAATGAGCCACTAAATGGGAGACAAAAACAAAAATCAGTTGTGCACATTTGTTATATATAGCTAAATCTTTAAGGTAAGCTTATTTATTACTTCTGCCTAAAAATGAAGAAGAAAACACTTGTGTGACATGTCCAAGCTTCAAAACTTGAGAGTAAACACAGTTAAGGAAATGTTATGGGTCTGTATCTAGTCTTGTTTTCTAGGGTACTTATATAAATGTTTTAACATGCAAAAAAAGCATCTAGATGAATACTCAATGCTCCTACTGTAGCAAACATAGCTCTACTGATTTTGGGGTATCTAAACAAGGATTCTAAGTTATATTTTCTCAAGTTCGGTGATAAAAGCTTAGGGTGGTTTCCCCCACACATCTTTAAAGGTTTTTTATATGTGTGTGCTGACACACACGAGTACACTGTGGGGTTGTTTAAACTACATATATATTATCTATAAGTAAAAAAACCCCACAATACCATGATAATAAAACCCAAAAGAAAAAACAAAAGAAACATACGAAGAGAAAAGCAAACCTTGTTTTTAGCATAATCCAAAGTAACATCAAGATTGCAACAATGAGATTTTTACTAAGTTTATGATTGATTCAGATCAGGCTCTTCAATATTCCCATTCTCTGGAAAGATAGGTGAAAAACTGTTAATAACAGTTGCTGGAAACTCTATCATAGCATTGACATTTTGATAGCCCATGTAAGAATTAAATGACTGCCGTGGAAGTACTTGGCTATCAGGCATCTGTATGAAAGCCCCTGACTGTGTGGTAGGGGGGATTCTTTGGCCAACTAGTTGAATTTTAGGTTCCCTGGGCTTCAGTTGTTGCTTGCTCTCTTCGTCCGTGTCAAGACAGGTTAGCTTTTCTATCCACATGCGGAATTTCTCCTGTCTGCCTCTGCATCTCGGCAAAGCAGTTCATGGCCTCTTCCAGGACATTGCCTAGGCAGTTCCTATCCCACACGGTGCCCCTGTCAAGCAATCCTGGAATTTCTCTGGTCGCTCCTCCAGATCCCCCAGCAGGATTGAAGCCAGCTTTAAAGACATTGAGGCCATTTGATAAGACATCATTAAGTAAGAACATAATATTGTTTATTAAGGCATGCTAACTACTCAGGAAAACAACTTTTCTAATGCTGTCCTTTGGATATGACAATGGGGGAGGAATTAGCAAATATCAGCCAACAGTATTACCATAAAAAAAAAATTTACACTCACTGAGGTTATAATAGAAATTTTGGCTTCAAAATTATTTTTATTCTAGAATCCTCAGACAATTCTGTCAAAGGTCTTTCTTATAAATAAACCAAATTAGTCCAATTCCCTTGCAATTTCTGGTTTTAATTCAACTGAAGATGTCAAAAAACATTATACAATAATATGTTTAGTTCTGTTAAGCTGTGATCCAAAATACTACTGTTTAATCGATAAACCTGAATAATTATGCATATTTTACTTACATATTTGAACCCTTTTATAACAGGCTGTTAAACAGACAAAATTGTACACAAGATAACAGAGATAAAGGCTGATATAGTGACTGCAGCATCCAAAGTAGCCAAGCCCAAAGCTTTTGGTCTTATTTTTAAAAACACAATGAACACCAATGAAGAGAATAAACAACACAAACACACAAGCATGAAAAGATATGTGAATACTATGTTAATGCATGAAGTGAAAGCAAGCTCTTTTAGGTCTCATGGACACAGCTCCATCACAAGGTTAATACATGACATGTAGGAGTGATCAACCTCACAACAACTAGAAGCATGCCCTTCCTTTAATGAGCCACCAGCTGTGCAGCATTTCTAGCATTAATCCTAGGCAAGGCAGAAAACGGCATATTTGTAAAGAAATTGTTCTCCTTCCTTCTATCCATCAAAAATATTATTAAAATGACTGGCTTTGGGATTATCAGTAAGAACTTTAGCAGCAAGAAGAGAAGGCCATCCTCATTATCTTACTCTACATATCAAAAACAAAAGGCAGTGGTATCTATGTTTTTATGTTTAGAGTTCACTCAGGAATCATCTAGGAAGCAATAAACCCCAAAAAAACAGAGGCTTTGTACCTGTTTGAGGAATGCTAAACAACATGTACATGCCATCCAAACACACAAACATTACCTAAGGTAATTCTGAAACAAGACAAGCATCACATTAAACTACACAAAGCAGCTACAGAACCTGACAATTTAATATGTAAATGTGAAACTTGTGGGGTCCTCTACCTTAAGAATAATAGAAAATACCCTAAGGATGAGAGAAATCATTGCACAACCTAACCAAATATTTACTAATAAAAACATAAGGCACTAAATCTTTATTGGTATTTCACTGTGTACATGAAATTACAGTATTGCTTAAACAACATATTCTTTTTTGGAGCTGTATAAATGAGGTATACATAAGGCCTTCAGTAACAGCTAAACGAAGTCCAGGATTATCATCTTATTTCTGAGCAGCATCAATGCTACCTGTCAGGGGCAAAAAATGTTCTATTAAACCCCCTTCTTAAGTCTTCTCTCCCATTTGTTTACCTATCAGGCTGAAAATTCAGCATTCATGTCCTCTACTCAAAAATAAATATAAACTTAAGAGTAACAAATTAACATCCCTTCAACTGCATTTTAACTAAAATAATTAAGTAAAATGGTACCTTTTTCCTAAAATGTGGTTGCTTTTATATATTCAATGTCTTTTTCCTCCCTGAAAAAAAAAAATTTCTGTTCATATACTCCTAGTATTGAACATCCAATATGATTGTGTTTACTCATCTTTAGGCAGGGATCTTATCCTAAAATCAAGTAACTGACAGTCTTTCCGATTTCCATAGGCTTATGAACAGACACCTCTAAGTAAGGTTGAGTAAGTTTTAATTGCAATTTAAATAAAAACTATTGATAGTGATATGTGAAACAACCTGGCTAGGCTTTTAAAGTTAAGAATGGTAAAAGTTGATGAAATTGTTTTGTAAACTGAAGAAACTAGATATTAAAGTATATATTAACCTGCATAACGGAGGTTATTATTATTTTTAAAAGGCATCATTCATAAGTAGATTTACAATTTACAGTAGCAGCAAATCAATGTTTCAAATGCAAGGGAAGCAGTTCTTATAACAAGCCTTATTCAATCTTTTCTTTATTGGTGGCTTTCAGGGTTAAAAAAAAAATCAAGCCTAAAAATGCATTTTATTATATTAAAAATGTTAGCATTTATCTAACTGGTCTCTTTGCTATCTGTAAAATTACAACTCTATAGTTTTTTTAAATTACGCCAAGTTAAAAGGCAAAGAAATTTGCAATCACAATCTCAGATATAAAAGCTAAGGAAAGGAGGAGAAAGAGGGAGAAAGAAAATTTGTTATTTATGATGTTTGCCTTCCGGAGTTGCTCTGCGTACTGAAGCCCTGCTTCCTGGGAAGCAGCTGAACATTGCTGCTGATGGGAACTAGAGAATAAACCTCTTTTTTCCTCTTTGCTTGTGCTTGCACAAACTTTCACTTTAGCTTTAGTAAACTGCCTTATCTCAACCTACGAGTCGTTTTCCATATTATTCTCTCTCTCCTGTCTAGCTGGGCATCTGGCATCCAGCTAAGGTCAACCCACCACACCCTTGCAAGATGCTTTTTCCAAGATCTATGGACAGTTTTGGGGAGGAAGTAACCTGGCTGAGAGTCCCTCACACACATAGTGCCCGCCCCTTTGGATTTCTGCATATTAAAAAATATCTTTTTTTAACAAAGTGAGCTGCAACACCTTTTCGACATCAACACTCAAACTTTTAAACAGATTCTTCTGAAAGCCTAAAACATGAGTCACCCTTATTTCAATTCAGAATTTTCTGATCTGTAGAAAGCACAATGGTGAATGCCAATATTTTTCTATTATATGTGAATTTTTAAAAACCCGTTCCTTCTTAAAAAAAAAAGCGTTTACACAGAAATAAATATTGATTCCCAGACTTGCTCTCATGCTAATTTCATTCAGAGTTAATTCGCATGGTCAAGTTTGAAATTGTTTAAAGGAAAAACTTTCAACAGATCTAGCAGAACTCAAAGATCAGCCTCTTAGGCCATGAATGCTATCTAGTGTTAAAGAATGACAAAACCTTAAATGCCAAGAGAGGCTCAGTCATTAAAAGATAAGAAATTGCTCTTTATCTGCAGTAACTCAAAAATCCTGGCATTCCCTTGAATTAAAGAGCCCAAGATTATGACTGCTCAGGTCAATGAGAAGATTCTCAGTAGCGTCCATGAAGTTTAGACTGAACCCGTATTTACAGGTGTAAATTAACACCACAAAAAGCATTCAGAATAACATAAATTATATTGTGCTTAGCTCCTATGGAGCTCACAATACTTGAAGTATCACGAGTAAGATTTCAACTTTTTACTCTTCAATCTTTTTTCAGAATTAAAACAAGCCTGCTAGTATTCTAATGCACATGACATTTGAGTTCAGCAGAGAGAACTGACTCTCTATTGCACGACTGTTCTGTTTGTAACTTTGTAACAGCGTATTATGGTTTTATGTAGCCAGGTTTTTTTTCTTGGTAGATGGGGGGCCTATGAGAGAGGCTTCTTTAAGAAGCTGCTAGAAGTTTTTACATTTCCAGTAAAGCTACTGTTAGTCAGCTCCAAGCTGGCCAAGGTCAAGCCATTAGGAGTCATGGTAACGCCTCTGTGATAACATATTTAAGAAGGAGAAAAAAAAAAGAGCGGCGCAGAACAACATGGCCGCTTAGGGGAGAAGAGAGTGAGAAGTTTGATTAACACCAAGGTCAGTAGGAAAGGAGGGGGAGAAGATGCCTTAAGNGTCTGTAACATCTATCAAACTTCTCACTCTTAAGCTCTTAAGCTCTGATTTTAGTAATAATAAATTCTTAATATTTCAAGTTAGAGCCTGTTTTGCTTGTGAAGTAGTTAATAAGAAGTTTCTTATAGTCCTTATCACAAAGGTTCGTGAAAAGCCTTTAGTTTTTTTTATCTTCTCTCAGAGACTCTGGTTGTGTGTGTGAATCCTTGGCATTTAGCCAGGGTTAAACCACAACACAGCATTATTATGTATTCACTGAACATTTTCCTTACCAATTTAGCCAAACATATTTTAGAGCCAGTGATGTTGATGGTTTAGAAAAAACAAAACAAAACAAAACCCCCGCACTATTTAAATGGAAGATGTTTAGTTACACAACATGAAAGACTACTGTATTCTCAAATGTGGCACTTCAATTTTCAGACCATACACAAGCAAACTGTTGGCTGTTACACTACATGCATTGATAAAAGGTTAAGAGCCAGAGTATGTATAACCTTAGTCCATGAAGGCCACATTAACTGTCACTAAAAATTTTAGAACATCTCTGATGGCAAAGCTATTTTTCAAACTGGTTGAAAATCAGTCCCAATAATAAGACATGTTGAGACAGTAACCAACAATCTTAAGTGTCCAAATACGGTAAGACTAAGGAGAATACAGGCTGCCTGTAAGACTTTTCTGCATCAATGCATACAGACTTTTTCAAAAGTAAAGGCAAAAGTTTTTTCATGCCTATGTCCCTGATACTTAAGTATCAAGTTAAACCTCTTAACTTTTGACTGTGTGCAGAGGACATTGATGCACTGAAATTCCAGTAATGCTTTTTGATACCTTGCAATAATTTCTAACTATGTGTTCATTCCCTAAATTTTGAGGATATTCACAGTGTAATGCCAAGTGCACTAAAATGGCTTTCTGGTCAAAAAAAGAATTTAAGTACTTTGCCAGTTCCAAGAAGAGGGATCGCAGATGGCATGTGAACTTATCACTGCAACAGAGAGCTGGGAGTCCTACTCAGACTCACAGCTCCACTGCATCTGTTAAGGCCACAATGTTTCATTAACCCACAAGTAGCATAGGATGCGTTTTTGGCCAAGCTTGTCCTTATCTCTATAGAGAATGTTTTTCTCTTGTACTTGGAAACCATTTCCCACAAACCAAAGTCAAAGAAAAACTGCAATGTGGCAGGTACACAATGCAACTAATTGCAGCAAAAGGACAGCTCAAACATTTTAATGTCATAAATGAAATTTAGCATCAAACAGATGATATGTGCTATGAAATAAGAATAAACATTGTTGTTCCTCAGCATAGTTTGTGCACTCCCATATCTTGCATCACAGGCAAAATTGGGATTTAGTGTAATCATCACTAAATAATCAAGTTCTGTGCACTACAATGGGACCTCTTTGCTGCAAGTCTCATGGTTAAGACCAAGAGCTCAAATACAGAAGAGCCTAGTGACACAAAGTACCCTAGAGTGGTTTCAGGTCACTGCAATCGAAGTCAGATATCCAAGCAGATCTGAAAACACCATGTGGTTCAGCAACTTCAGACTAATTACTGCAGTTTTCCTTTAAATGTTCTTGCCCTATGTAAGCTGATATTTATCTCCAAAAAACTCCCCAACTTCTAACACAAGAGGCAAAAAGGCATGTAACCCAGTAAAAATTGGCAAGCCAAAAAGTTTATTTTTATGTGATTTTATTTTTGATTGCCATATGATGATGGTTCTATGGTATAATATGCTGCAATAATTCTTCACACAAAATCCTGTCCACAGCACTTGGGCTAGTAAAATAACAAAGACTCAGCAGACAAAAATCTTAAAGAATTAATCTTTCTTTTGCTAATAAAATGATGAGAAGGCTCCTATAATTTGCTGCCTCCAATCTTAACACAGATGTGTCAGAAAATTAAAAATTAGAAATAGATCCTTATGACATAGGAAAATGGTAACAGCTTTGTCTGAGATGTTGAAAATATAGGTGTGGATATATCTTGGGCACCTATGTAAACAAATTCATATTTATATCCTAAAATAGGCGATCAGCTGCAATCTGCAAGAACTTACAATAAGGCTAAGCAGGTTTGTCATGCACTGAAACAGAGCTGAAAGCACAGCATAAGTACAATAATGAACAGGGCCTTACTGTAACACAGCTGCCAAGCTGTGGTCTTAAGATATTAAAGCAAAGCTGGCCATTTATCTTAAGAATGTATTTATTAGATTATCACCATCTAATGGGATTTGACAGCACTGATAGGGACTTACAAAGGTTACTGATAGGCTTACAAAGGAAAAGAACTGAAAATTCCAGAATTCAGATATAGTCCTTCCTCCAATTTACCATTTCTATGCTTTGTTGGTGTGCAAAAGTGAACTGAAACCTCAGAACAGATTTTAAAATTTGCCCATGTCTTGTTAATACACTGCAGTATTCAAATTTACACAGACCTGCAGTTCTCCTGTTTTTTAAGTGTCACTCATCTAATTTATCACGACAGCTGTTCCCACTGCCTCCATCTTCATTTCAAAGCACCAAGGTCCTCCTTGTCTCAAAGCATGGAATATGTGGTCTGGAAGACTAGGTGAACTAGATATGGTCTTCAGCAATACAGCACCCTGCACAAGAACAGAAGAGTAAGAATAATTTACGCAAATAACTCAGTCCTGCTCTTCACAGTATTACCTAAACAACTCATTGCTTTCAGTTACAGACAGTATGGTTGNTATCTCTGCAGTGATTGTCTTGCTACTCCCTGAAACTTCTTCATCATCATCTGATGAACTCATGCTGGAGTCACAGGTCAGGTCACTGTCACTGGTGCTGCTGTCCTGCAACAGGTTGTACTTCTTGCGAGCAGCTGCCTCCCGTTTCTGTCTCAAGAGCCGGATTCTTTCTTTGTGCTTTTGGCTTCGATGACCTTTTACCTTGGTAGCTCGACCATTTTGCTTATCACTAGACTGTCGGTTTTTCTTGGCAGCCATTGTTGAAGTTTCACTTTCAGATCTGGATCTTCTGGATTTCCTCCCAACTGCAGCACCAGACACTGCAGAAAGCTCTCCCTCTACAGCAGCTTGAGCTTGACAAGGCTCATTCTCTTCTGTGGAAGACAACGTATCCGAGTCAGCCAAATGCCCACTGGAAGAAGGGGAAAGCATGCAATGATTAGAAGAATCACTCTCATAAATTCGACCACCTGTTGGCTTATCACTCTCTGTAGATGCCAGCTGAGACTCTGAAGAGTCTCGCCTCAGTTCCATCAGTAAGCAAGGCATTGAAGAGAGCATAACAGAGTCTGCTGCAGTGTGCATGTTGCCTTTCTGAGTTTGTGTCTCAAGTTCTATAGGTCCACATTCATCAGGAGCAGTCTCTTGTTTTTCAGAAGTCTTTGGTGGAAGTTCTGAATCAACAAGTTCTGCTTTTCCCACTGCCTCCATCTTCATTTCAAAGCACCAAGGTCCTCCTTGTCTCAAAGCATGGAATATGTGGTCTGGAAGACTAGGTGAACTAGATATGGTCTTCAGCAATACAGCACCCTGCACAAGAACAGAAGAGTAAGAATAATTTACGCAAATAACTCAGTCCTGCTCTTCACAGTATTACCTAAACAACTCATTGCTTTCAGTTACAGACAGTATGGTTGTGAAGAAAGACAATGTGCAGGTACCCGCAAAAATGCTAGGCAGGGGAAGGATTTAGGAAAATTTATTTCCAAAGGCAAGAACAGTAAAACTTAAAGAAGATTAAACTTAATAGTGTTAAACACTGGGCCTGGGAAAAAGACACCCCCTGTTCTTCTCAGGGCTTTTATCATCCTTAGCCCCTGTGCTGTGGGGGCCTTCAAACATGTCTGCAAGAACTTATCTTTCCCTCATACCAGGGAGAGCTTCTCTGGCATGCAGGAGGAGGAAACATTTAAAACTGTCTCTGGGAAAGCTCTTCCAGGCAGGAAAGACTTCCTAAGCTAGAGTCCTAAACTCCTAGTAATAAATCTTGTGGAAAGGATCTTCTACACTTACAATGGTTCTTAGAATCACAGAATGGTGTGGGATGGAAGGGACCTTAAAGGTCATCTCATTCCAACCCCCCTGCCATGGGCAGGAACACTTTCCACTAGACCAAGTTGCTACAAGCCCCATCCAACCTGGCCTTGAACACGGACAGGGATGGAACATCCACAACTTCCTTGGGCAGCCTGTTTCAGTGCCTTACCACCCTCGTAGTCAAGAATTTCTTCCTAATATCTAGTCTAAACCTGCCCTCTGTCAGTTTGAAGCCATTCCCCCTTGTCCTGTCACTCCATGCCCTTGTAAAAAGTCCCTCTCCAGCTCTCTTGTAGCCCCTTTAGGTACTGCAAGATGCTGTATGGTCTCCCCAGAGCCTTCTCTTCTCCAGGCTGGACAACCTCAACTCTCTCAGCCTGTCTTCATATAACGGTGGGATGATGCTGACTCCATGAAGTGATTCACGCATCAGCCAAGTTTATTGCAAAGCAGTATCTACATAGCAACTACACGTGGCCGGTCTCAAGCATGCAGTTAGATTCTGCAGCCTGACTCTAACTAACCTAGCTATCACTGCTACATCTATGCTTCCTATATTTCCTATGCTAACCTACCTACCTTAGCAGACAGTATGTCTGTCATCGTAGACAATATGCCTGTCCCTCTAGACAATATGTCTGTCCGCATAGACAAGATGTATGTCTCTCTCTACACGCAAGCAGTAGCTATATAACACAACTATGATGTTTACATTAATCACCCAATGACCTGAAGGTTAACTCTTCTTGTCCAACCACAGATGTCAGGCTGTGTCCACGGGACACAGATTGCCGTAGTCTCACTGTCAAATATGCTTAGATCCCAAAGGTGCCTTGCTACCTTGCATACTACATTCATAGGAGAGTACTGTATTGGTTTTTTTAATTTTCTTTTTTCTAGTGAAGTCATCATGTTACACCAAACTATTATTCCTTTTATGCACCCATTAAAGATGGTACTGGAGTCACATTAAATTTGATTATTCTAGAGAGGTGAATCACAACATATCAGAAAATAAGCAACATATGTTAAACTTCTTTACCTAGAACTTTAAATATATTTTAATGCAGAATTTTAGTCCTTATGGACAATGCCAGCCTGAAATTCCTAGATTTGGTAGTCATCCACCCAGACAGACCATCTCAGTTCAGTTTCCATATCTATGAGAAATCTACTTTTAGATGAACAGGACCTCAACCTTATAAATTATATTACAAAGTTTTAATGGCAATTTGCAAACTTGCAATACCAACGTGACATAGGAGAAATACTGTCACTTTGCAGAAACTGAGTAGCTGCTGAACATTGCAGAGCAAGACTACAAACACCTTCCTTTTCCAGTGGAACCACTCTGCCAGTAGACCTTATGTACCAAAGACTTATTTATAAAAAGTTCCATGAAGTGCTACAAAATTGTCAGACACAGAGTTTACAAAATGTATAGGCATTGTCTTTAGAAGCATTAGTTATGTATAACACAGATTTGCTCTCAGCAGAGAGCCATCATGCATGTTGGTGAGTCATGTAAATACTTTTTAGGAGTATCCAATACACCATTCAAGTGCTCCTTGAGTGTCTCCCATACAAGTCCAGGTTATATGAGAACCTACAAGCTGACTTAGTTTCTCAAATCTGCCAGGAAAACAGCATCAAATACTACAGGTTGCAAGCAAGAAACAGTATCCACCCACATCAGTATTCTACATTTTACTTCAAGTTATAATTTAATAAATTTTATCACTTCAGTGCAAATACAAAAACCAAGCTGTTTATCCAATTGCTAACTTGTACATTATCAACCCAAAAGTACCTGTTTTGCCTGAGGTCGGCGGCGAGTCGGGACCTGTAGCCATCCCCTGTCAGG
>WEIV01005622.1:0-12375 GCA_013390005.1 Calyptomena viridis | reverse complement strand
CCAGAGTCAAACCATAACAAGTTGCATCTTTGTTTTCTGTTAGGAAAGGGAAGAAACAGAAGCGCTCTCTCTCTCACCTTTAATAACATAACCCAGTTAAAAAAGGTGACAAGGAAGAAATACAAGAGATGAAATTGAGTAAAGACCACTGACCTACAAGAACCCTTCCTTACACTTTGGATGTGCAGTGACTAGTTTGATCATCACCCAAATAACTTACCCTTCTAGACTACTATATTTCAATGCAGTTTAACATAGGGAAAAAAACATTTTGGGACTGATAAGCAATCAAGATATTGCACTGAGTTGCACAATTAACTATTTTAAATCTTATGGATACTTCAAGACAACAGATGGTGTTCACTAATGCCAACAACACCCACAAAGTTGATGCATCTGATCCCTTTTCTTTAATCTCTCTTGTTCATCTACTATCAAGGCCAAAAAAATTATGTTCATCTTTTATTTCTAGAATAGAATTCTGCAGAAGCACTGTTATTTCCTCTGCTGCTCACCTTATACTCCATGGTTTTGGATGCAGCTTTCTGCAAGGGCATACTGAGATCGGAGATAAAACAAGAGAGCATGAACCCCTGTTACACCTCCATGAATTTCCTCTGAGGAACCTACCACAGCAACCAGCACAACAAACACCAGCGTGCTCTGGCAGCCCTCAAAAATGGGCTATTTTAACTCTCTCTTTAGTTATAAAACCCCAGCACTGCCCATTCTTACTGCACAAGACTATCAGATAATTGAAGAAAAATCAAAAGCAAATCCCCCAAGAGGCTTAACCCCTGTTCACTGTGCTCATCAGGTAATTACATAATCAACTGTCTGCTCTAATCATCTTTTTGTTGGTTTTGGTAAAGGGAAAGGAAGGAGAGTTAAAACAGGGCAATGGATTCTAAGGAAAGACACACATGAGAGCAAGTAAGAATTGCAAAACAGCTGAGACAGACAAGCGAATACTCTGCCCTGTTATACAAAGCAAGCTACAGCATATATATGGCACAACTGCCTCAGGAAAGGTCCAGAAATAAAGACCAGATATTCTCAAAATCCTTTGCCTTTCCTCTTCAGCAGGATGTAATCCTTTCCAGGCTGGTGAATTCAAGATGGATTTAGGACAACTTTTCATTTTAGTGTGCAAGGCCAGTGACAGCAAGGTTATCTTACCCCAAAAGCCAAGGACCACTGGGAATTTTGGGGGATGCATCTGTTTAACAGTACTGTCTTTCTAGTCAGATTAGAGATCTGTTCCCCACTACCACCTTGAGCTGAAGGCAATGGTGGGGAGATTAAAAACATGGGCAAAATCACACATAAGTCACATGCCCTGTCCCTCAAGGGGCTCGCAAGGGCTTGAGGTGTCAGCTGGCTGTGCCTCCCCACAGCTGGGGGGTTTATGGAAATCAGCATCATCCTGTCCCACTCTGGTCGCAGGGACAAAGGGGCACCACTGCCAGTAGGGCTGGGCTGGGAGCCTCCAAGGCCACTCCTCTGCCAAGGCCAGTGCTCAGGTAGAGGGAAGCTCAACAGAGGGCCCTTTGTGCTTGCTTCATGGGACTTTTCATCCTAATTAAAAGCAGAGGTCATCTAAAAAGAAACAGACTTTCAGAAAAGGGAACTTCTAAAGGAAAATGTGTTGTAAGAAAGTTCATGGACTTCAATATTTGTAAAGCTGAAGTATGTCGTTTATTTATGCTTGTCCTGGTTTGAGACAAATATGTTCAGAGAGATAAATATTCTCTGATAAAAAGGAGGCCGCAGCTCCCCCTCGGCGGCGGGAAGAGAGAACCTGGAAGATTCAGAGTCCTTTTGTTGATATGATCTCCTTCTCCCTTTGCCACAGAGGGGAAAATGTGGTGGACCCCCCCAGGCCAGGCCAGTGAAAGGGTCTCCCAGTGAGGTTTTGATGTTCTAGTGTCCCAAACAAATCCAGAAGCAGAGAAGAGAAACCAAAGTCTCAGAAAAAACACACAAGTTCCACTCTTCATCCTCTCTCCAGCACCCCTCCAGAGGAGCCCTTTTCAAGCCTTATATCCTGCAGCTGTGGGAAGGAGTGTTAATGAGCCCAAAGGCTCTGCAGCTGGGACCTGGGTATTCCAGGGGTCTTGCTGGAAATTTCCTCCTCAAGCTGCTGTCTCAGCCCTCAGGCCCAGTTTAAAGACACAGAAAGGCCCAAGATTCATTTTTCCTAGTATAGAGTTGGCGATATGGCGATATGGGATACATCATAAAGTCACCCTAAGACATTACTTCTGCTTACACTTTTCATGGGACATTTCAAAAAACCTCAAAAGAGCTTCCATGGATCTGAAGTAATATGTGCACTAATTACTCAGCTCAGTTTGAGCTCATGGGACAGCCCCTGGAGCCGAGGGGCCAGCTACTCAACTGGCTTACAGCAACCTGGCTCCATCCCACATGGCACTCAGAGCAAACAAACTCTTTATTTATTCAGTGAACTCAGCCTGTCCAGGTGAATTCAAGCATGGGGATAGTTTTTGTAAAGCGGGGTTATTTAAGAACACGTGAAAATAAAAACAGAAGTTAAATGCTTTGGATTGAAACCCATCATTTTATTCCTGGCTTTCTAAAATTTCCGATATCTTAAAGGGAAAACTCCTCTCAAAGTCCTTTATGTTTCTATTATTTTTTTTCCTTTGTCCTGTCATTGTTCCTGCAGGCCACGTCACTGTATTACAGGCCCATTTTTTTTCTCTTTTTTACTGTCTTCAAAGAAGACAGAGTATTGCTCCACCTGAAGGGGACTTATCGGCCATTCTTTTTCTTGTCCAGAAGAAAAAGACAATTAGAGTCCCCCTTTCATACTTGGCATCATGGCAAAAGGAGATTGATACTTGTTTTGGAATTATTCCTCCCCTATTCATAAATCTTGTCCAGAAAGTCTTATTCAGACTGCCAGCCCACAGGCACACTATTGTAGGAGATACATATTAAATTCAGTTTTATCATTTAACTTTGGCTCCAGCTCAAGGAGTTTTAGATTTGTAACAAGAGTCCTGTTTCCAATATTGATTTTTGGCAATAAAAAATGCTAATTTTTATCAGAGGTCCTAAAATACAATGAATTTTCCCACCCAGCCAAGAAATGTTACCTAACTACAGAAGAGATTTGTCTTTAGTGTGTGATAGAATGGCAGGTGGAGAAACCCCCTGAGTTACAATTCTGCCTCTGGTCACCGAGTATGCTTCCACACCATGAGCCAAAGCACTCAAGAATTCCCAAGCACAAGTATTACATGCTCCATTGCAATAATTTTGTTGATCTTTATGTAGAAATTAATCCTCACAGGACATCTGTTTCTCCATGGCCATCTCAAAGATGTCAAGGTATATAATCATCCCCTGGGGTCTTGGACTGCGCTCCATGTAGGAAGTTGGTACTGACTTAAGGCCTGTATAGAAAAGATGCTGAAGGTACTTTCCCAAGTCTGATAATTTGGTCCCAGCCTAACAGCACAAGAGCATCCTTGAAGCATAGAGTGGATCAGGGGAATGCTGCTGGCATGATCTTCAGTGGGCTTCTGTAACCATTACACTGAAACAGTGAACCTGCTCGTGCACGCATCAAGGATTTCTAGCATGGCAACAGCCTCCTTAGCAGGGACCATCTGTTTCAGGGTTTCACAGAACTGCATTGGGCTGGCACGAAACTAAAACAGGCCATGAAAAGAGCTTTACAGGGTATTTAAACCTGCAAAGAGTCAACAGCTTCTTGGCTGATGATTACCCAGCACTTTGCAGCCATTCATATCTGTCCTTCCCACTCAGATTGCTGAGCTGGTCACCACCTCAATGCTGCAAACCAAGTGAACTACAGCTCAGAACTTGCTGTCCCAGCAAGTGTGCTCATGGGGATGAGCTGAAGAGATCTGAGTGGAGCAATATGATTGTGGGCAGCTATGTTGGGCAAGAGACCACTGTACAACAACATCAAATGCTCAGGAGAGGAGTCCTGGATGGCTGTAAGGATCTTTGCTAGCAACTAGGAAAGCTAGTTCCAAAAATCAACAAGATAATCTGAGAGGGACAGTCGGGAAGGGGCAGATGGTACAGTAGGGCTCAGGGTGCTCAAACCCAGTGTTTGTCTGTGTCACCTCAGGTTAAACTTTGCCAGGGGAATGAGATAATTATTCTCAGGCTATATCACCAAGTAGGAGGAATGAAGGTTANCTCTACAAAACTCAGGCAAGTTCAACTGCAGCTTGGGTTTGTCTGTATAGTGTCCTCGAACTCATAAACAACTGCATCTTTTTAGCCACCAACAGCAAACTGTGTGTACTGATCTTATGTTCATTGTAACTACTTTCTAACTATGTTAAGTTCTAAATTGACATTAACTATCAGAAATAGATTTGAGAAACAGTAGACAGGGTGGATATGTAACAGTGATATAGAGAAATGTTAACATACAGCTAATTTCTGATTCTCTGTGTACTTTTTAACAAATCAGTGCATTTTCAGGAAGACAGGCCTCTCATACTGTTACCAAAAAGAAAATCTGTTTTGTCTGCTGAGAGCACAGACAGATCTCTCTGACTAAGATCACTAATCTCATTTGTGTGTGCAGGAAGTGTGACAAATGGCTGGAGTAGTTTATCACACAAATGTAACCATCAAGTCATAAAGGGAATGAGAGATTAACCTCCATAAACAAACTAGCATTCTATTTCTTAGCATAGTAGAAGTATACGTTTAATAAGGATACAAAACACATGCTACTGATGAGATAAGGAGCTTGAAGCAACAGTACAGACACAGATATGTCTCATGCTATCAGAGTGAAAGTAAATGTCATTCAAAACTTTATTTTGGGAAATAGATTTATAAGAAAATTGATGATGATGATGATTTGTACAGAAAGACTGTGAAACTATGTGCCAGGTCACTGTTAATGCTGGTTGTGAGGCTCAATTTAAATCTAGATGCAGCTGGAGTTCACCAGAGGTTATGTGATAACTTCCATGAGACCAAAATTTCACAGAGTTATTTCAAGCACGGTCCTTATTTAGGTACCTAATGGTCCATGGGAAGCCTGAAGTCAATGAAATTGTTGGAATATTCAACACTCAGGAGTTATTATTTAGACGCTTGCATTTAGCTTTTTTCCTGACTCTGACTCCAGAGTCTGTACTTTATGGACGAGCAGTTTGCCGAGGTTTTCAACATCAGCCTGCTCTGACTGCCCAGACACGCCTTGACTGCCTTCTCTCTGCAACCCAGCTGGGTGAGCCAAACCTTGAACTGAGATTTTTCATACAAGATTACTACTGCAGGTTTTAAGTCCTCTTTTTGCAAATGCTCATTTCTTTAAAAAGTGCATTTTCTACAAACGTTTCTGAAAGCAAGCATCTCTGTAAGGGCAGCTGACGCAAGTGAATGGCGAAATGCACGGATTCAAAATGAGGTAATTAAAACTGAACACGCACAAAATAGTTTGTGGTATTTAAACAGCTACTTATGAAACCCAGTATAAGAACTTTTCGAGAGGTTCAGTTACAGTCCATTAACACAACAATTGGTTGGCCAGGACGCCTAGATCTAGTAAACAAACTTGGTTCCAGACCTTTACAAATAAGAACAAAAGGACCCTGGTCCTAGCAGATGGGCGTAGCTTGAAAGCTGCACTTAGTTTGCTGTTTCCATATATGGCTAAGTAGCTTGAAAGCTGCACTTAGTTTGCTGTTTCCATATATGGCTAAGTAATGTTTTTAGAAATGGTATAACAACCCCGGTGGAGAGAAAATAAACGCCTTTGAGATCATTCTGTTGTCGGAGTCCGTAAATTCAAATGCCACAGAACTCCACAGAGTAATGATATATATCATCGTTCTGCAAGTGACAGTCTTCCCCAACACAAGCCATGCATGGCTATCAGGAGGGACACTCAGTACAACAATGGCACCATGCCTCCTGCTAGCACTATTTTTTATCATGCTTTCACCATGTCTGGCAAACAACCTATTTGATGTAAACAGGGGCAAAGCCAAAATAGTACCTTAGTGTTTCATATACAGCTGTTTCCATGAGAAAATGAAAACTGTTACAAGATATTATGGACAACTCCTGGTGTGGGGCCAGTTGTCTTGAACTGGTGGTTTGAACATCTCTGTGCCACCTGGGAGAATTGGCTTCCAAGGTGATTTTGGGCCAGCAAGGTCTGGCAGTGCTGGAAGTGACAGTCGCTGCCTTATGCTNAGGTCTGGCTGAAAGTGACAGTCTATGCCTTATGCTAATTTAGAGCAGCATTGGAGTCTTGAGAGAAACAGTCAGCCTCAACAGCTGGTACACGATGAGGCATAAGGCAGTTTAATAGGAAAAATAACAATTCATAAAGAAAAGCAACCCCAGTTCATGCTACTCATGATCTCAAAATACTGCCTTGGCACACAGAAAGCTCTTACCTCCCTTGAGAAGTTATGGGTTGGCTAAATAAAAGAACCCTGTCCCCACACATGCACGAAGAAGGAGCTGGAAATTTTCTCAAAATCATTTATCTGAGAAACAGAAGTAAATTTCTGAAGAGCCAGCAATGGAAGAAAACAGCCCTATGATTTATTGGCCTTGAGACTCTGAAAAGAATTCTTTGGCCTTTTTCCATTAAGATTTTGCAACCTATGTTATAGCCAGTGGGAAATTGTTTAGTTCCCAAACCATACCCTCAGTCATAAAATCTGTGAAGATGATTCATTATTATTTATGTGGTGCCATGGGCATGCATGGCATTTTAGAGACAAATAGAAGCTACAGGATCTGCCTTTAGTAACTCAGGTGAATCCGACTTTCCATGTGAATGGGAAGCAGCACTCAGTGGGTCCTAGAGCAAATATTCCTCATCACCCAATGAATTAAGTAAAGATACTCACCTGGGAGGCTGGGAAGATTTAGGCAGGAGGATAGTTAGAAGACAGGTAATTGCTGTCTACAAATTTGTGACATTATTTCCTTAAAACTCTAAGACTTTTCAAGTCATATGTAATTTTGTAATGGCTTTATAATGAAAATGTACTTAGTCTTGTACTATGAACTTCTGATATGATAGCTTGTGACAGTGTTGCTATGAAATCAGACCATAAATTCTGCACTGCCTAGCAATTTTTTCTCTGTGCACAGCACTGGGTAGAAGCTCACAAGTTCCATCATACATCTCCAAAGATACAACATAAATTACTGAAAGAAAATAATTTCTGTGATTATTATGAAAAAAAAAAATGTGTACCAGGTCTTCACATCAACTTCCTGAAGTACATGAAATCCTTGTTCTAGCCCATGTAAAGTGAGCAGTTATAGCTCTTGGTAAGAAACAGTCTGGGACCATTCACCTAGAAGGCAAAACCTTATCATGGCAGAGACTGTGAAAACAGAAATTACTGTCAATAAATGTAGGCAGGATTTTTTTGCTGGACTGAGACATTTATGTTCATATTTGCATGCAGGATTAGCATACATCTTCATCTACAACCTATGCACCAGCAATAAGTATACATGACTTATTGGTTGAACAACCAGGGTATCATATCTCCACACTATACATTTGTTATGAGAGTCAGATATAATGTGATTCCAGGAATTTTCATGTTGACACTACTAAGCCTCTCACACCCTCTATTCCCTATTTCCCTATTACTAGACACAATGATGTCTGTGCCTGCCTTTTTGGACAGCTGAGCAGCAAATGTACCCAAAATAAACAAATTATACCACCTCCATATGAAGAAATGTCATTATTGCAAATACAAATAAGGTATATGAGAACTGAAGTGGACAATTAAACATGACAGGTACATTACATACACAAGCAGACGTGTCCTGGCCCTGTAACACCATCATAGCCACTGCTACCTATGACACCCCAGCAAAGAAAACATCAGCAACAACCCTCTTCTGTAAACAAGGGAGCTTGTTTTATAACTCAGAGCCTGTAAATAAAAAAATATTGACTTTTTGTCTCAATGGTGAGGGTCACAGTTCTCCTTAAAAAGGGAGTAATTGGGTATTTGATTATTGTATTTAACAGACAAATGAAAACCTGCGTGGGGGAGGGAGGAGAGAAGGGAAGCATCTCTTACTGGTGTTGAAAACTTTCCCCACTCAAGTCTTTTAATTCTTTAGAGGTGACTATCTAGGTGACATACACCATAAACCAACAGAAATATCCGTCCCTATAAGTATGTTATTAAATTAAGAAGTCTCCAGGATCTTAATGTTCTCACATGTCAGGGTTGTCCCCCTGCCAGGTGCATTACAGTCCTGTGCTCTAACCCTATTTATTCCGCATTTCTTTCATGTCAGTGGCTGTGCAATAGGTAGTGTAAACCTCTGCAATCAACATCAACAGAAGTGAAAGAATTAGCTGTAAAATGACTTACGGAGTAGCCTCTTCCTGAAAGCGATTGAGCAGAACTCTGTGGGAGGAAACAATATGCCACAGTAAGTAATGCAAGAGATTCTGTGTAATGTAAGGTAAGAATAATTTTGAGATTCCCTCCCCCAGCCCAGTATTCCTTAGGGGAAAACTTCAGAACCAGAGTGCCTCAAATGATCTCCTGATATTCTGTGTGCTGCCACAGGAGTAACAGCCAAAGAGCACTTCCAGGCAAGGGCTCTGGGGCTTTTTCAGACAAGGGTTTCAAAAGCCAGAGCAGGGCTTTGACAGCTCCTCCCAACTAAGGCAAAAGCCCTCAGTGTGGGACACATCTTCATAGCAGTGGGGCACACATTTTGAACCACACCTCCTCAGTGTGTGATGGCAGCTTCCTGGGAACAGCACACATGTGTAAGGATGCTCTTCTTAATCACGGCTGCACATTTTGCCTCAACTCCAACTTTCAATCACGTAACCATATATCCCACTTTCCATTCCCCCCTATGAGTCTGTCAGCCTCCAGCCTTCATTGCTGCAGCATTACCATATGACAACTCTATCTGAAGCAACAATAGCAGCAAAGCACTAATTTATCATCTCTCGGAGCTTTAATAAGCATTCTGTCCCTTTTGAATAAGTTAAATTACATTGTTTACTCCTGCTCTTCATTTCAGCTCCTCCTGCTCCTTTCTCTACCACATCCTTACCTCTTTCACATGCTGCCAAATCATTTGGTTCTTTTACTTCTCATTACAACAGCTCCAGTACCTTGGATTCCTTTCCCCTCTCTATGACCCAAGACTGTTGAGCTGCTGTTTTTTCTGGCAGTGGCTTTCTTGAAGCAGCTAAATGAATTCCACCTCTTGCTCCAGCTGCTGTTATATGCCTTCTTTTCGGAAATTAAAAAGAAGCTGGGAACAGTGGTAGCATGCGACACCACATGACCCAGCAAGCACTCTGCAGGCCAATTTCCAAGTGTGATTTATAATCATGATGCCCTCACTACGTGATTTTATTAAACAAGATCCAGGGAGTCTTAGCGGTCCTGTTTCCAAGACGGATGTTCTAGTGGGTACCAAAGCCTGACCAAAAATATCGAATTGTTGTAGGGTGATCTTGAGGATTGTTCATCTTTTTGCAGCAGAGCCAGAAGTTATCGTGTTACTAAACCAGCACAAGAGCACAATAGTCCTAAGAAATTAAAGCAAACCAATTGCAAATACTTGCAATTTTCCACCAGTTCCTCTGTATTACCAGTTTGCAAACCTTTTGATCAGAGGATACCAGGATACACACAGAAACATTTCCAGATGCCTGCCTTCAGTGGAAAACTCAATTGTCTCATCATTCTGCCCATGCAACCTTTGTGTCACTAGCTTGCCCCTTTCCCAGACACCAGACAGGCAATTTGGCAGCCAAGTGCTCATGGAGGAAAGTTTCTAAAGCGAAGACGAGGCAACAGGCGGCAACAGACAGAACTAGAGGGTATTGTCTCAAGCTGTGCCAGGGTAGGTTTAGGTTAGAGATTAGGAAAAAGTTCTTTACAGAAAGAATTATAAAGTATTGGAATAACCTGCCTGGGGAGGTGGCGCAGTCCTCAACGCTGGATGTGTTTAAGAAAAGATTGGACATAGTACTTGGTGCCCTAATTTAGTTATTGAGCTGTGGTGTTAGGGTATGGGTTGGACACGATGACCTCGGAGGTCCCTTCCAACCCAGCTATTCTGTGAGTCTGTGAATTAAGTGAGTGCTGCTGGAGGCAGGAGGGCTCCCTGTTAAGCGTCTCATCAGCTGGCACAGAAACCAGTGTGCCAGGTGGAGGCAAAGATGTGAAACTACTCTTACATACAGTTCTGCAGCACAGATGTGACTGGGTGCCAGTTCATACCCCTGGCACGCTATGACTGCCCCTCTGTCCTGCTGTAGCTCCAGAGACCTCTGTGCTGCAGGAAAAGGACAACTTCCACAGGGGAACCTGAGACAGCAATAACACACCTATAACTTCCCATTTAACTTCCCATCTTCTGCATACTGCACATGGTTTTGTCATCTGCTTTTAAATGCTACCAAAAAAAGTAGGGAGTTATTTATAAATGTCTTTAATGTAAACTGCCCAGAAATAAAGCTATAGACTGGTGAAATGAAGGGCAGTAGCATTTGCATCTGTTTCTGAGGAACTATGACAAACCTATCCCACCCTCTAAGTACTTTTTACCTCAAAGTACTCATTGAATTCAGCCTTGTACAGAAAAAAGGTTAACAACAATATCCTGCTATCTACGTAAGTATGTCCAACAGCTGAACACAATTATCTGTTCCAACAATCTGGAGAGCTTGATCAGGCAGTTCACCTAAAGTAAACACAGAAATGAGGAGGGGGCAAATTACCTACTTGGAGAGGCAGTAGGAGAAAAGGAGAAAGGGTGAAGGTTCTCGCTTACCCCCTCTGTCAACTCATATTTAACCAAGAATGACAAGGTCTAACAAATTGGAAATAATAACCAAAAACAGAAACAAGAGGTTTCATTAGAATTTTCTCTCTAGGGAAACAGCCTCTCAGAGCATTTTCAGTCTTTGAGTCTTGTGCACACCCAAAATATTTTCCTGGGATGGAGCAGACCCTTGGCCAATGAACACAAACATGCCAACAACAGACTTGCTTTTCTTAAGATAACTTTCTGGCATCCCAAGCTGTCCAAGAACCCCAGGAATCTGCAGACCGCTGATTTAAAACCACAGAACAGAAAACAATAAAAACAGTTGCTGAATAAAGTGTTACATCAGAAATAATTAAAACTGAATGGCAATTTACTCTGGTATTTTTCACATCCAACAACTTCTTCCTTCCTTACAAGTTCTAATATTAAATGTTCTGAAAATTCAGGAGGGGGAAAAAAGGGTGGGTTTTTCCCCCTCCCTTGGAATTTTATTCCATGTATAAAGTTAGTAACTGGTGAATTCTTTAGGGTCAACTTCTAAAATCCTTTCCAACAATTAGGTTTATGCACAGCCATGCCCCACACTCTCCAGAGCCATTTGTATGCATTTTTCTGCACATCTAACAAACCGCTGTTGCTTTCTTGGTTAGCTGGGAACACTGTGGCTCTTTAAGAGGATACACACCAACTGCCACATGTAGAAGCTTTGAAAACCCCAGCTAATATCAGCTACTAGTGCCAGAGCAGAACAGTTTGCGTTCAACGGTGATGGACGTTCCTAAAGACAAAAATCTTTGGGGATTAATATAAACATTGCTCAATCGTATGTCTCTCTATCAAGATCAAATAATGAGAAAAGTAATCAATCATGACCGCAAATAAAAGAAATCTTAGTGGAAGTTTAATTTGGCATCTACGCAAAGTTCAAGAAACCTCCTTTGACTGTGAATGAGTGCTTGTCTAGCAAGAGCAGTTACTGCAGCAAGTCTTCAGTTGGAATGACTTACCAAGGCTCTTACCTACAGGATCGGAGCACTTACATGGAGGGCTGTCAGAAATTTCTTATTCTCAAAATAGTATATTTGCTATTTTGGTCAGTTTTCTCTCTGTTGGAAGGTCCTCAAGCAGCAGGATACAATGGTCAGTCACCGTGGTATCCAGCCAGCCACACTCCTGCTAGTGCTGCCCTCACAGCACAGCACCTGCCTGGTAACTTTGGCTCGCCCAAGACTGAGATCCAAACCTGCTCTTACTGCTTCAACCCAGGCACTCAGGGCAGCTCAGTTCTGGCCCTCAAACACTGCCTGAAGAAACCGCTGCCAGCAGGAAAGGTGCTGACAAACATACAATTCAAAGACAGGATCATGACCCCACCTGGTCAACTCTCCGCAGCCAGAACAGCTGCCACCTTGGGCCTTTCCAAAAGCTTTCGTATCTGCAAATCCCAACATTGCAGGAGAAGTGGGAGATGGGGAGTGTGATGTGCCCACACAAGCACTGCCCTCTCAGAGCAGGCAGGAGCTGGTGGGCATGGAATGCCAG
>WEIV01005619.1:3857-17061 GCA_013390005.1 Calyptomena viridis | reverse complement strand
ATTTGTTCCAAACTGGGACACTCCCAGACCCTGTACTGAGTAGGTACCATCTGCTGGTGAAGCAATCTGCTCAGAGAATGAGCTGCTGCTCAGAAACAAGGGCTTTTCTCCTGTCTGCTCTTCAACAATATCCCTTCCCTCCTGCTCTGCTGTGTCTCCTTTTGCATTGTAGTGTTGTACATAGATTGTGATGGATCAAAACAGATTATGCTGACTGTCCCTCCGTTTCAGAGAGCAGAATTCAGAGCTTTGATGTAAGTTTCAGCTGGCAAGCTAATAAGGCACAGAAGCAATAAAAGTTTTGGATTTCAAGATAATAATTTGCTTACTGCAAAACAGTAAAATTAACTGAAATGTTAATTTGAGTGGGCTTGCTCAACAAGCTCAGACCCAGCCATGAAGCCCCTAGCAACATGAAAAAATATCTAGCACTTTTATTATTTCAAATTTTTGGTGCTAAGTGATTTATCTTGAATGTTGTAATCAATGTTTTTGTCTAAAAAAATTGATTTTCGGTTAAGCAGTTGAAGGGCAGTAATTTTGTGCTGTCTCAGTTTCTTCCTAACTCATTATTAGTTACACACAGGTCTCTGTAAGAGATTTTTAACTTTTCGATAAAGTTTGGCCTAGCCATCTGGCAGCAAATTCTTCTTGCTAAGAATTTTTGACAGAATGCAGATGGAAACAATCAGAAAAGGTTTTTAGAAACAGGGCTGATAGTTCATCTTCTCCAACTCAATACTTCTCTATACACTCCTCATGTGCTATAAGGAAAACATGAGAGAAAAATAAAATCTCAATGAAAGATCAATAAGCGAATCACACAGGCTTTAAGAAGTTTTGAATTGTAGATCTGTCTGCAGATTGTAATTTGATCATTTCACTTTTGCATTTATACAACTCATAAACACTTTCTGAGTATCAAAACTCAGATGAAAATTTACACCATGGTTGTGTATTCCAAAAAAAGGGATTAAAAATAATTATGGAATAATTAAAAATAATTTCATCCCTTTTTTGCCTGCTTGTTTTTTAGCTCTTGTAGAATTTTTAATTTAGAAAACTTTTTAAACATCAGAGATTTTTCTTGAACTGTGCAATAGGCTGACAAATTTGAAAAAGGGTATAAGATCACTTAATAAATATTGCTATAAATAAGCTAAGAATTTATTTAAATGTCTTTTTTGTTGGAAATGTATTTTTTTCCTTATATGATATTTATATTCATGCCAGCAGGAACTTACGAATTTTGCAGGGATGTTTTCTCAAATCTAAAAAGAAAGTTTTGTGCACAGCCCAGTCAGTGCTACCAAATTCACATTTTCAATTCTACTTTTTGTGACCTCTAGGCAAATCTTGAAGATGAGCTCAAAGATCTCCTTCCAGACCTTGAGGTCTCTACAGAGATTATTCTGTTTTGGGTCACTCTCCCTATCATTTCTTCCTTTATCTTTATTTAATGCTTCAAGAAGACTATTCTTTTTTCCAAAGTACCATTTTTAATTTAAGAAAGTATCTATTCCCACTCAATCCCAAATGTTGTGACAGTCAAGAACAGAATATGGATGCCTGGCTCCTGGTCTAGTTGCAGAGAGTGAAGGCACATTCTCTAGTGTTTACAATGAAGTGAAAAGTATATCTTTGAGTTTCTCTGTCATAACTTCTATGTTGTGTGTTCTCAGGGTAACCCACCATGCCCAACCTGTCTTTTAGAATGACAAAGAAAACTAATCTGTTGATATTCTGTTCCTTAGGAAGTGCTAGAGTCTAAAATGATGCCACTGCTTTTTTTTTGCAGAATTTAACAGGGTAAAACAGGGATTTGTAACATTTATAATCTAATACCCTAGAAGACATGGCAATGATGGCACCCATTTGATTAGCTACAGCAGGTGAAGACTGAAAGGAGCATGTGCATACCAAACAGTGATGTTCTTAAGTAAATTATACACCTATACACTTAATTATACATGTGTAATTACTATTATACAACTATACAGAGTCTATATTTCATTTAAATGGCTCTCCTGCTATCATGTGTGCATACTCATCTCAGGTTTACTGAGAACACTTAATGAGATGTTGATCTTTTATAGTTTAAGGCTAAAGTCAAAAACAATATCATTAATTGCTCATATTGCACAACATATGCACATGCACATCTATCCATGTCTCCTCATAGCTCTGTAGGTAAAGAAACATTAGTGATATTTTGCTAGTGTGATACACAATTTCAGAGAAAGTCCTACTATGTGCTGATCTTTCTCCATCACAGTGGATGGAACCGTGGATAAACAATGCTTACAGCTTACCACAAACTCTTTCCCACATAGTAGCAGATACTTATGAAAAATTGTGGGAGCTGTAAAAGCACAAAGTGGAAGTTATATAGACTCACAAACAAAAATTATAATGTGTAATGTTAAAGTAAGTAGACATTTGAAGTTTCTGATTGCATTCTTTAGTTTTCAATTAACAGCTTATTTTCTAATTTCACCTCCATGGGAATAGTCCTATTGAAATAAATGTTTTCCAGGATCTGGCCTTTCTTATGAAGAATAATTATGAGAATGACATACTTATTAAGTGTATCAGCTTGAAGAGAAAAAGTATCACTGGAGATACTAGTCCTAAAAATTTAAAAAATCAAATATATGATTTTTTACTATGGCACAGTCGAAAATAAACATGTCAAATGGATATAACAGGGAAGTCTGATTGCACTTCATGGAATTTTTAAGGAGAAGGTGTGAATGCCAGTTCATGGTTCTATTTTGCTTCTCTTTTTTCTGGACAACATTTCACAACGTGTCAACAATAAAAGAATAAAAGTCAAAGCTGCTTCTGAGAACACAGATGAAGTGATAACTAGAATTAATTGAAACTCATTAATTTACTATTTCATGTGAAGACAATGCATGTGGGGTTCCATCAAGGTTAATCAATTTATCTATCTGAATGGAACATCAGGGAATGGAACACCTCATGCTGGTATTGAAGACTGTTTTATTGGTGAGTCAATAGAGGTCAAGGGATTTGTAAATAATTTACATCTCATCTTTGTGACAAAATGACAGCATTATTGACATATGTCAACACACCCTATCTTTGCAATATTAGTAGTCTAGGAAAATTGTTAAATATAATCATCGTCATTGATTTATGACTAATAATGTAAATTACAGAACTGCATCACAGCTCATTATTTGCCTGACCCTGTCTATTATAACTCTTTGTTTTCAGTTGATCACTCTATTGGCAATTTTAAATATGTGCATGATGAGTGTATCCTCCAATGCTTCAATGGCTTTTGTTGAACCTATAGCCCTGATCGAAAACTTGCATAGAAATGGTTTCTTCACTTCTGAAAAAGAAGATAAAAATACATAGTTATGTTTAGCAATGTTGTAAATAAAGCGGATTCATTTTGATTTGAAGAGTTTGGGATTCCCAGTTTGAGTACAAACTTCTATAGAGTTTGATCTGGGAGGTGGGCTGGTGCCAGTTTGTCTTCTGTTGTCCTGGAAATAATGGTCCAAATCCATGAACTGGAGGTTCCTCCCATGTCAGTAACTTAAACTGTGCTAGGAGACATCCTCAACTCAATCCCCTAAACTCAAAACAGAACAGTGTCTGTTACTATTTTGGCTTGTGCCAACTAGCACAGAACAGGGAACATGACCAAGGGTATTTTGTGTGCCACTGCCCTGTTTTGGGGGCTAATACAATTAACAATTTGGACACATCTGTTTCCATTTCGGTTTAGCCTCTGTACCACAATGTTTTTCATCAAGTTGAAAATATTTTTAGCTTTTATAAATTACAGTTTATGAATGTTTGTACAGTTAAACAGCGAAGAAATCAGATTTCATTAAGAAAACTTAAGCAATTCATACCTCAAATAATGATCAAAGTTTATGCATGTGACTGGATTGCACATCTGTCATCTCATAGAGCAATTAGGCAAGCCCAAGGCTACAGGTGTAAAACTGGACTTTTGTGTGACACCTATTAACAGCGAGTTTTTCTCTATTGTGATCTCAGTAATTCCCCCAGATAACGCATGTTACTTAGAGTGGGAGGCAATCTTACTGAAATGGCAAGGTGACAAGAGCTAGGTTTCAAATACTGTCAGAGGGTGGATAAACAAATATTGCAAGTCAAGAATTTGAAAAATAAATAATGCACATGCAAAACCTTTAGCTGAAATTACTTGCCCGGCAACTGAGATTCCTTTAGGCAGTGTTCTGTCACCCTGACCATGAAGTTATATTTTTTTTCTCCTGTCCTTTCAGGGCTTTTTTTCCCCATTTCCCATTGAAATTCTGCAGGAAAGAAGGCAGACATCAATCTTTTCCACTGCATGTTTACTGTTTTCCAGAGAGCAGCTTGTGACACTATGAGGCAGGGTGAAGAGTGGCATGACACATATTTATTGAAGAACAAAAGTTTCCCAAAGGCATGTGCCTCTTGTCTACAACACTACATCTTAAAATGTGACCTGTGTTAAAAAATATTGCAAAATGATGCAGACCAAAGAAGATCATACCCTAAACAAAAACTTCCTCTCTTGGACCACCTGTAACTCACGGCTTTAGGGTACACCCCTAGATTAATTCTTAATCTTTATATATTCCTTAGATTTACCAGAGCTAAATGCACAAAAAAGTTTAAGTATCAGCTTAGTATGAGAAATACATGCAATAATTTCTTTGTCTGTGTGTTATGGTTTGATCTCCGCCTAAATGCGGAGAGCTCACACACAGATCCAAAATTTCTCAGGAAAGGAAAAAAAACCTTCAACTTTTGTGATAAGGATTACAAGCAACTGTTTATTAACTATTTCACAAGCANTGAAAATCTTCCAATCTTTCCATGGGTGTGCATGTGAATCTATGATCCCCCACAAGTTGCTGGGGCCCTATTCCAGTGTTTAAGGCATCTTCTCTTTCCCCCCTCTCTGACCTTGGTGCTAATCAAACTTTTCCCTCTCCTCTCTGTTAAGTGGCCATGGTGTTCTGCCTAGCTTTTTTTTTTCTCTTCTCCTTCTTAAATATGTTATCACAGAGGCTTTGTTGGCTGACCTTGGGCTAACTTAGAGCAGAGAGAATTCCAGCAGCTTCTTAAAGAAGCCTCTCTCCTAGCCCTCCCCCCCAGCTAATAAAAAGCTCTGGCTACTTAAAACCACAACACTGTGTAAATATGGTATGTCTTTTGAGTTAGTTTGTCAGTGATAGGAAAGAGCCAGTACTGTAACCTGGATCCTTCGGAACTGTACCTAGATCTTTATGTTTCCTCCAGTGTTTTCCTCTGTACACAGAGAACTGAATGTTTTTATTGAGTTTGGCACTTCATTGCTAAGAGAATAAGCAAATGGTCTGAGTTTTGAAGGGAGAGATGAAACTGCTTAATTGCATCTTATCTCATATTTAAGTGTTGTTATATATGGTCTTATACAGTTCTCAAGCAGAGCTGTATTTTTAGACAGAGGCTTTGAAATTTTTAAAATACAAAGCTCTCAGTTTATGAGAACAAATGGAAGTAAAATTAGTGGTGGTTTAACATACCTTAGCTATTTTAAAAATGTTTGAGATACTGTGAAACTAAAGATCTTCTCACATATTGAAAACAAATAGCAGTTAAGCAAAGGGTTTTTAAGAGAGATTAAAAAATATATTCTAAATTGGAAAAGACAAGTTGGGATGTACTATGAAATAGACAATGGATAGGCATCTAATGACAGCTTGCAAAAAGATGTTAGGGAATGGTCATATAATTGGTAACCACCAAGTAAACTAACAGTAAATGAAACTGGGGCTTAAAAAGATCTAGTGCAGAGAAAGGCAGAGATGGCAAAGCCATACTGATTTTGTAGCCTGCAGTTGTGTGGATTTGTCCTTGTAGATGAGAAAGAGACAAACTGTCAATGCACATGACTCTGCTGAGTCTGGGATGTCCACTTCTTATTGACCATCTTGTCATATTATGTTTCTTTTTTTTAATATTTATGATACGTATTAAACTATAGCAAAACTCTGGGGTTTGTGTACATATCTCTGTTAAGCTGAACCAGGAAATCCTAGACATCGTGCACCCTGCAGAAGCCTCGCTGAGACTCACTGGCAGTGCTAGGCCTATCTTTACATGTTAGCTATCACTGAAAGTAACCTAAATAATTTACTGCTGCATTAAGTGACTTCATAGACTTAATAGAAATTAGCTGATGGTGTTTTGATAATGTTCATTTAAAAACATGTATTTTTCATGTCAGTCTAGAGAAAGAATTGCCATAAATTTCATGACTGATTACCTGTCTTGGGGCACATGAAAAACGGTTGCTTGCCAGCCCGGTCCACTGCTTTCTCATCTGACTGTGACTTATTATCTTCCTCTTGCATTATTCCTAGTTTGAAGCTCTCTTCACCACACTAGCCAGCTGGTTGGCAAAGGTACTTTTGTCCCATTCAGTTGGATGCCTCTCCCTTTCAGGCCTCCACCCTCAGAGGTCATAAAAATCACAAAAGTTGACACCAACTACACAGAGAGGTGTTGACCCAGGGGATCTCTCCTTGTGCTAGGAATATTGCTGAATGCTTTTGCACTATCCTTTTATGCTAATAGGAAAAAATAGTGAGTGCTCTGAAATCAAGAACTATGCCCTAGGACATAGTTATGTCTATGAGGTTTTTTTAAAAATAAGGAAGATTTTCCCCACATTCAAGGATGTTATGGAGTGAGTTGTTTTCTTGATGTGAGGGCTTTGATGGTGTGGAGTTGGTCAGACTGAGGATACTTTCATTGTTATTGGGTACTAAGTTTTAAAGTCTTTATTGGGTGATGTGGTGGAGCGATGTCATCATTTCACTTCTTCGTGTGTGTCATTAATTCATTAGTTCTTGATTTTGAATTTTGAATTCTTGCTGATCTTTAAAACAGAAAACAACTGTTTCTTTTACTTAATACAGTTTTAGAAATAATTTATTGACTTGGATGAGGACCACCATTGAGATGTCCAGATTCTATCCCACATGTAATGGCTAGACCCAGGTCTACTGAGATCGGACTGTGAACTTTTGATCTAAGGTATCCATAAAGTGCTCAATATTTTTACAGGCATATTACAGCTATATTTTTAAATGGTAGTCTCACTAAAGATTAAAAATTGGAGGGCAATAAAAATAACCTGTCCAGAAAGTTTTTCCTATCAAAGTGAAATACTTATATTTGTGGATAATATGGAGTAAGCTTGTGCTCTTCTGCCTGATACCAATAATGAGAAGATATTTGCATATCCCTTCTGAAAATAAACTGGATCTTGCAAGGAACGTGGCTATATGTAGTATGCTAAATTTCTTATTTGAATCAAAACTAAAATGTTTGCTTGTTTTAACTGAGAAATAGTGTGAAGAGAGTTAAATTATAATTGGTTTTAAATGATAACAATCTGCTCTGAAACAGGTGAAAATAAACCTTAGTTTCCTGTTTTAGCTTTGTTGTTTAACATGAGCAGACAAAAAGGGAAATGAAGTGGAAATAACTCCACTACCACAGAATAATCAACTTCTGTCTGAGATCTGAGATGACCATCTGGTTTTGGATAACAAGGAACAAATGCATAAAATATATGAAGGCACAAAGGATGAGAATATATTCAAAAATCATGAAGAAAAACATCATTATAATAATACATGCAGACAACACAGACAATGACAAGTTTGCCTAACTGTATTTGAAATTGATAAAATACAAAGAAGGTGCTTAAGATGCAAAAAATACTCTGTCTTTTTATGAGAGAAAATATTTTCCACATATATCTCAGTTTTCTTTGAAACTTAGTGAAAAGTTAACTTTTCTACATGAAGAAAACATTCTCTCTATATTTTTTACTATATTGCTTAAAACCAGTATAATAAAATAGTTTGAGATAAAAATAATGATCTTATAATTAAAAAGGCAGAATATGTCTATATGAGCCATTTAGAGCAGCAATTTTAAATTTTATATTTGTTTTGTGTAACTACAAAAACATGTCAATGTGTTTCAGATTATTCTTCAAAACAAGTGCTTCTTCCTGCTTCTCCAAATTGTTCTATAAGCTAAAATGTACATGATATGTGCAGAATTGCTTCCTCTAAAATCCTAAGATTATTCCATATTTATAAAAAGAATTTTGCAAGAAAAGTGGCTGTTGATGGAAGAATAGCAAAATTGCAATAAAACGTTTGAGGGAAACCATCTTCAGCATTTCAGATACCAACTAATTGCTGGAGGCTGAGAAAACAGAAACTGTTGTATTTCAACAGATAAAGACAAAAGAGAAAAATGAGTAAAGAAAAATACTCTTTTCTCATCTAACTTTTTTTCATTTAAGAACATGTGACAGCCACAATTTGTCTCACATAAAGTAATTGTCTGCTGGTAACAACCATGCTAACAGATGGATTTTTCCTGTTATGCACATTACTGTTTATGCATGAGAATTGGGAAGACTGGATGAAGGAATACCAGGATGTGAAAAATATTACCTGACTTGTGGCAGAAAAGGGATTATTCTTACCTCCAGTTTCCTTTCTTTTCTATGGTTGCTTTGCAAAAGGACGGAATTTGAGATTTGGGGGATGGCAAGGCAAGGCTGCATGGTAAATGTCTCAGAGAAGACTTAAGAAGAGTTGCTCAGAGAATATGCTATTGCTTTATTTCCCTCTTATTTTGATTTCTAGGTATTGACATCATCCCCTGAGAAAACATACAGTTGGCTCAATGTATATTTTTTTTTTTCTGGAGAAAAAAATTCTTAGCTGACATNCTCTCCTAAAGAGAATACACTTGAGAGAGGGCTGATGCCATTTCTTCTACTCTGTGTCTCTCTTCTCCTCATGGCCTGGGCATTATTATTTTCTCATATAAGAGGATATTTTATTTTATGACTCCTATTCTTATTTCCACTTAGGATGGATGTATCTGTTGCTGCCTCCATGGATCATAAACTCTCAGGCTCTTTGCTGCAGCTGTGGTACCATAACAGAGGGGCTTAGATGAGGTGCTCAGCTAGCAGGTATGTCAGTATGAGCAATTTGTGTTTCATCGAGGAAACCTGGAAGTGGTGACAAGCAGGAAGTAGCTTTCAAGAACATTTACAGTCATCTCAAGGAGGAAGTTTGAGTTGGGAAGGCCTATCTGAGGTCACAGACCTGTGACAAACAGCAGAGAGTAGAGATTTCCCCGGCTATTCCCCATCTTAATAGTTTTTATTATGAAGGACATTCATTTTAGCTTCCAAACCCTATAAAAACAAGAGAGACAAGCAATGAGGGAAGTTTTAGACATCTTGTTAACAGAAGTGGCTATTGTCTATGGCTTGTGCTATGTGTTACTGCCCGACTTAAACAAAGAGGCAGGTCTTGGAATTAGAGAGCTGCATTGTTTTTTATACTTTTCTTATACCCATTTATGCTTTTGTCCCTCAGGGTTTTTTCTTTCTCATGGATGACTTAAAAATTCGTAACCAACTATTACTGACATTCCTGTTTTGTACAATTTTTTTTATTATAAATAGTGATGAGAAGCTCCACAGATGTCTCTACCTTGTCTCAGTAGACACCTGGTAAAAAAGAAAAGATGTGGCCTGATAGACTAAGGGCTTTAAAAGCTAAATCCTTGCCTAGATGATGAAGAGGAGACAGTGCAGCAAATGCAAGGGACAGGAAGCTGAAGCATTTATTGTCAGCATCAATCTCAGTGGGGAATTAGAGCATGAGGCTCATGTTAGAAAAGCCAGTGAGACTGAAATTGTAGAGTGCTGGCAGGAGAAAATGGCTTCAGGAATAATCTTTAGCAGATTAAAAAGCAAAAGCATATTAAAATTTAGAAATGTTATGAAGGAGGAAGCATGCAGGTTTAGTTAGAGCTGGGGTTGTGGATTCAGATGGTAGATGGATTTTCTCTGAATATGAGGCTGTATGATTAGCTGGCAGTTACAATGTCTCTGGAATTGGCAGGAACCCAAAAACTGGAGCAGAGTGAATACCAGCCCCTTGGAACACACCTTATAGCAAGGAATTTGGTGAATTTAAAATTTTTTTCTTTAGAGGATTCGCATATATGTGTCCTTAACTCTGACCGGTACATTGGGTAGTGCAAGAGAAACTGTGTTTCTATGCTCCAAGCAGTAAAGTGTGTAACATACCAAAATTAAATAGAAAGCTGGAAACTGCCTTGAAACTCAGTATAGTTTTACTTTTAGTTCCTACTTAACACGGCCACAATCTGAAGCCTCACAGTGCCTGACTGTTTGTAGGACCAGCAACATGCTGCATCAAAATATGCGTGGTCAAATGAAATAGAAAGGACTTCAGAAAGATAATGCTATAATGAATTTTTCATCTAATATTTTTTTAACAGCTCTTGCTCACTCTGAAATCACCTCTACTCTCAGTCAAATGGGGTAGTTCTTGATTTGTAGTAGGATAGCACAAAATATGACAATGGTGGAAAAGCTGTCATGGGAAACAGATCAGTAAATAGCTTTTCTAGCTGAAGAAAGATGCTCTACTAGTGATTCTTCTAATATGTGTGTTTACTTTGTTAGTCTCAATATTTGAATGCAGTTTGAACACATATACGTAGGAAAGGGTTGAACTGTGACTTGGTCAGCTCTGGGCATCCTTTTATTTATTGGCATTATATACTGGGCTTCCAAGGGATCTCCTTCAAGGTTTTTCAATACATGGAAAATGGGAATGGAGGGTGATATCGAGGCAGGAACAAATATACAGAGAATAACATCTGTGAACTGCTAGAAGAGAAGCTGAAGCATAGTAGTGCAAGTGATAGCATGATTGCAAAGCTTTCTGAACTGCCATGTTTGGAACATAAACTGTCTTTCTGGTTATTGTGAGGAGAGGCTATAAAGGCTCACTGAAGTGTTTCACTGGCAAGCAGCAGAAGCCTTGAAGAATTCGTGCATTTACCTGACTCTCAGAAGCTTGGTCTTCACTTCAGATTTATGTCCAACTGTGGTTTTTTNAAAGGTCACAGCCAGTGAAAGCAGCACTTCTGCTCATGCTCAGGAATATGTGGCCTGTAGAACAGGGCCACATCCAACATTATCCTGGTTTTTCATTTTTGCTAAAGACACTTCTAACTTTGGGATCTTCTGACTATATATATACTGATATTGAAGTTCAGGGGGAAAAAAAAAAGGAGTTTTTGGAGATTGGAAGAGTCATGTGGCAAAATGTATGATCTGAATACTTTGATTTTCAGTGTTGTTGGCTAGTCTGCATTACAATGTTAAAGGGAAAAAACCCCAGATATGTGTGTTGGTGACTTAAAGGGTTTAACTTTCAACTTGTCTTGGCCCATACAAGATCTATTCAAATTGTATGAAGTCAAATTTTGGATTGTGTTAAAATGCCATGTTAGTGTGCGAACTTCTGTTCTGCAGATTCTCTGAAGTTTGCCCTTGCCTACATTCGTATATGAAATTTTGGTTAAAGAACATGGATTAAAGATGATTGTGGGCCTAAGCACAGAATCCGATCCCACTTGGAAAAGTCAGAGTGCAGAGGGAGCATCACTAGACTGGCTCTAATTTCACAGGGAGACATTTCTCTGTGGGCTGTCTGCTTTAAGGGACAGTCTAGTTTCCTTTAAAACCATCAAAGGAGGTAAAGAAATTATCTCAAATTATCTCCTGTAGGCTTTCTTTACTGATTTCTTCCTGACAATTTAATTCAAATAGATCTAGCTGTTTCAAGGGAAAAATTATTCCATGTGCCAAGTGAAGCTGACAAAAGTTAATGTGATGGACTACAGACAGGTGCCACCTCCACAAATAGATGTTACTTTTCAGAATGACTGTGGACTGTCAGGGACACAAACAGGTTTCACATTTTTAGTATTTCTCTGGCTGTCAATAACAAAATGAAGATACTTGTTATTGAGGTATACAGTTTCTGGCTCCTAAATAACAGTGTAAAAGGTCATGGCAACACACTTTCAAGTTAGTTCATTCATGATATAGACTCATATTTTACTCAGAGGCCTAAAGGAAACTAAAAGCTAGCAGTCGCTTTGCAGTAATAGCTTTTCACTACAAAATGCAGACAACTGTAACTCCCTATTAAAATTTAATGCTATGCTTTAGATAAATTTCCCCCCCTTATGTCCTAATTGCACTCAATTGAAACTACCTTATATTGGTATAATAGAATTAATGTGAATATAAGGTCTAATATCCTCTCTCAACATCATTAGCTACCTACACGTGCTTTTGTAGGCAGGTATCAGTTCAGTGCTGTCCCCTCAGGGATACATGATGGAGGCAGTCCAGCTGTGCCACTGGCAGACTGTGCCAAGTTGGGCAGCATTAGTGGAAAGGCAGCATCCCCTTAATGATTCATTTCTCTTTCCACTCACTCATGTTAAATCTACTCCTTTCATTGCCACAGTTTTTATAGTAACTCATGACAAGTGCATTAGCAGTATGTTTTGGGTTACCGGTGAAGGTTATCCTTGCTTTATAGAGGAAGACTGGAGCTTAAATGATCTCATGAAGATCACAGTATGAATGATCAGGAAAAAATGGTAGTTTTGTTTCCATCTCAGCTTTATTCCTTGCATTAATGAAAAAGTGGCACATCAACCTTTTCCTTTTGTAGTGCTGTGATTGAGGAATATGTGTTACTCAACTGTGTTGACCTGAAATACTGATAGAGAGCTTGTTGGAGAAAACACCTCTAAGGGTAAAAACAGGCTTGAAAGAGCACTTCAGCAGACAGATCAAAAGTCAGCTGAACACCTGTGACTCTCTCTTATAATCAACACTTCAAAACATTGAGTTTGAGGATTTTCTGCCCATAGTTTTTAAATTTGTCTTTCACTTTTCAGCTTTGGAAAGAAGTATGACTTTTTTTTTTTTGCCCCCATATCATCCCTCACCAAAAATAACTTGTTTTTCCTTCATATGCCTCTCTGTACTTGGATACTCTGGAAAGAGATAATATGATCACTGTCAGACTTTCTGTCATTATTGTGCAGGGCTGGCAGGAGGAAGGTTGATCTCACTTTTACCTCTGTTCTGTCTCCCTTTCTTCAGTGCTGTCCTAGTTACAAACTGGGAAACAATGGGAAACAACTGGGAAACAAACATTTTCACTTCAAAAACTACTGATTTGCTGATGCAAGATTGGTTTTTTTTGGG
>WEIV01005616.1:0-16445 GCA_013390005.1 Calyptomena viridis | reverse complement strand
ATATACACACACATATACACCCTATAGAGAATGATATGTGTATATATCCCCTAGATAAATACTGTGACCAAACCTACATTTCTGCCTCCAGTTAGGAATAACTGGACTCTGCAGTGAAGGAGATTGGACTGGATAATCACCTTGGCTGTCCAAGTTTTCTGTCTCATGACCCTACAAGACCACAAGCCTTACTACAAGATATAGGGCAAGAGAAGGAGCACTGCTTCCCTAGTGGGCTGGGATCAGGGTCCCAAACCAAAACTTATGGGGCATCAGGTGATTTGCCCATGGAACACTAGAGCTTTTTGCTGAAGTGGTTTCAGAGGGATCTACATACATGGGTTCTAAGTGCCATAAAGTGCTCTCTTTTAAAATAGTCCCTAAATAACCTTCCACCACCCAGCAATGTATGGCAGAGGTAAGATCTGAACTAATGTCAGCCCAATAAATTAATTACCTACTGCTGCTTTTTTGCTATAGAAATGTTCATTAAAGGGAGTCTTTACTGCAGCCATTGTTTTAGAAACCACTCCAGAAAGATATTATGCTGTGTTATTCCTTCATGAATCCCAGCCTATTTATGGAGGAGGGGACGATGTTATCCTTGTTTCACACAGAGGGAAACTGAGGCATGGAGGAAGGATGCCAATTTCTCCGAGGTCATACAGGAGAACCAGGACACCCAAGTCTGTACCTATGACTTCAGATCAAAATGTCTTTAATAAAGGCAGCTCTTCTGCTCTTCTCTAACCTTAGATTGTCCTAATAAGCACCTGTCTCACTTTCTACTCTTTCTGATTCCTAATGGTTGGGCCTTAGTTGTGTGGTCTCTCTCCTTTTGATGCTATTAATGGTGGCTGAAGCAGGACTTCTGCAAGCTGTTATAATCCTGTGATGTTTTTATTCTCAGCAGGAACCCTTTTGCTGGGAATTTTAGTGAAATCCTCCTTCCACCTGCCCTGACACTATCTCTTATCTCTTGTGATCCTGGAGAAACGCAAGGTGGCCCTTCAAGAGGCTAGGGTCAGCCTTCAAATGCAAGGACTGTTAGGATTAAGTGGGTTCAAATCAGAAGATACCAGTCTTGTGTTATCTGCAAAGACTCCTGTTGACTCCAGAGGCTGTTTTGCTTGAACAAGAACTATAAAATTAAGTAGAGACTCTGCTCTGCCCTTCCAGAGTGCCTTTGGTGCAATCACCATCACATCCCTCAGGGCAGCATCAGGCAGTGGTGTGAGACATCAGACCTGTAATAGCCCCAATGAGAGGGGGACAGACATTCCTTGACTCATTGGCTGTACATGCAAAATGTTATATTAATTTTTCAGCGGGGGAAACTGAGTCACAGGGGTTGTCTTCTGCTCCATCTACTGCTGTTCTTGTTCTAGTGGCATATGGAGTTGCTGGGTGTTATTCAGTGCATGGGATGCTCTGTGCTCTAAAGGGCATCATCTGTCTGAGCTGAAGTCCTGCTTATAGGTCTTTACCAAAGCAGAGTTAGACTAGGGGGCACATAAAAGGGTAGATTTAGATTAGATATTAGGAGGAAACACTTTACTGCGAGGGTGGTAAAACACTGGCACAGGTTGCCCATCCCTGGAAGTGTTCAAGGTCAGGTTGGATGAGGCTTTGAGCAACCTGATCTAGTGGAAGGCTGGGCAGGGTGGTTGGAATGAGATAATCTCTAAGGACCCTTCCATCCCAAACCATTCTATATGTTAGGTGTTGCACAGGCATAAAGTAAAAGCTACTGCATCCCGAAACAGCCTGAATGGACAAAACACCTGGAGTCTTCAGGAGGTGAAGTGAGTTTGCTCCATGCCAAGTTCAAGCAGAGCCAGAAATAGACAGTATTTCCCTGCTGAGGAGCAGTGCTAACAAAAACCTCATTTACAATGACAAAATTTGAAATAATAAGATTTCTAGATGTTCAGTAAGGCAAAGACCCCCTAAGACACGTTTTTTACAGGTGGGGCATCTGGAACAGCTTTCTCATCCCTCCTGGAATCTCTGCTGTCCAATAGTAGATAGCGTCATGCTGCAGGGCACTAGATTTCTCACATGCTCACCCAGGTCTTTTCAGAAAGTGTCTAGGAACTTCATTTCCTTGCTACAGCTCTGTCAGATTTGAAGTGAACTTGGTCATCAAACTACCATGATTAGGTGACACATCTAAAGAGAGAGAGGCAGAGTGGCCACATAAGACTTGTTTCATGTGGAAATCAGACTAGATGAGCAAGCCAGCTTTAATCAGGTCCTTAACTTATTCCAGTTTTAACAAGCTGCTCTGTTCCTAGCCTTCTTTGCAGTACTTTGAGATACTCCCCCCCAAAAGAAAGGGGTGGCTGTTGGTATTTGTGATTTGCTCTTAGCTACACGTAAGAAATTGGTGTTTTCTGGAGACAAGTCTTGTTCCGTCAGCTGAAGTCAACATCACAATTGCACATGACAAGCTTTTGTTCCAGTCCTTTTTGCTTAATATCCTCCCTGACTGCTGAGCTCAGGGCTGGGAGGACAGAACCTGGTTTGCTACTCCAAAGACTAGTTTACTCTGAGATAAAAAAACAGATATAATGGCATTGGGGTAGATCCAGAGGGTTATTTCTAAGAACAATAAGATTGCCCTAACAGCTTTCACCCTGTTACCGATCAGCCTACTCTGTACTGGTAAAATTAACCTGAATTAACTTGATCTACTCCAACATTTGGCCAAGATCACTGCATGCCCTCTTGTCTCCTTTCTGATGCCTTAAGCGCAGTCATGATGTTTATTAGTGGAGAAAGCAACATTTCAGTGCCTTTCTGGAGTAACACAATTGCACTTTTGGAAACTCTTTCCCATGGGAAAAAAAAAGCGTAGCTGTAGCACTTGGGGACATGGTTTAGCAGTGGGTTTGGCAGTGCTGGGTTTATGCTTGGATTTAGAAGTATTTTTCCAGCCTTAATGATTCTATAATTCTATGATTCTACGATAAGGACCTGCTTTATCACCCACAAGGACTGGTGGCATCACTAGGCAAAGTTTTCCCCATCTTGTACCAGTGAGGAACAATATCTTACATGGGAGGGATCATGTCCTTCCGAAATACCTGCTCTGAGACCTCCCTGGCATGACAGCAGATTGGGGTGACTTGCTCATTAATGTTTACAAGTCTCTGTGTACTGCTTTACTGAATTACATAAAAGATCTAATAGTTCCTGCTGTGGATCCTGATCCCTGGGCGGACCCCAAGTACTCTAAGACAGTTGGTGGCTCTCAAAGCCTGCAGAAATGAAAGGAAATCCTAAGGTATTGGTGTAGAGATTTGTCCATTCTTTTTTAGGATCAGGGATGCAGTAGTACCACCAGCCTGGCCTGGGGGTGTGTTTGGAAGGTGTATCAATTAACATCATTGACAGTTCATAGGGACTTCCAGTAATTCCAGCAATAAAATATTTTCTCATGTCTATGCCAAAGACTGTGCCAGGGTCTTGAAGCTCTCCAGCATACAAAGGAAAAAAAACCCAAAAAAATACATAAAGCCAGCTGTGTCTAATCTTTTCCTGGACTTTACTTCCAAAAAACAGACCACAGAAGTTTAGGTCTTTCTAGCTCTGCTGTTTCACCTGGATTAAAGGCAACCAAGAAGCTCAGCAGAAGAGCTGAAGAGCAAATGGTGATGTCTTCCTCACTCTGACATCCCTGTGCATGCAGATTCTCCATGGGCTTGAGGAAGCCTCTTGCACAGAGGTTATGGGTGAAATAACCACCCCTTTGTTTCTCCAGACCACAACCTTCTGTGAGCTGTAGGAGAGACAAACCCCATGTGTCTATGTGGTTTCTGGAGTTTATCTCAGCCCAAGGTAAATCTACTGGCCTTGATGGCGCTGATCCAGCAAAACTGAGGATGAGAGGAAGCAGGACAGAAATAGCTGGGGCAGCACAATGTAATGGCAACCTCTGCTGATGCTGGAAAACACCCGGAGGGTCAGATGTGGGAGGCAGCAGTTTGATGTGCTCCAGATGGCCTTCAAGGGCTCCTTCCAACTCACCAGAGCATGTACCCCTCTGTCACAATGCAGGAGGTTTGCCTGTCCCACCAGCCTCAGCCAGGTAAGGGGTCCCTATCTCTAGTGATGAGAGGTGTTGTGGTTTGTGCCCCTTTCCTTTCAGCCCCACAGTTATTGTGAAGATCTTTGAGCCCACTGAGCTTTGCCTAGACTGGGAACTCTGTGTCACCAAGAGGCAAAGCATTTTCTTCTCCCAGCCTCTCCTGTTGGCATGAATTCAAACTCCCCTACACCAGCACACTGGGCACATGGAAAACTGATTTGCAAAGCAAGCCTCACCCAAACAAGAGCATGGGGCAGCTCTGGAAATCACAGGAATCCACACACAGACCCCAGATTTTCTAGGAGAGATCTAGCTGATCACCATCTTTGTGGCAATTCTCTACTGACATGCAGGAACTTCAAGAAAAACCATTAATCTCCTCTCTATTTGCTGGCATTAAAATATTTTCAATGAAAAAAGAGGGGAAGAGGTTTTATTTTCCTCAAACTCACATGATACATGGCACTGGTACCAAAATGATAAGCTGACACTTTATCTTCTCCAAGACAACTAAGAAGTGCAGTGAGAATAAGGCTGAGAAGGATTGTTTCAAGGAGGATTTCAGAGCATGAACAACTTTTTGGTGAGTTGAGCTTCACATAAAATAGCCCACACTGGATCCAGCCTGTGGCCTCCCCACCTATTGTACTTCTCTACCAGAGGATGCAAAACTAGCAATATGAAAGCAGGGTGAAGGTTTAGTAGCATCACTCTGTAATATTCTCCCAGACACTAATAATTTGCAGCTCAAGTACTTCTAGAACTAAAATAGGGTAGTTCTTTTCATTTAATATCTACATTTTATAGTTTTTGAGAGGCTTTCTGTAAATAAGCTTGTCTGAGTGCTTTTTTATCCCATCAATACTTTTAGGATCCACAGGGTTCTGCCATAAGGAGTACCACAGATGCCAGGCTGTGTGAATTCTTTTTTACTTTGAGCCTGGTCTCTATAAGATTTATTAGATGCTCCCTAATTTTTGTATTTCCAAGGAAAATTAAGGAAAATCCTCCTTTTGCCTTCACCATGCAAACATGATCTTCCAGGATATATAATATGCCTTATCCCATCTCTTTTCAGCTTGGAGCCTTTGTCTAAACAATTCTTCCCCCCGTGGAAAATGTTCCATACCTCTGAACACCTCTCCTTTCTCAGAATTCTCCCCAGTTTAATATTTTTTTTTATTATATCTATCTAGATTACTTAAAATAAGTCAGCAGAGAAGTGGAATGCACTCTCTGGACAATGACAGATGGGGAGATGAGGAGGAACACAGAATGGCTTGGTCCCTATAGATGGGTCCTGGTCCCAGTCTAGCACATCCCAGGTAGGGCTCAAAGCATCTTTTCCTTTTGGCTCAGTGTCTTGGGCAGGTGGGTCCTGCTAAACATTTGCAAAGCCCTCTCAGGTGGAAGGTGTTTCACAGCTGCAACCTGCAAGCCCTATGAGACTAAATTATAAGGATGGTGAGGCACTGGAACAGGTTACAGAGAGAAGCTGTGGATGTCCCAAAGCCATGCTGGATGGGGGTTTGAGCAACCTGTCCAGTGGAAGGTGTACCTGCTCATGGCAGGGGGATAATCTTTAAGATCCTTTCCAACCCAAACCACTCTGTGGTTCTATAATATTCCTAAAGTCTTTACATTTACATGAAGACATTGGCAGCTACTTTCAACCAGGCATTGTAGATACTTGCCATTTTCTATTTATCCTCCCTTGCAAACCTTCGTATTGTGCCCATCCTCTCTCCAGCTCTGCCATGATCTCAGATTTATCTTCACGTTTCCAAAGTCAGGAACAGCTGCAGAAAGTGACTTTGTCTGCTGGTGTGAAGCCTCCTTCAAGCACAGCTCCCACCGTACAAGACAGTGTCAGATGGGAAAAGAGGTCAAAACCAGGATTTACAGAGGTTCAATTCTCCCAACACTCAGCATAACCTCGGGCATGTTCTCTTGCAAGTCTTCCTTCCTCCACACATCATAAAAGTGCTGATTGTGCAGCAACAACTGCAGTGGAAACCTTTATCCCACTCCAGGCACCTGTCAGTCTATAATCTACCTAAAGTCTAAGTTTTAACTCCTTTCATGCATATGAAAGTGTTTTCAGATCATCTATGCCCCAGGCAAAAACTGGGTTATTATCACAGGTTAAATACAGGAAAGGGGATGGCAGCAGCTGAACCAGCATGCTATGAAAGGTACTTACTGGGACTGAGGGCCAAGAAGAGCTCAATGACTTTCTGTGACTGCTCTGAGGCTGACAATGGGACCAAGCACTCAGTTTTCAGATCCCATCTGGGCTGAGGTGGAAGTTGCTACCTAGCCAGGCTAGGCAGGTCTGGAGAACTCATCCAATGATGCCAAGAAATGAAGGGATCCACAGAGATTTTTGACTTTGGATTTTGAACTTTTATATTTTTATTTGTTATTCAGTCTACTTCAAATGTCTGTTTTTCATTGGATTTCCACATTTTGCACTCCCCTTATGAAATGGACACAACTGCACTCTGCTCCCTCCTACTTTCCTGACTGTAAGAATTTTATATTGGATATTAGGAAAAATTCTTCACAGAAAAGCCTGGTCAAACACTGGAACAGGCTATTCAAAAGACCTGTAGATGTGGCACTTGGGGACATGGTTTAGTGGTGAGCTTGGCAATGCTGGGTTAACAGTTGGATGTGATGGTCTTAGAGGGCTTTTCCAACCTTACTGATTCTGTGATTCTATGAGTCAGAGCAGAGGCAGTGGGGTTTTGGGGCGGTCTACGTGAGGTTACATGGACAGCATAAACATGGACACTGCTGGAGCAGTTCTGTCCTGATAAGCTTTCTGGCTTTACCCAGTGCTTTTCTGGGGAACCAGAAAGTCACAAACACATCAGCTCACCCCATATCATGTTCTCCTTGCACGCTGCCTAGCAGAGAGGAGGGTTTCACAGTGCAGAGCTTCCTTACATGTTGTCTCCACATCCCGACAGACCCTTGGTACAGTGACACTTGTTCCACTCTGCTTTGGGAGCAAGACGACTCTGGCACTGCCCCAAGAGAACAATAAAAGTACCTGTTTCTCCTCTTACCCTCAAAAGGGACTGATAGAGCTGATGTTGCACCAAGTGGAGGCAGCAACTGCTACCTGACAATCTGGTCTTGGCATGGACAATCAAAAATGTGCTCAGGACTGAGTGCCTGAAGCTGCCTCTCCTGTCAGCCCCTTTCTGCCAGGCTTGGAAGCTGTACTCTGCAGCTCCAGGATAGGCTTTGAAAAAAACTATGAGCTGACAATGCCTTCATTAATCACAGCATAATCCTTTCCATGGCAACCCAAGGATTGCGAAGTCACAAGTTAGCAAGCGTAAGACAGAAACACTGTACAGCAGCCCTTGGTCCATGAAAACTTAACAGTGAGCAAATGAATTAGAATGAGTTAGAAATAATATTGCCTTGTAAAAGATGTTCATCCCTGGGCAGGATTCAGATCTCATGTCAGTGGGAAAACACCGTAACTTCATGAAGTTACTCCAGTTCCACCACCAGAAGCCCAAGAAGAGATTTTGGCCCTACATCTTAGTTTTACAGAAGTTCAAAGCTTGTTTTCACCAGACCATCACCAAAACTTAAAAGTTAAACATGATTTAGACATACATATTTGGAAATTGTCAGGGCTCAGAGATTGCAAAACCATGGATGAAAACAATGTCGGCCATCAACAAACAGAAGGGAAGTGCTTTCCTGGTTTCTGCCCATGTTTGTCCCTGGGACAGTTTAGACACAAGGTATGGGGCAGACTAGACAGGGTCTCACAGTGATGCAGGTTTTGACTGAAGTACTAGCAAAGCCCAGTCCAAAGCTGCAAAGCCATCCCATACATTCACACTACCAGTGGTGGGACTTTGAGGTCCCTCATCTCATGGGAAGAGAGATAGGACCCACAGCATCCTAGAGTGGAGCAGGTGTGAGTAGTCAGCTTGCAACACAAGACTCATCCTTGAAATCTTGATGTAATGCACAGGTTAACCCCTTTTGCTCAGACTATGAAGAGAAGCACTCTCACACCAACAGACAGGGGCAGTGAGAAAATCCTATAGGTCCTGGCAGTTCCTTCTGCAGGTGGGATTTAGCATACTGGAGGCAACCAGGCAATCTTAGACCCACTGGCCTGTTTCATTTCAAACTTTCCCTCCTTGTTGCCTACATGACAGGTCCTCCACCGTACACACCAGTCTTCCCAGAGATGCTAGGCAATGCCAGTTCCATTTTCCTTAGGATAATGTAATTGTAACTATCCTAGGAAAACCTGTACCTTTCTTTGGTACAGTGCTCAGCTGGTCCAGCACAGCCCATGTGCAAAACCACCATATTCCCAAAGTAGGCAGCAAAATGCAAACTGCTTTGTGGGAATTGCCTATTCCATATCAGGTCTCAGTCCCTGCCCAAGGATGGTCCTAATAATTTCAACATCCTGAGAAGGTCCTGGGATCTGCTTACTAGCACAAGTGAGACCCAGTGGACAGCCCACCAAAACCAGCTTGGACACAAGCTGTGCTACACTGCAGCAAGGGAAAACTCCTGCTGCTCCCTCAGGAGCAGCACCTGCCTGAGAGCAGGCTGTGCATTATCCACCTAAATGATGTGTTTAGCCCTGGGTGAGAGCAGAGAAAGGAGAAGAGCAGGTGAGGTGGATTGGGAGGACACCTGGGGTCTTGTGCCACTGCCACCGCAGCAGGGACATCCCCAACAGCCTCTCCCTATCCTCGAGCACTTCCAGAGGTATCCCTGAATATGGAAGGGATATGGAGGAAAGGGGTGGAGGGCAGCACAGCGCAGTGCGGGAGTGCAATGCCCTCCACCCTTCACTCCAGCTCACTGCTAGGAGATCCCAGCAAAATTAAGGAGCAGCTGGAAATTACCGAGCCGCTAATCCGTGCTGCAGAAGCCGAGCTGTCTCGGGGCTGCCGGGCACTGCTGGCAGGTCTGCGGTCATGTCGCCTCCCCCCTCCCACAGAGCCCAGCTTCTTCTCCAGGTTTGATCCAACTCGCTGCCCGCAGCCCCAGCGGTGTCACCCCCCCCGTCCATTCCACCCATCTCACCGCACCGCGCCCACACCGGCCCCCATCGCATCCCCGCAGCACCCACTGCACCCCATCCGGAGCATCCCAAGCCCCCAGTCTGGCTCCCCCGGGTGCCGCCTGCCCCCCTCCGTCTTACCTTAGCGACACATGGCCAGAGACAGCGAGGGGGGACTGAGCGCTGGTGCCCGGCGCGGAGCCGCGCTGCCTCCGGCACAGAGGGAGGGCAGCGCCTGCCCTGCTGAGCCTCTTAGCGGGGGAGGAGCCGGGATGCAGCCAGCCCCTGGCGTGGGTGTGGGAGCGAGTGAGTGTGAGTGTGTGTGTGTGTGTGACTGCGTGTGTATGTGTGCGGTACCTCCAGCACGGTGGCCACGCCCCAAAGGTGCATCCTCCTGCATCCCTGGGATCTGCCGAGACCATGATATCGTAGAATTATAGAATGGTCTGGGTCAGAAGCAATCTTAAAGATCATCTAATTCCAAACCTTCCACTAAACCAGGTTGCTCCAAGTCCTGTCCAACCTGGCTTTAAACACTTCCAGGGATGACCATCCACAGCTTCTCTGGGCAATCTGCGCCAGTGCCTCACCACCCTCACAGTAAAGACTTTCCTGCTAATACCTGTTATATATCTCCCCTTTTTAAGTTTAAAACCATACCTCCTTGTCCTATCAGTATTTGCCCATGTGTAAAATGTCTTCATAAAGGCACCCATGAAGATCTCCACTACAAGTTAAGCTGCAGTTTCAAGTCCTCGTTGTGCAGAGTTCTGATGACATCTTGAGCAAAAGGGGTGGCTGGAAGGATCTGCCCGCCCTGTGCAGAGGTCTCTGGACATATTGAGATCCTGTGGGGTGAGGCAGGGAGCTGACTGGCATTCCGGTTTGAATGCACTGGCCTGCATTTGTAAATGTGAAAACTGGGACAGGAAAACACTTGAGGACCAGGAAACTCAGAGCTAAGTTTTTGCCTAGAAGTGTAACTCTGGCCTGGTGACTCCCTGCCCGAATCTGGGCTAGTGTCTTTTTTCCTTCCTGCAAAGAAAGGTGGGGTTGGATTTTAATTGTGCTATGAAACATTACTGAGGTTTCTTACTTAGGTATAAAGCAAGTAATTTTAGCTAGTGAATTCTGCAAAACACACCTTTTTATTTGCAGTTATAACACAAGATGTTTCTAAGTTCTACTTTGGAATGAGGGGGCCTGAAACCCTCTTGGACCTGGATGACTGAAATTTTTTGATGATGCTGCAGAAGAAAGAAGCAATAGGAGGGTGCCTACTTCCTTCAAAGTCAACCAGGAACTCTGCTCAAAATGTAGAAGTCATGATACAGTCACCCTGTCCTTTCCCCACCCCTTAGGAACTCCCTGCTTCTGCCCAGCCCTCAGCCATGAATAGACTCAGTCGACTTTAAGCTTAAGACAGATGATTTGTGATCAGCTGGAGCCATGCTCGGTTTTACTCAAGCCCTACTCACTGCGTCAATATAGTTGGTGTGGAAGTAAGGGCAGGTATTGGCTGTGCCCAGGCTTTGCTCTGGGCTGCATCTGATGTGCCTGGAAAGGGTCTAGGCTTGGGCAGCCTTTCCTTGTGCCCAACATGACCCATGGGTATGTGGAAAGGCAGTGAGGGAGGCTCTTCCAGGAACATAGGGCTGAATATGCTCCTTTGCCTGCACCACTGGGTTTGGAGGTGGGATTTGAAGAGCTCAAGGAGCATTTGGATAACTGATCAGAACAGACTGTTGGCTGCAGGTCATGGGTCAGTCCCTGGGTGTTTAATACCTGGGATATTGGCAAAAGATGTGGTAGCACCTGAACAGCTCTGAGGGACAGGCAATGAAACCATACTCTTGCTGAAGGCCCTACTACCTCTGTAGCCCTTCTTGCTGGAAATCCCTCACCCTTTTGAGCAGCAGAGGCTCACAGCCATAAGGGGGAGAATGTATAGAGGCATTAGGATGGGAAGCTGAAGGCTATAGAGGATCCAGCCGCAAGAAGAAATATTCCAGCAACAACTTTCAACCATGGTGGGCTGTCTGTTTCTTCATGAAGGTACTCTTTCAGGTCAGGAGACTCTGAATTGCAAATTTGTCATAGAATCACACAATCACAGAATGTTTTGGATTAGAAGGGACCTTCAAGATAATCTAAATCCAAACCCTCTGCCATGGGTAAGGACACCCTCCTATAGACCAGGTCACTCATAGCCCTATCCCACCTGGCCTTGAACAATTCCAGGGATGAAGCAGTCACAGCTTCTCCGGGCAACCTGTGCCAGTGCCTCTCCACCCTCACAGTGGATTTCTTCCTAATATCTAATCTAACTCTGCTTTCAGTTTAAAGCATTCCCCCTTGTTCTATCACTACATGCCCTTATAAAAAGGCCTTATAAAACATACCTTATAAAAACATACCTTATAAAACATACCTTATAAAAACTATACTTAATGTTTGTGAGCATAAATCCCTGGCAAATGGCAATGCTGGAGAGATGAGGAGATGTTGCAGGACCCTTGGTGGGCCTGGGCCTGCTTAGGACACCCTCCAGAAGAGTATTAGGATGTCTGGGGGATTGAGGTGTTTGTGAGGTTTTCCTCTGAGGAAAGGTTCTTGCAAGCTGTTTCGGTGCTGGAGGCAGAGGATAAGATGCTCCTTTCTCTGTCTAGCATTTGGTGACACACTATGTCCCAGAAGCTGGAGGATTTTGGAAGGTGCCCCCATCCCACAATAAAAGGACTTTTTCCATACGTCTGCTCCAGGCTATTAAGGGTAGGCTGCAGAAGTGCACAGCTCCTCCGTGCTGCAAAGACCTTGAGCACAGGCAGCTGGTGGAGCTGAGGGGTGGAAGCTGAGATGGAAGCAAGATTCCAGGGCCAGCACTTTGGGCCTGTGTGTGAAAACACCAAGACTGGAGACTCCCATGGGCAGGGCCACACTTTTCAAATGCTCCCCATGTGCAGTGTGCAGGTTTGTCTTCTGAGAGAAAGCCACCTAAAACCCACTTCCTCCTCCTACTTTGCCAGAAACCCTCCCTCCTCCTTTTATTTTTTTAGCAATCTGCAGCTTTATTCAAGTCATGTGAAGCTCCAAAAAACCAGTTCCTTTCACTGTGGTGATTCCTTGCACTGGGCATAGGATGCAAATGTTTATAGTCAGAGGAGGTTGCCCATCCCCTCCATGGATTTTCCCAGTGAACACGAGTATAACCATGTGTGCAAACCTCATGCAGATCACCTTGCCTCAGTCTCAAAGTCTGCAGAGAAAATAATTTCAATGAAGTTTAGTGAATCAAGCGAATTCAAAAGGCTCTGCAGAGCCACCTTGTGCCCATCAAAAGCACTCTGAAAGAACACGGCAGTTTAAAGGCAGGGAGTCTGAATAAAATATACACAATTTATTTATTTATTTATAGGAGGTTTACAGCTGTACAGTGTTGGCTTTCCGTTTGGACCACTCTCTGATCTTGTGCAGCATGACACGTCAGTGCCTTTGGAAATGAAGACAAGTCACAGCCTGTTCTAACATGCAGACGTCAAAAACAAATGGATTTAACAGACTGCAACCGTTGAAATGATTAACAAAAGAAATGTAAAATAAATCAGAGACATGTCCTGCACCACCCAGTAGGGACTGGAAAGTGCTTATCAGACCAGCACTCCTCTCAGACAAAAAAAATCCTGAATATTTCTGTTTACTTCATTCAAAGAGAAAAGGCATCAATAATAGGAATGGCATTTCAGTATCTGCTCTACAAACAAGACAAAAAAGAGAGTAACAAAGGTAATTTTTATTATTCCATTGGGAATGTAGGGGAAGAAGGCTTCTCGGCAAAAAAAAAAAGGGAAAAATATTACTGTTATTAAGACATTTTGGTCCTGATATAGTGTCATGATTTCTTTTTTTTAAGAAGCTGTTAAAAAGCTGCCTTTCCTCTCTTTATGGCTTGATTCTCTGTAGTAAGGAAGGAGGCTGCCCGTGAGTATCAGGGCACTGCTACTCCTTGGTAGCTTCAGCACCGCTCCTTGGGGATCTTGGTGCAATTTGGCACATGGCAAGGGACTCCTGACCAAATGGCTCTCCTTTGCTGAAGCTATCCAGAGCCTGATATCCTGAGAAAACCAGGCTAATGCAGGCAGACTGGATACCTCTGCTGATGATGGTGCAAAGCTCCTGTCATGCTGTGATGCCAAACAACTCGTCTCCCTGCCAGTGAAGTATCTTTGGACATCACAGTTCCTCTCACATATCACTCTGAACATAAGCTTGTAAGATCTTCTTCTAAGACCTAAATGATACCTTCTAGCTCCACAATACTGCTTTCATTTATTTTCAGTGATGAGTTCCATACACAAAACCAGAATAAAATCAAAATATCTTTGAATCAGTCTGCCAAAATTCATGGATTTGCTTTGACCTTGGGATCAAAAGTCACTTTACCTAACTAGGTGCATTTAAGCCAATTCTGCAAGATGCTGAATTAAACTTGGTCCCAGTGATGGCACTCAGAGTTGGAGGGTTCTCAGTGCAAACTTGGAAAGATTTTGGAAAAAACCCAATTCATAACCACGGGGTAAACTCTGAAGATGAGGAAAGGAGAAAAACAGCCTGCAAAAATGGATGCAATTGTACTATCTGTTTTGGATTACACTAAGAACTGTAATGTGGTAATGTGGTAATAGGTAATGTGACTTTGGGGAACACTTTCATTGTTATAGACTTAGAAGTTCCTTAGGGACTTTAAAAAAACACAGACTTGCAGCACAAATATGGGTGTTTACTAGGACAAGCAGAAACCCTGCTTGCTATGGCAAAAGAAGGCCTTCCTGTTCACTTGTTCTTGTGAAAAAGGATGCTGCTCAGGCCAAAATTTGCCAAGATTAGATGATTTTATCATATGCATTAATTTCCATTTGCATGCAGGTGACTGAAAAAGATTTGCTTTTTAGAAAATCTGACAGAAAAATCCCTTAACTTGCACCATTTTAAAGGCACACGAATAAAACTCCCCAAACAACAGGAGAAAAAAATGGTTTGAAACCCACTCTGATCAGCTGCTGACAGGCCAGACAATGGGTTGTTGTTTGACTTATCTGGGATGGTTTATAAACAGCCGGATTCTGCCACCCAGTGGAATAAGGAAGATTAACCCAGTTTTCAGGGAAATCAGGAGCAGACTGTGGCCTCAGACATGTCCCCAAGGGTGCATTTGGGTTGTGCTCATGAGACTGGTTCTAGCACTGTGCAACTAATCCTCCAAGCAAGGAGGCTGGAAATTAAAGGTGAGAGATGGACACCTGTATGAATGAAATATTCCCAGCATTTTCAGACTGCACGGGGAGCAGTGCTCCTCTAGCACAAGATAAAATCCCACTATTTTTTAAAAGAATTTGGGAATGCGAGGCATTGAGAAATGATGCACTGCATAAAGCAGTAAAGATGGAGTCCATGGAGCAAAGCTCCCCATCCCCTGGATCTGATGTTTTGGCCTTTAGAGGAACCAATCTCCTCTTACCTAAACACTGAGCAGCCCCCGCAGACAACCCACCCCAGCTCCTGAGGTGAGCTCCTGGGATGAGGATGGCATGAAGACGTGGAGACAGCAGGCACCATGGCAGTTCAAGAGGCACATGCAGGAGCTGAGTCCAGACCAATTCAAAAACTTGACCCCAGAGAACAGTTGTCCCACCATAGTTGTTGACATCTTTGTATACTTCAGAGTTGCACGGGGTTGAACAAGACTTGGATGGAGACTAAAACTGTCCCTAATATGATGGAGCCTTTGGTCTTGTTGCTCTTGTGAGTTTGGGATCTGGGCTGCCTTGGTGCATTTTCCTTCCAGTTGCAGTATGCAAACCAAAAAACCCAAAAAAACACCCAAAAGGCCACAATCTGTTTTTCTACTTCTCCTTTGCTGTGGCGCCTCCACAGATAAGCGATTAAATGGCAATTTCAAGGGAGACAACTCCATGCACAATACTGTTAACCCAAGCAGACACATTGAAGATGTATTGAAGCAGCTGGTGGGACTGCAGTGGCCACACGTGTGCATGGTGGCACGTGTGTGTGCCAGCCTGTGTAAACAAACAGCATCAGGGCATCACACTCTGGCTGTCAGGACACACAGAGTGCTCACAGCTATCCCACAGGGCACATGGCAACGAGGGGGTTGCAGAGGATGCCAGCAGAAGGATCATTGTGGTTTCCCCCAAAAAGGCACCATTTTTTAACATTGAAAACACAAGATTGGCTCCTTTGAATGGAATGCATGCATGGTTCTTATACGCTTTGCAGATGGTAGGTAGGTTCTGTGTGTGTCTCTCTATATATACGTATGTATGTGTGCATATTTATATTCACATATGTGGCACTAGAAAAGTCATCCTTGAGTACTCAGACGTTAGTGAGGATGTTACTGCTGAGCAGCATCACAGCAATGGTTCCAGGGAGATCGTTCGACCTCCTGTTCCCCTTGTCCTGGAGATGCAGTGTGTGCACTGACTGCTGGTCACTGGGATCTCCCGTAAGCACCACTTGGCCCAAGAACTCGTCACTTATTAAGTTGTGGTTCCAGATCTGTGAAAATAAAACAGGGATGAGGGCAGCTCCTTCAGGATGCAGCCAACCTTCATGCACTGGAGAGAAGAAGGGGTTACTGGGGTTCTGTTTTGAGCTGTAGCCAGGGAGGTGGTGAGGTGTGGGGGTGTCACTCTGTAAGTGAGAATGGTGAAGGACATGCCTTTACCAGATCTCACAGTGGTGATGAGAGCTAGAGCTGCATTAACTAGTCATGCTCAGCCTTGGGGAACAAATCTGCTGTGAACAGTATGAGGAGAGGGCTGGGGTGGTCCAAGTGAGAGAACGTCTCCATCCCTTGGCTCACTGCTCGCCTGCCAGGTACCTGAACAATGATGGGTTGTCCTGGCTTCTTCCGGTAGAAGAGTCCTTTCACATCAAATTCTGGTGATACTGTGTTCTTCTTCACTGGAGACCGAACTTTTTGACCTTCGCACTTTATGATCACATAAGGATCAGCTCCTGAGGAGAGAAAAGGGAATTTTTGTTTTGTTGTAGCTTCTGTAATTCCTTAGAGTCCTTTTCCAGAGGTGTCATGCAGCATTTTGCCTCCAGATCCCACCAGAGGAGATGAGTATCTGTCAAAGAGCTCATCATGCCCCAAATTATGTCCACAAAGCCCAGCTGTTAGGCTCAGACTCAATTCTATTAGGTGACATTGTCCCTGGACAGCAGGTGGTGATGGACTGCTATGAAGCTGGGGAAGGGTCTGGA
>WEIV01005557.1:40886-51754 GCA_013390005.1 Calyptomena viridis | reverse complement strand
TGACCTCAGAGTACACAAACCCCCACAAACACCATGCATATGGTGTTAAATAGTAATAGTAATAGTATTAAACAGCTTACATAAGGGTTAGAAAAGATCAGATGAGAGCTCATTATAAAGCCATTCATATCAATTTTGGGCAGGGGGAAAAGGGTGTATTTCTCCATGGTCCCCAGCACACAGTTTTCCACACATAGCAAAGCAATTAGCAAGAAAGCAAAGCAAGTACTCATTGTTTATACTCGTGTGTTCCCAAATACAGCAATAAGTACTGTTTGTTAAGCACTTCATTTTTCTAAAACTCTGGTTTAAATATTGCTTTAAATAAAAACAATCCTTGGATGAAAAAATCTTTCTTTTTTTCTGGACTTACATCTGAATCAAAACCACTATTTGGTGCATTTTCCTTCCAGCAAGGGAAAATCTCATTTGTGGTTGTCCACTGTTTATTTCATTTACAGCTGAAGAATAGTTATTCTTAGCTCTGTCAGGAAGTCCTGGTATAGCTTTGTCTCGGGCATTGTGAACTTCCCTGTACTTGCCTAAAAGCAAGGATGAATTCTGAAACAAAAAAACATTTTCCCTTTGTCTGTTGTCAGCAGTAGCTGCTGCTGGAAGGAGTGGCAGACTCCAGCCTCCCTACAGGAACTGGAGAGGGGTTAAGAAAGAGAAAGCACCCCCTGCAACCAAATCCCACTGATGATGGATAGAACCAAGATAAAAAATGTCACAGGAAGAGCCACGTGTACCTTCTAACATTTTCCCTGAACAGCTGGAAACTGGCATGTCTGCAATACTCTCCTATTGTACCTCGGGCTTTACTGGACCCCCAGAACTTCAGAACAAGATCATCCTGCTGCAGCTTAATATGTGCAGTGACATAACATTTCTGAATACTCTTCACCCCTTCACATTTCTTTATCTGTAGAGGAGGGGAAATTTGTGCATAGAAACATCTCAGAAAGATAAAAGCAGTAGATACATTATGATGTGTCAATACCTATGGGGAAATAACAAGTTTTCCTGTACTGTTCTGCCTTGGTTTTTGTCAGCTTGTACTGCTGTGCACAACAAGCTATACTGTGAATTCCCCAGGTGTCTCACCTGTGGTTACTTATAGTGCAGCAGACTTCATTTTATGAGGACCAAGTTCTGCTTGAGATGTTTATCCTTCAAATTCAGGTGAGACAATCCCAATCATAACAACTTTTTGCAAGTAAGGTGGGAGACAGGATGAGTGGAAGTGACACTCAGAGGACACCAAAACAATCTCAGAGGGCTGCACAGCAGGAGACAATGTAATTAAATACATTTTAATGCATTTCTCAGAACAGTACATGATTCAATACAATATACTCTCCTTTTATGTGTGATGTCTAAAGGGACAAGCTTGTCTTAATATGCACTTGCAGAAAAGTGAATCTGGAGGAGGAAAACTACCGCTCCTCTTAGCAAAGTGTTCAGAAAATGTCTCAGCCTTCCATGAATGGATGCATAAAACTTATTTCCTCCACTAAGAGATATATTTCCACTTTGGCATACAGCAGCTGTGGCCTTCTATATAGAGTGATATCAGCTCCAGTGGAAATTCTGAATGCAGACATGTTTACTGGAAAAGGATTTACAATGCGAAAGTACAAACAGCATATAGCAGCCATTTCTTGACTCATTTAAAGAAGCTTATTTAGTGTTGTACAGCTTTGCTTTCTTTGAGTCTTTGGAGTAATACATAGATCTTGTTAAATTTTCAATTGCAACAAGCATCAAGGAGTAAATCGTGGGTTTGGTTTTGGGGTTTTTTGTGTGTGTGGTTTTATTTGTTTTTGGTTTTGAGGGGTCTGTAAAATTTTTTTTCAGAAATGAAGATTTGCCAAATTTAGCGTCAAGGGAAATCATGCTTTTGAAATGTAGAAAAATAATTTTTTCAGGATTAACCAGAAACTGGTAACTGAAATGGAATTTGAAGCAATTTTTCCTACACGTCAGTTTGTCCATTCAATTCTGTAAGGATCCAGCCAGTCTACTTTAATAAAAAATGCAGATGAAAAGTTTCAGTGTCCTGAGATATTATATATATGTGTGTGTCTGTGTGTGTCTGTATATGTCTGTATTTTTTGTGCATATTGTATAACTTTGGAACAATGTCATATGATCATAGAATGGTTTAGGTTGGAAAAGACCCCAAAACTCAGCTTGCTCCATCCTCTGCCATGGGCAGGGACACCTTCCACTAGACCAGGTTTCTCAGAGCCCCATCCAACTTGCTTTTGAACATTTCCATGGAATGGAACAACCAGAACTTCTCTGGGCAACCTGTGAGATCTGATCAACCCTCTGTGGTCTTTTAACAAGGACTTCAACATCCAAATATTGCATTTCAAATTGAGACTCTGCCACTGGCCTTGTGCCGAGCAATTTTCCCCCCCAAGCCTTCATTCTCCCTCCTTCAAAGAGAAGATAATGAAACTGACCTACTTCATAAAGAGCTTTGACTTTTATTGATGAAAAGTACAGGAGAACAGCAAGAGAACTTTCATTATTTGAAATAATTATGTAGCTAATAAAACTTAATGCTGTGTTGATGTAGGAGTTTTAACAGTTTTCTTTGGATTTTCGGTACTTTCTTTCCAGTTGAGCAAACTGGTGGATAAGAGTTGAAGGGAAAGTCAAGAGTTGAGGAAATAAAGAAATAGGTATCTCTGCCTTTCAAAAATTAATAGCAGTGTTAAATCATATAGCCTCAGGTCACAGGTCTCAGACCTCTAGAGCCAAACTTTCACTCTCAGCATTGCTTAACAAGCCCACAAACAGACAGTAGACTTGTGGGGTCGCTGCCGAGGTTCCCCACAGCTGAGCTAACTTGCTGCGACAGCAGCTGGTGGTGTCAGGGGGATCACAACCCCGAAACTTGAAATTGTGGGTTGTGATTAAGGACAGAACCCCTGGTCTGTCCCTGGGCAGGATTAGTCCCGGAAAGATAGGTCACTCACGTGTCTTCAGTGGATAAAGGAGGCACGGAGACCTTCTTGGGTGATTCAGTCCAAGTTTATTCCAGACTCTGAGGCAGCAGACCCACAGAGTCCTTGTAAGCTCAAGGAAAAACAACCCAGAAAGGCAAAGAACAATAGAGTGCGAGAACTTTTAACTGGGGGTGGTAACATGGGAATGGACCAATGGGAGACTGGGATGGGAAGGGCTAGGGAAGGACTGACAAGCATGGATAACCGATAGAAGTAAGGGAAGGAATAGGGAAGGTCACATGCACCTATGATTTACCAAGAATTAGGGCATTTCCCAGGAGAGGTTTACTGACTGACAGTGAAGATGCTGGAACAAGAGGTGTGGTTTGGGTGATTGATAGGGAAAGGGCTGGAAGAAGGAGTGTAGCTGGGGGGGATTTTAGGGGATTTACATAATAAGGGGTGTATACATTTAACAGAACAAACCATTACAGAACGGGGTGGAATAAACCATCAGGAAGAGGTAGATAAAACACACCACCACGTTGTGGGAATCCATAATAACAAAAAATGGAGCTGCAGAAGTTAATGACATTACCTTCAAAGCGGAAGTGGAGATTTTACTGTTTTAAACTGGCAGTTGAGGCCTGAAGGAGAATAAACAAATCTAGAGAGGTCTGTGATAAAATAACAGTTGAATATGCTGCTTTAAAAAGCCGGAATCTCAGTAGGGCTTTGGAAATCCATTCTCTGCATAGATAGAATTAATCATGCAACTAAGTTATCCTGAGATGGAGGGTAAGTTTTTGATTGCTGACATTATGTTCTTGCCTTTAGGCTGCCAAACTATGATAAGTTAAAATATTTAAAGTTCATTCAGCTGTACACATATGAAAACAGAGCCATGGCAGTACGCTAAAACTGTAAGAAATAGGTAGGATGCTGTAAAATAACTTGATGGAAGATTCTTGACCCAACTCACTGCTTTCTGACACTGCTGGAAATACAACTTAAGATTTTCCCGGTCTATTCCTTAGCATTTCTAGGTCTTCTTTTCTTCTGTAAAGAAACCACTTTATTTCAACGTTGGTCACTCTTCATTGCAATATTGATTGTGTGACACAAAGCTTTTATGTCATCTTTCTAACTCTGCACAGAGATTGATTTGAGGCCTTTGTCAGGCCTCTGTATTTCCGTAGCAAAATAGGATTTTTCACAAAAAAGAGGATTGCCTATAACTTCATCTTACCTTATTGCAGACAGGATGGAGCATAAAGTGTGAAAATTTACCCTTCAGTTGTGTCTAGGCTGGCATCAGCTCTACCTAGCAGGGAGGCACCTCAGCTAAGCTCATTAGTTCTCAGGGTGGAATTTTCTGTTTCCCCCAGTATCCCCTCTGTGATGGGATGTTCTAACCATGCAGCAATTGGATATGACAATTTCCAGTAGCTATCTTCTTTTCTGGGCGTTAAAAACTTACTGGAGGAAAGGATACAGCACATACCTCGGACTGATTTTCACCCCCTGAATTTAGTATAACTTTGAATTCATGAGGTCTGCTTGTGGAAGCATTTGGAAGCAGAAGGATCTTCAACAGGAAAAGCGCACTACTGAAGTTTAGGGTGTTCACAGAGCCTCCTATTAATTCAGCAATGCTAACTCAAATTAGAGATTAATCCCATCTGAAGCTATGGCAGCATTTAATTATGGTTTGTCTGTATTGCACATTCCCTTTATTCTTTAAACTTTAAATTTAACCCAAGTTAAATTAACTGAAAATCCTTAAATAGCCAAAGCTAGATGAGCTTTAGTAATGAGGTTAAATCTGAAAATAGTGATCCTCAAAAGTTAATGAATGTTTATATGGCTTGCATACAGATTTTTTCTGAGTTTTGCTTACAAGTGTGGATCCTGTCTTGTCATGCTAATGACAAAATAAAAACACAAGGAAGGAATTTTCCATATGGCACTGTTTTGCCCCAACTCCTTTGCCACCAATGTTACACTGTACAAACTGATAGCTGAGGAGCTTCATCTCTGTAAGCATCCAGTGCCACAGAGCAGTCACACACCCAGGACTGCACAGGAGTGTATTCCCTTTTCCTGGATCATGAACACCTTGTCTCCCACCATCATCCCTGCAAGAGACACATGAAGAAAGGCATGGATTTTTTTTTTCATTCTAGCTGAGCAAATGGTAGACTTCTAAGTATCTTGGGCCAATGGCTTCCTCTACATGAGGAAAATGAGACTTTTTTGGTAATCTGAATACATTCAGAGGCAACTAGCATGGGGCTTTTGAAATAAGGTGTGAATAGCAACACATCCCTCAGATCCTTTATTTTGTTTGACAACATTTTTCTTGTCCCATAGTAAGTTCAAAATTAACTATCACTACTTACATGTGTTACAAAATGTTTAGACAGCAGTCATACACTGTGTAACTGATGGACGAACCTTTTAAGCACAGGCAGTATTCCCAGCAGAGGAAGTACCCCAGCGATATGCTCTGTTCTTGTACCCTCTTACACCCTCTCTTCAGCTTCTTAGCCATCTTCAGTAATCACTATCTTCCAGTGGTACTGGAACAAGCAGGCCCTTGTTTCAGTCCAATTTTAACAATTTTCCTGTGGCCTTTAGAGAATATATTAAACTTTCCTCACTTCCTAGAGATTTCAGGAATCCGAGACTACCCTGGCTTTACAAAGACTGCTGTGAGACATGTCACCAGCTCCCTGTTCCACAGGTCATAAAAATGTCATGGAGAAATCATCTGCTTGTAATGTTGTTCATACTGCAAAGATTATCTAGATGAAGAGGTCTATGGTTTTTCAGATCTAGAATTCTGATCATAGGTACATGATCCGGTACATGATACTTATCTACTCTTTTTGTTCTTCATAGTATAAATTAAGTCCTTTAATCCCAAAATATAAAATCTAAGTGTCATATGACTGGCAGTGCAGAGGCATCTTGGAAGAGGTGGTGGAAACCCTAGAATCCACTAGAACAAGTGGAAACAGCAAGCTAAAGTATTTAACAATAGTAGATATAAGCAAATTATCAAGAAATAAGACTTCAGGAAGTATTTTGTATGTACTTGGTGAGGAATGACATGAAATGCTCTTCAGGGCCATTTCTCCATTACGAAATGCAAATTAAGAGAAAATTGTAATTGCATTGGCTAATGTAAAAAGAAAAGGGTGTGAGAGTCCAGCAGAAGAGAGATATTTTTTCTTCGGGTTAAAATGCACCAAGAAAGAAGAATTGGACTCTCTGCTGGTGGTACTTTATGTTTGCCATTGCTGCCTTAAAAAAAACACAGGCAAGGGTGTAGCAACAGAAGCAGTTTGAGGAAAAGTGAAATTGCTGACTGACCCAGTGATGGGAATCAGTCTGTACTTCAGGATTTGGAGGGACTTGTAGTGATGTGAGAATTAACTGCCTGAGATCTAGAGACCATGACTGTCCTGTCCAGTGGCTTGCCTTGAGGTTACACAAATAATGTTTTCACCAGTTCAAAATAACTCTCTTACCCGCACAGAGGGATCTTATTGGAGCTGCCACAGGTGTCACAGGTGTTACAGAGATGACTTTGTGGCTACACCATTCACCTCCATTTACCACCCTATTTCGTGGTATGTAAGTGAAATATGCAACAAGGCTGGCAATAGACATTTGTGCCTTTTTGGTTTGTCAAGAAGCTGTTCATACAGAGGCAATGTTTGGTTGCTGTTCTGTTCTTGGACTCACAGTCATGAGGTCCCACAGCTCATGTCCCCTTACTCCATCATCTAACCTGATTTTTTTGCTGCTTTTTGTTACCTACCTTTTACTTCTGTCCAGCCCAAATGCCTACTTTTGATGACATTCTCATGCCAGTAAGCTCTGAGCATACTCATTACTGGGGCCCAGTTTATGGTATTTTATCTCTTCAAAGGTACTTTTGTTGTTTGCATTGTTATGGCTGTAGTGTTTGTTCCAAAGGGGCAATAAGAAAAAAATGCATTTTATTAAAACATTGGTTCTTCTGGTCTTGTAAGAACCATGGGATAGACACGCTTTTCCAGTCAGATCTATTTGTACTCTCAGGTTTTTAAGAGATTTTTGTGATGTTTAATTCAATCTCTAGGATAAAAGTCTGGTTACTAGCACAATGTCTCTGTTATCACTCTATCATCAGTGACTCGTTTTTCTAAATTTCATAAAGTAAAGAGACTGTTTAGGAAACTTTGGGAGAAACTGTCCAACTGGAGAAAAAAATCCTATTTTAAGAATCTTGTGGGAGACTTAATGGGGGTTTTTTGTGTCTGTGTATTCATAAATAAAAGGCAGCCCAAACAGGTGCAGAGGGCTGAGGATGAAAAGCTTCTCCTGCCTGGACCTTCCACTGAGCACCATCAAAATATTTCCACATTGGGTCAGAATAGTGAAACAGACTTTCTTGCCAGCAGACAACTTGTTCCCTGTTCTTTTGCCTTGCACTATTTGGGTAATATCCTTAGTGAAATATGTAAGAATGATGGAAAACTAGCTTTTCAACTTTTGTTCTCGCCAGGCTGTCATTGCAAGTGGGGAAAGAATACTCAAGACTTGGGGCAGCCCAACTTCCTTTAGAGGTCTGGGACCTCCCAAGCAGTAAATAGTTTAAAATGAAATTTAAGAAAAAAAAAGCAAAAAAAGAAGGAAATGGGATGAGTGAGAATGACAATGACACAGGGAAAGTAACTGCTAAAATAAATAATTCAAGAGGGCACATGAAAAGGCAGGAGAGAGATTTTGTTAAATTAGAAAAATAAATAACAAATAAAATGCAAATAGTTTTACAATTGTATTATCATGCACATTAATTTCTGGAAAAATTTGATTCCTCATTTCACTCTTCTTCCCTCAAGCCTCTTCCCTCTGTAGCTGGTACCATTCACAGTCTGTGGTGAGGATCTGAACCACCAGAGTCGATTTCAATTCAAAATTCAGACATAAGCAATGGCTTCTGAGCTTGCAATTCCTTTGAGGCTCACCCAACTCCAATTTTGCTTTATTCCTCCAGGGAAAGCATTTTCTCTTTGAAGATAAAGTCCAACCCACTACATTGCAGATTATAGGTTTAGGTTCTCCTTTAGGCAAACCTGTCCTGGAACATTTTATGCACTGTCCCTTCATATCACACTGATAGAGAAAGAGCTCTGACATGTTGAAACTGTAAGTGATGGGGTGATGTTAGGAGTTTAGAAGCCTGGAAAACATTCAGTTCACCAAGCCTCTCTCTGTCTAAATTAACATTAACTCAAAAGCTTTGTGAATTTAATTAGTCCAGATGTTTGAAGGTGCAATATTAATGGTAATTTATCTTCCCTTTTGTTCAAAAAAATCTTGGAATTGTCATGTGAAAGATGGTTACCAGAGGGTTATTACATGTACTGTTTTCTTGTTGTCATGTGCCACAGGCAAGAACAACACTTTGAAGACAATTGTTTCTTTCTGAGACAGAGATAAACTACTGTAAGCTAATTGCTAAGCTGCAGTACAGCAGGTAAAGTAATGGAAAAGTACTGCATTAATGAGTTACAAGAAGTCATCTTGTCTGAAAAATGAGCTTGCTCTGAAAGCACTGATGCCCAATTACAAGTACTTTTCAACAGAATCACAGAATCACAAAATATGCTGACTTGCAAGGGACAAGAACCATTAAAGTCCGGTTCCTGGCCCTACACAGGACAACCCCAAGAATGTGACCAGGTGCTTCTTGAGCTCTCTCAGCCATGGCGCTGTGCCCACTGCCCTGGGGAGCCTGTTCAGTGCCCAGTCACCCTCTGGGGGAAGAACCTTTTCCTGACACCCAACCTGAACCTCCTCTCCCACAGCTCCAGCCATTCTCTCGGTTGCTGTCCCTGGTCCCCACAGAGCAGAGATCAGGGCCTGCCCCTCTTCCCCTCCCGAGGAAACTGTCATTGCAATGAAGTCTCCCCTTCAGTCTCCTCCAGCTGAACACAAGTGCCCTCAGCAGCTCCTTACACGATTCCCCTCAAGGCCCTTCACCACCTCATTTGCCCTCCTTTGAACACTATCTTCTCTGTCATCCTGTGGAGCAAAAACTTTGTATTATTCTGTTAACAGTATTTGGAAAGAAGAAAAATTGTCAGAGTAGATACTTCATTTTAAAATTCAATTCCAAAATTAAATTCAATTTTTATAGGTTTAATACCTGAATTTTCTAAGATGTTTCAGGACAAATTTTGTCATTTGGAAGGTCCTGTTCTCAGTTTCCTTGATGCTGGGAAGTTAAATTTAACCTTTGTCAGTATTTAAACTAAAGGTGGGGTGTGGACAAGGTACTTCTCTTCTGTTTTCCATTCTTTCATGGTTACAATCTCCTCTTGTAAGCTTTCTTTAGAGTCACATATAGAGAAAACATTGCCTCAGTTAAACCTATGTGAGAAACATCACTTGAGAATATCTGAACACATGGCAATTCACACAGGACACCCTTTCAGAAATAGGCGGTGATTTTTGACTGGATAAGGGCCTGGTTAAGCAAGCGCTGAGTTCCATGAGGAGAATCTCTACATTGTCTTCAGTCTTCAAACTGTCACTATTTTTTGAAATTTAATACGCATTTTCTAGTTTCACGGATCTTCTTCCTGTGGGTTTTCATCTCACCTCACTTCTATTTTTTTTGCTCCATAAAATAATGGACTAATTTGAAATAAGCGTGTATGAGAGGCGGAGGAATATATTTTATTTTTAGATGGACTTGTTTTAATCAAATCAAAAGCTTCTCATTTTTAGGAGATTACAAAGATTATTTGAGAGAAAAGCAACTGATTTTCTGTCTGATCTCCACTTGTTGAGAGTTACAGTGAGGCTTGGTGATTTTTTCACCACCCTGACAGAGCATCTGGGGCAAATCAGATCATTTGTTTGGCTGTCACTGACCTCTCACTGATGTATGTTCTGGGGGCAAGATGTCATTCCACTATCCCATGATATCTTTAGGAACATATGACTGTTCATCAAGTTTTACCAAGACTGGGTTTTGTCCCAATTCTAGGCTCCACAGTTCTGTCAGACGTCAGCAAACTCTGCTTAATAGTAGAATCTCTGTACACTGCCTTTCATCCAAAGAAATCAAAGGCTTAAAAATGAATTAAAGTTTTCCAATACTTTCTGGCATATCTCCTGCAAGATTTATCCTGCTGTAATTAAGGCGGCTTTTGATAAATTGGGATCCTTCATCACCCCTCAGCTGTGAGGCCTAGATAGTCCCACTAGGTATTTTGGCAAGATCTCTCATCAAAATTATGAAGATTTTGTCTTAAAACTCCCACTTTTCTCCCCTACAACATGCTGGTTTATGCATTATGCTACTTCTTGCCACTTCTAAAACCGGTAATGAACAAAAAGTACCAGCCTTATTGTCTTGTTTTTGGATGTGGCAGTATATTACCCTCTGAGCTTACCCAACCACACAATTATCCCTAAATTAAAACAGAGAGCGGGAGAGCAAAGAAAAGCAAAGAATGCAGAGTGGGTGGGAATTGGCTGATAGGAAAGCAGCTGGCATATTAAACACAGGCAACTGAAGATGGAACGACACAAGCGTGCTGCCCTGCCAAATCCCTGCAGGGGGGGAAATGTCAGCTAGACTTCAATGAGTAAGCAATTAACATTATATTAGATTACTGAAAGTAAACACTGATTTGGTAAAAAAGCCAGGCAAATCACTGAAATGAAGAACAGTGGGACCCAGATGGGGTAATTTGTGAAAGCTCAAGCCAAAGCCATTCTGTCTGGACTGCCAGCTTTACACATCAGTGTCAGGGTCAGTCGGTATCTCAATGTTGTTAGTCTAAATTCATGTGGCCAGATGCTCCACAGAGGTGAATCTGGGAGCATTTCAACTAAATT
>WEIV01005557.1:19639-34400 GCA_013390005.1 Calyptomena viridis | reverse complement strand
AACAAGCTACTCAGGTAAACCAATTTGCACTAATTGAGCTGGTAGGAGCACATCTTCTTATGCAGATATTCCTTATTCAAAAAGTGGTACAGAAACATAACAAAGTACAGAGAAACACTGGGAAAAGGTCAGCTAATACAAAAGATTCGTGCCCCCTAGACAATTGGCGTTGCAGTTCTGCCCCAGTAACTAAACTGGGGAAACAGAACTTCCCTACCTTTGTAGACAGAGACAAAAGACTGAAAGGTTTTCAAATGCTCCAGTGTCAGTGTTCATCAGAGCTCTAGAATTTGCATCAACTGTGCTGGATGGTTCTCCCCCATCTCTGACACTGCTTGGGAAAAAAATGAGCTGAGATTGGATAGGGCTAGTATTTTTCATTCCCGTCCCTGAAGATACATCCCACCTATGTGTCCACTAGCTCCATGTAATCCCTAAAGAATGTTCTACAGGTCAAGGCATGTTTCTTTCGTCATGTTAAACAGCCATGACACAATGAGATCTGAAACTAGATTAAGATTTTAGGCAGAAATTTAAATTTGTCCTGAATTAATTGTTATTGCTTGTAACACATTTTTGCCTTTTTTCTTTTTTTGGTGTTTTTTTGTGGTGATGCTGGTGGCAAAGTGTTTTTTTTCCCTTTATTCATGTGACATGTTCCTACCGACACGGCCATAAACTAGTCTATAAAGTTCCTTCAGATTGCTTTTTCTAGTCCTCCCTTCTGAGTATGAAACATGGTAAAGCCTGACTCTATTGCTTGCCAAATTCCAGCCATTGAAGAATAAAAAGGAAAGAAAGAAGAAAAAGGGGGGGAAACAAACAAACAAACAAAAACCACACAAACAAACAACAAAACAAACAAACAAAAACCAACCAGCCAAACAAAACCAACACCACAAAAAGACCCACAACAACAATACCCACTCAACTTTGTATTTTCTTGACTCTAAATGCCCAGGGGAGACTATGTGAGATTAAAAATATTTGTGATATTTAGCCAAATTGAGTTACAATTTCTAAATGACCCTGCATATATTATCTACTAGAGATACTGCAAGGAGAAAAGTGGTTAGTGGGTTTTTCTGAAATTCCAGCAGTGTTAAATAAGAGAGGCTTGCATTATCCATGAAAGCTGGATGTGCAACAGTTTGAACTTTTCTTTTAAATGTGTGCAAAGTTAACAAATGGCTTGGAATCAAAGAAGAGAGACAGCAAGCCAGAACTTCACCTGGGATAAATCAGTATTGTTTTAAATTTCTGTAGGCTGGTTCTTAGAGGTGTAGTGCCAAAAAGATAGTCAGAGAGGGCACGGGGTGTATTATTATTAGAAATGTCTGTTGCTTCTATTGAGAGTAAACTCTGACAGGCATCTGAAAGCTCTGTTTTTCTTGTACTGAAAATCTAAAGAAGTGTATCGTAGAAAGTCACAGTCTGAAAATGAGAGGCTTTCCTGGTTTTTAGGAAGTGAGAAATAAGATCATGGTGGAAAAGCCGTTCTAGATATTTCTGGCTTTTGCAGTACAAAATTTAAAATCCTTTATCAAGACTGGTAAATTCTACAATATGNGAATGGTGAGTATAGGTCATGTGTAAACATTAACACTCTTTGTTTGTAGGGTGTTGGAGGTTCCTACCCTGCTTCTTCATCTCCAGAAGAATTCTGAGAAAACTTCTAGAATCTTTCCCTCATCAGCAACTAAAATACTTTGGGGGAAAAAACTGTTGGGCCACATTGTATGTTTGGCATTTGTCTTATTTGTTGTTGAGAATGTTCCTGTCTCTGATTGTACAACAGGAAGTGATTTTACCCATTAATCTTACAGTTTATTGCTCAGAGAAAATTTTCAGTCATGAAGTTCATGGATGCTTTTGTTTTAGAAGTCTTGGTTTAGCAGGAGGAAGTGGAGAAAACCAAATTGGTCATTTATGCATATTTTTAAAACAACTGTGCGTCCAGTTTTAAAAAGACTTGTGCATCCATATTAAATGGATTATATTGCAAGGTACATTGCCCTGTTGAGCAATAACTCATAAGAATTTGTGAAGACACTAAGAAATAACACACACACACATACACACACACAAATATTGGTTTAAAACCTGAATGTTTAAAGAAGGAATAAAAAGGAGTCACAGTGGAATGAAATACCCTAAGAAAATCAAAAAATGTCTGTTCCATAAAGAATGATCTACAGTTTGAAAACACTTCCTAACCTTTCACACTTACAGACTCTTGATTTCAGTTAAATTACTTGCAGAAGTACACGAATGTTTGTTGAGCTCCATCACATACAGACCTGGCCAAGCTCTAAAAGAATTGTGCCTGTAATCAAAGCATGTAAAATAGGCACTTATATACATTGTTGTTTTCTTTTTTCTTTGAAGGTTTTTGGTTGCTTTATTTTGGGTTTGGGGATTTTTTCTGAATTTAATGGCCACAGTGGGATATATTTTGAAGTGGATATACCTGCCACTCATTATCTGTGACATTTTAATTTATTTAGTTTTTTGCTCTTTCCTCCTTTGAGGACCAGTCTGGATTATGTCTGTGCACCAGAGTCAGAATTTCACATTCCACATCTCACATCTGCTGAGGAGGATACTGAAATAAAGAGTGCAATATTTCCACCTACACTTTCTATGTAGCTTTCACTGTCTTTCCAGTCAGCTGTTTGATCCCAGTAATCTATCTAAGAGTTTTCCTGGGAGAAAAAAGGTGGATCACAACTACTGACATGCTCGGAATTATCTTGAGCTTTGCTGAAACTTGTATTTTGACCCTAGCTCCACCTAGGGTCATCCTGCATTGCTAGCAGATTGACAGATACCTTCAGCTAAAAAATATTGATTCCAAAAAAATGACTCACAGAGGGAGAGGCGGGAACCTTCTCGACTGAAGAGGGTGCTCTGAATCACTTGTGTCTTTTGAGAGGCCATTAATGACTGTTTATACTACTTATAAACTCTGAGAACAGATGGACTTGGCAACTTGGCATGCTGTGTTCCGCAAAGAGCAAGCCTGCTACATGCAAAATAAACATATCCCACCAACTCAGGGAGAAGAGAGTGGAAACCTCGGGAAGATATTGGGAGGATAATGCCTAGAAAGCAGCAGAGAGAACAGGGTTCACAAAAGAGAATATGACATTTCTACAGTGTATCCCTCAATCTTTTCAGTCCCTGAACTCACTCTGAGGACGCAAAGGATCTCACCTTAGCACTGGAGTTCAAGTGTCCATGATAGCTAGAGAGAGCACAATCTCATCTCTTCAATGTTTAGCCACACCAGTGGACACTTTCTCTTGTGGACCTGGGAGAGGGAAACCCCTCAGATTAGATATTCTGTGAGGTGCTTGTTTGAAATGTGTGAATATATAGAAACACACAAAGGCTTTGCAGAGCGTACACATTTTTTTCTACACATTTGCACATTTGTTATTCATGAAAAACAGCAACAGTTCATGGAAGATTAAAGAAAAATCCAACTAAAAAAAAACTCATCCAGAACAGAAATCGCAACATCAGAAAGGTGAGTTTTCACCCTCCTTTATCATCTTCACAACATAGACAGCAAGTACAGCTGCCAGATATTTTTGACCATGATTCCTGCTAGTGTGTATAAAGCCCAAAAGCTTAGAAACTGAAATCAACAATGAATTTCTACTTTGTTTCTCAGTGAATTTGTCTAAATTCCAGGTACCTTTATGATATGCATGAAAAAAATACTACCCCTGTATGATGAGATCTTTTTCTCTATCACTCATGATGATTTTAGACATCTTTATTATAGCCATTGCCCTTGAGCACTTTTTTTCAAATTGTTCTTTTAAGAAGGGTTATACTGCTGCTTTTATGAAAGCTATTTACATTTTTGAAAAGCGTCTTCCCTGTTTCTTTTTTTCTTTCTAGTTCCTCCATTGTGTATCTCTGCTACTGCTTTGTGGTAGATTTTAATTGCACCTGAGCATTAAAAGAAGTAAAATACTTGATAATGAAAGTGATGGCCAAAGACTGAAGCAGTACTGTGCTGTGTAAGAGTAATCTGTTTTGCCAGAATCCACGATATGTGATAGCACCACATAATTATTGAATAAGTACTTCCCAAATTTTGTTTGTCTTGACTAGCCAGCACATTGCTTTATCTGCTAATGAGTAACCTGTTATTCAAAGGTGCACCACGAGTTTTCAGACCATACGTGTTCGTACTGCCCAGTTTTTTGGAGGCAGAGCTGCTGCAGTAGAATCTGCGCCAGGAGCAAGCCATTATAGTAATGGATTTTGGCTTCTTGCAGGAGGCAAACCACAGATGTTTCTCCACCCCATTCCCTGGCCCTTGCTGACTGAGCAAGTGCTTTCTTCTGGGGAAAGCATGCCAGCTCCAGTTGAAAATACCACATGATGGAGCACTTAATGTATCCTGCCATCATCACCTGCTGTGATTGAGTTTCCTCGTTTTCAAAACTGCATGTCCTGCTTTAGGCTGAACTGTGTCAGTTGTCAGTTCCACCTACTCAGCTACACTTGGCAAACTTGCTCCATAGTATTAGAGACTTCTCTGTGTCATGCTGAAACCAAAGTGTTGATCTCTTTAATAAGCTTCATTGCGGTCTGGTTTCCAATGTTAACATATGTCTAGCATTGATTTCTGTTATTCACAGGCACATGTGCATATCTGTAACAACCTCAGGAGAAAACGATTAATCTGTTATAAAATGCTGAAATCATTACTTCTTTTCTTTGTTTCAGATACCACCTAACCCATCTTGTCCTAAACTCATTCGGAAAACAAACTCTTGCAAGAAACCCAATCCTAAACTTTTATGCTGCGAACACCTTCACATTCCCTCCCTTGGTCTTCTAGATCAGCTATTTTTTGCTGTCACTGCCTGAGCTACTGCTGATCTGACTCGATTTTAGTCATGCAGGATATCCTAGCATATTCAAGGCTGGAATTTCTTCTTGGAATGGCATAAAATTCGAGGCTTTGCCGAGGTCAAAGATAATGGAGCCGTAAGTATTCATAAGAACTTACATGTAACTAAGGAAAGTGGAAACAGATTTACTTGGTTTTACTGTTAGCAATTTTATCTGGGATCATTCCAGTTCATAACTGGTGAGCAGAGAATGTTAAAACTTTGGAGGGAATCAGAAATATTTTGTATTTTGTTTGCATCAACAGGACACAAAACAAGTTTGGTATTTGGAATAACAATTGGTATTTGGAATACCAATATACTTATTGGTATTTAAAAGCAGGGAGGGGATATTTTTTTCCTTAAAAGAATGTCAAAGCTGAGAATTTCAGTGCCTTCAAGGAAGAAGTAAAAAAGTAAAGACAATGTGCCATCATGAAACGTAGTTTTGTCAACTTCAGTATTTCTTTTCATTAGCTATTTTACCCAACTCTGTAACTTACACACACTATTCATCCTTCAGCTACAGGACAGTATTTCCTCTGTTTGATAACTCATTCCTTTAAATTAAGATCCAAAAAGCACAGACTTTTCAGGGAGTGTATTTTTCCTCTGCTCACTGTCAATACTATGGAAAGACACATTCACACAGTTGAGGGTCTTGTGCTTGTTCTTGATTACTGTAATGATTTAGAATGATAAGACCCTTCTACAAATGTGTGAATATCTCCCATTTTAAACTTTGAGATTACACAAAACCCCTATATGCTTGCCACTTCAAAGGTTTTAACAGACAACAACAAAAACTGCACCAGCTCAGACTAGGGTTACTTGGGACAAACAAGTCCATTTGTAGGTGGTTCTTTTTCCTGAATGTTGGTTGAGTAAAGCTCCTGATTATCTTGATGCTAGAAAGTAGGAAGTGGATAATTCAGCAAAGGATGAATCAATAATTCTTTGTTTCATTGTCATGTTCTCTTGGCTTCAGGGGGAACTTTTCCTGAAAGGTTTAAACCTCTGGTACTGCACAGAAGTAACCACTAATGGTATGAGTTTTTAATAATTAGAACGGGTTGTTTGCTTTTCTTTTTAATTTCAAAATTATGAGCCCACAGCCATGACCCCAAATCTTGAAGTCAAACGCCCTCTTCTGGTCATGAACTGATTTTCTTTGTGTTATAAATGAGATGTTTAGTATGACAGTTTGTTCTAGGCAACACTCCTATTTAACTGCAATTATTTTATTTTAATTTTTGTCTTGTGAAGCTGGTCAGATTGTTGAGTGGATTAAGCTGTTCGTGTTGTTTGATTGATGGTTGTTTTCTGCCAAATCTTCTTACTGTGTGTCTCAGGGAGAAAGAAACTAAAAAATTAGTAAGTCGGGGGGAAAGCAAAAAATGTTTGTAATTTTTGTGACAGGGTGTTTTAATGTCCACACTAAAATCAGGGNGCTTTTGTCATTCCATCCCACGGGCAGCAGCTCCTCCAGTGCTGTCGCCACGTAGGTCACCTTTCCACAGGTTGCAGTCCTTCAGGTGTAGCTGTTCCAACGTAGGTTCTCCACGAAGTCACAGCCTCCTTCCAGCATCCATCTGCTCCAGCGTGGGGTCCTCCAGTCCTCCATGGGCTGCAGATGAATCTGCTCCCTGTGGTCTCCCATGGGCTGCAGGGGAGACAACCCACTTCACCATGGTCTGCACCATGGGTTGCAGGGGCCCCATTCCGGTGCTTAAGGCATCTCCTCTCCCTCTCTTCCACTGACCTTGATGTTAATCACAACTTCTCACTCTGCTCTTCTCTAAGCGCCTGTGTTTGTCTGCCAGAACTTTTCTTTTCTCTGTCTTAAATATGTTATCACAGAGGTGTTACCATAACTCCTCATTGGCCTGGCCTTGACCAGCAGCGGGTCCAGCCTGGAGCTGCCTGACATTGGCTCTGCTGGAAATGGAGAAACTTCTAGCAGTTTCTCAAAGAAGCCTCCCCATAGGCCCCCCTGCTAACAAGAAAAAAACCTGGCCACTAAAAACTACCACACAGGGCCAAGACACAAAGTAGTCAGGAAAAACCCTTCCATGAATGTGTCCTGAAAAGTTCACGACTGGATAGAAAAAGGAAAAAGGAAAAATACAGGAATGCCCAAGGTCATAACACAAAAAATCTGTGATAAGGTCAGGAATTCAACCCCAATTTAATGAGTTTTCATCACCTGTGACAAATGAAACAAATTCAGACTCTAAGACACCTAAGTTCAATTAGGAAGGGGAAGGGAGAGTAGAAGCACTGAAATACTTATTCATCTGAACTGCAAATGCATGAGGACATTCCCCTTCTTTAGAGCAGTTACATGACTTTGCCTTTAAACACATGACCACAACTTACCACCTCTCTTACTACCCCTTTTCCTTGAGATACTTCTGGTTTGCAGCTGTTCTACATGTCCAAAGGGCAAGTTTGTCACTACAGAGCACCTCATCGAAAGCAAGCAGGAGAACTCTTCCATTTATTTAGCTGACACGTGCTTTGCTTAAAAGCATGCATGCTGTTAAGAAATTTAGGAAGCTATGAAAAGTAAGGAGCTTGAGGATGGGTGATGGGCTTGTAGCCAAAAGCTTATTTTTCACAGCTTATCATGGAGGAAATTCATTGACTTCTACATTTCTTTCTTATACACCAGAATGATCAGAAATTCTGAGCTGGGAGGTGAAGAACAGCCTTAAATACCCAGAGTAGTGGTTGTAAAGTCACAGCAGCTTGAAACGCCACAGACATTAAGTAATGTGGCAGTTCATCAAACATACCTTTAAGCCTCTGTGAACTGGTAAGGCTACCAATCAGGTTTCCATGAGAATCCTCTGTGGGTGAGCCCAGCCTCCCAGAGCCCTGTATAACCTGGGAGATACTTCAGGGGAGAGCCTGCACAAAGTCTTCCCTGGGAGGGACTTTGGTGTCCTGCCATATCCACATAACCAACCTCCTAGACAGCTCTGCCCTCTTGCTACCCTTTGATCTGTTTTGGCCTGGTTTTGCACAGTACAGCTTTTTGTGTATTTCCCTTTTTCTGGATGGAGAAGGGCATAAGGATTGTCCAGCAGCCTGTCTTGGATTTTCCCAATGCTCTCAAGAGACAGGCAGTGGGAAGATCCTATGCTGACCAAGCAATCATCAAAGTATGAAAAATTTCTGGAGCAGAGGCAGTGGCTGTCTTACAATGTGTGCTATTTTTCTCATGGATTAAATCTGTTCTTTAATTGTGAGTCCTGAAAGCAGGAATGTGGTGGTTTGGGGTTCTTTCAGGTGGTAAAAGCCAGTTTCCAGAATAACTAGTGAGGTTGTTTCCATAGAAAGCACAGGCATGTAATAGCAAACGCTATAAGATAGGATGTACAGGACAGTAGAGATAGAAGGAAATAAAAGCAGTACTTAAAATTTTTCTTTCAGGAGAAGTCCTTTCAGAATGATGCAGAGAAAGGGAACACTCTCTTTCAGGGTAGTGTGAACAGCTATTATGCATTAGAGGATATTTTCTCCTCAGGGAGAGAAGTGCCAGCCCCCTTCTGCCAGAGGACTCTGCAGTCAGGATTTTACACCCTTGTGATTGCCTTGAATGAGCAGTGCCTGTCCCTGCTGAGGTACTCCCAAATACAGGTCAGCTCTCCAGGTCAGGTTTGGGGGTCAGACCCTCAGCTTGGGATTGGACATGCCACTGTCCAGCTCTGTGGAAGAACTTCCCCTGGACCAAAAAGCATATTTAATGCACGGTTGTGTAATTTAATTTAAAAAAAACCAGCACACAGCCTCCTTGCTTCAGGCAAGTAGTGGTACCATAACCATCTAGAGCTTCAGCTTCATGAATTTAGTCTGTAGTACAGAATAAATGTGTCAAGACACATTACTATAAAAGGTTTCTCAATATTGTTGCACATTGCTTTCACCAACAGAAGACATATGAGATGAGGACAGCTGAAGATGGTTTCTGTGGCAGATTTCTGTGTCATGTGTGGATATGTTTTTTTCTCCTTTTTTTGAACTAGAGTCCTAAATTATAAAAGCTTTTTTCTGCTGCCTTTTGTGTTCATGTTTACATTTTACATTCCTCTTAAGCCTACCTGCACTCTCCCCCCTGAGGACTTTTTAAGCCTTGCTGTGACCATCTGATTTATCTATTCTTTGGCTTAAGGATTTTTCATGTCTGCAGACTACCACCATGGAGAAAAATTTGGTGGGGAAGTTTTTCCACAGTTTAAATGAAGGCTACTGCTGCTAAGTAGATAGCCCCGACCACATGATCTGGATTTCTTATGTAGCAGAGCTTTCTCTGATACATCACTGTCTAAGCTCAAATTGAATGCAGTAAACATAACCCTCAATCCAACATGAAAGAAGGAGAGCTCATCTTGATGACAGCTCCTGATCGGAGTCGAAAAGGAGATTAAACTTTGCATGGAAATGAACTCCAAATGCAGCAGTTCGCATGGAGGGGGATACTCAGAGGAGAAGGGAAGAAGAATGGAAATAGAGGTCATGGATGTGGCTCTTTGGACTAGAGACAGCTTGGAGAAAAAGGGAGAGACACAGCTGGGTTTACAAGAAAGGATCCTTAAAGGATCAATTACTCTAGTCAAACTCTGCTAGTCAATACCTGCTGGTGGTCTGAATTTTTACCAAGAGTGTTGGTGCTATCACAGTAAGTGCACACGTGGCATTTCCTAAACTAGCAAGAACAAATTAGTGAGGTTACACACAAAATGCAATCCAGGCCACTCTGGAATACTCCCTGCCCTGTCTGATGGGGAACCTAGCCCTTCCACACAGACTGATTGAGCTGCTAGAAACACTTTAAGCATCCTGGTCTCTCTGGTTTGTGTGTCTGTGCGTGCGTGTTTATTTATTTCTATGATTCAAAAATTACCATTTCAGATCCTGAAAAGTTTTAGTTTAATCTACAATGGGTTAAATGCCCATTGTGTGACATTTTCCAGCACAGAAATAGACAGTTAGACAGCCTGTGCTGTAGGCATGTAACAGCTTTGAGCCAGTATCTCTGAGGCAGCAAGAGCACTCAAACTTTTTAGAGCAAAGCCAGGCTTTTGTCATTCTTCCCAAGGCTAATACTGTTGAGTGCTAGTTCTTGCTGGTTTAATTTATTAAGGTGAACATAAGATTGCACACTATCTTCTTAAAAGTGAGCAAGAAAGAATATGAGACAACAACAGCAAATCAAAGTACAGCAACTAAACAAAACTAACATCTTGGTAAAAGGATTTATTTCTAATCTGAGGATTAACCCTGCTGTTTTCTCTTAAAATATCAGTATGCTGCCTTTTCTTTCCTTTGGATTGATGACTAAGAGCTTCACCCACTGGTGGGAAAGTCAGTTCTCTCTGACACATTTTTGATCTAAAGAGACATAACCTCTGCAAACAGGGGCACCCTGTGTCGGAGCAGAGTGGAGTTCCATTCAAACAAGGAGTACTGTATCAGTGTGGAGAAGGCACCAGCCTGGGAATGAGCATCGCAGACAAATGATGAGAGAGCGAGGTCTGGAGAAAGCAATTTTTTGTCAATGTGTCTTATTACCTTCATGGAGAGCAAACTCTGCCAGACCCCATGAAAATGTGCCATGAATTGTCAGATGCCTTCCTCCAGGCAGTGTCTGGGCAGGGGGTTGTGACCTTGAAGGTGGTGCTGGCTGAACCTGGAGTACAGGTTCATACCTGTATCCACTTCACCAGGAGGACAAGTGGCTCCCTTCAACACTCTGGCACAGTTAATCCTGCGCTGCCACCAGGAATGCAGACCAGACAGCCGGCAGTGCTTTGCTGCTTTGAGAAGGGCTCCTAGACATCAGCAAAATACAAGGATCATATATGGACAAGGATGCAGGGGCTTGGGAGGCAATGCTTCTTCCTCCCCAGGGCCCAGTGTCTTCCCTAAGGAGCACTTTGGCTTGATGATGAGCTGCCACTGCTGACAGATGCTGTTAAGGATGGCTCTCCTGACACCAGAGCTTCTCTGAGAGAGGTGGATTCTGCCCTGTCTTGTCATGTACTGTTTCTTAAAACAATTTAAAAAAAAAATCCTGGCTTATTGTGAGGTGAAGGATACTTATGATTTTAGAGAAGACAATTTCTAGGCATATTTCCTCAAAGCTGATCTGAAGACACTACAGATAATAGGCAGTTAGTGGTGTAACACAAACTTTTATTAAAGGCTTTTATTAAAATGAGGTACTAGGATAGGATGCTGAAATAGCTCTGAATGAAGCACAGCTCTGCAGTTATCATCATATGTTAATGCTTTTTCANGAGTTCCATTCAAACAAGGAGTACTGTATCAGTGTGGAGAAGGCACCAGCCTGGGAATGAGCATCGCAGACAAATGATGAGAGAGCGAGGTCTGGAGAAAGCAATTTTTTGTCAATGTGTCTTATTACCTTCATGGAGAGCAAACTCTGCCAGACCCCATGAAAATGTGCCATGAATTGTCAGATGCCTTCCTCCAGGCAGTGTCTGGGCAGGGGGTTGTGACCTTGAAGGTGGTGCTGGCTGAACCTGGAGTACAGGTTCATACCTGTATACACTTCACCAGGAGGACAAGTGGCTCCCTTCAACACTCTGGCACAGTTAATCCTGCGCTGCCACCAGGAATGCAGACCAGACAGCCGGCAGTGCTTTGCTGCTTTGAGAAGGGCTCCTAGACATCAGCAAAATACAAGGATCATATATGGACAAGGATGCAGGGGCTTGGGAGGCAATGCTTCTTCCTCCCCAGGGCCCAGTGTCTTCCCTAAGGAGCACTTTGGCTTGATGATGAGCTGCCACTGCTGACAGATGCTGTTAAGGATGGCTCTCCTGACACCAGAGCTTCTCTGAGAGAGGTGGATTCTGCCCTGTCTTGTCATGTACTGTTTCTTAAAACAATTTAAAAAAAAAATCCTGGCTTATTGTGAGGTGAAGGATACTTATGATTTTAGAGAAGACAATTTCTAGGCATATTTCCTCAAAGCTGATCTGAAGACACTACAGATAATAGGCAGTTAGTGGTGTAACACAAACTTTTATTAAAGGCTTTTATTAAAATGAGGTACTAGGATAGGATCCTGAAATAGCTGTGAAGGAAGCACAGCTCTGCAGTTATCATCATATGTTAATGCTTTTTCAAATAATCAATGATAACAGCAAAAATTTTGTTATAACCAAATCACTAAGTTAATCAGTTACAGCATATGATTTGGGATTGTTTAATCATGTTTACACAAACTATTTTGTTATAGTACGAAGTGTTCAGTGGTATCACTGTGAATCATTGCTGGAAGTTCAATTATTACATGTGTTTGGCTGTTCCCATGAAAGACAAGGTCTCTTCTGAATATAGGTGAAAATAGGGCACAAAATCTCTACTTGCTTGCATCAGTGCACACTGCCTCACACAGAGCTCTGATGAAGTTATCTAATCAGAAAACAACTCAATGAGTTGCAACAACTTCAAACCTAAAAATATAGCAGCAAAAAGGCACTTCTGGAAAAGAAATATTTACATATTTAGAGATCTTGCTCTTTACCTTCTCCTTAGAAGTGTCATTTCTGTGACTTGTCGTCTTATTTTTGTGACACTGCACAGCCCCAGTAATGTGGGGTGAATGTGAGAGCATTGGAAATGGTCTAGAGCCATCCAAGCATTACTTGTGCCACTGGCACCATGCCCAGGGACTCATAATCAAAGAATTCAAAAGGTACAAGCCATAGGGCATAGCGCAGGGAACATCAAACAAGGTTCCTGGCACCAGAAAACTCTTCCTAAGCCCTTTCATGAAAGTAGGCTGTTACAGTGAAAACAGGATGATGTTCCTGACTGACATCTTTGAAAACCTGGATGATTTATCACGTGTCTTCCACACAAAAAGTAGCTAGGCTTTTAAATCTCTGGAATTCATATATTCATGAGAAATTTATCTCTATGTGAGATTGTTAAAAACCTGGAATTAATCCATAAATTGATGCACTGAAAATACATTTTGAGGAAATGTACCAATCAAACATTAATTTATAAAACAATATAATAACCTATATTAAAAATATAAATTATTTATTAATTTNTTGTCATAACACCCACGAGTTGTTTTCATCTTATTGGTAAAAGGGAAGGGGCAAGAGACTGTCTGGGTGCTTGGCATCCAGCCAAGGTCAACCCTTTACAAACATAATTAAACATTTTTTAAACAAATACTGGAATAGATTTCAAGAGAAGGGAAGCTCATGAAAACCTAGACACTTTTTTAATGGAAGGCTGGAGAAGACTTGTGCAGGAGAAATTGTCCTGTAGGTCATATTGAGCACTGTAGATAGTCCCTTCAAGACCTAAAATTAAGGACTTTGCAAATCATCACCCTTTCATTACTTTTTACTGTAGACATGAAAAGAAGAAATATTTGTAATTACAGCTGAGGTAGAAGTGGTAATTCTTTCTAAAAAAATCTCATCTTTAGCTTTATTTTTCTGTTTTGCAGTGTATTCAAGCCAAAACTGCCTGTGTTTAGTCAAGGGAGATGTATGAAAGCTACTTTCCCAGTCACAATGACCAACAGAAGACAAATAACTACATACTGACTCTGTGTCTGAAGAGAATTTACGTCCAAATACATTTGAATACATATTTGAATACATGAATTAAAGTAGCCTGTGGAAAAATTCGTGGTTATTAACCAGTAGGGTTTGCCCGAGCTTCTGCCACCTCTTCTGTTGAAATTGTTCTTCTTTAAATGTATCAGGAGCAGACCAGAGAAGTAAAGAAAGTTTCCAGAGTAAGAAAGATAGTATTTTATTTGCAGGGATAGGGCGGACATTTAGATATAACCATGGAGTCCTGGACTTACCTTCCAGTATGACCTTTGTCCATGAAAGTTATACAGTCTGGCTCCCTTCTCCTTGTCTTCGACAAAAGCCCAAAACCGGTTCCAGTCACACTACTTTTCTGCAAGACAGCAGTGCAGTGAAATACCAGGTGCTTAAGATCTCTATCCAGTCACTTAAGATACTCGAGTGATGCACTGAGTGGAAAACTGTATTTTGTATGGATATTGTTTTATTTAATTTGTGTGATTTGTATGGATCTTCTGTGATTTAATTTCCTTTCCTCTGAAAGACTGTACACAGTTATGTGCAGAAGGAGAGTGTGTATATTTCAGTCAGTCCCTCACTGTGCAGAGATTGCTTGTCAAGGTGTCAATTTGTGGCAGAGAAACTGAGGAATTCTAAGTCTGGAGGGACATTTGCTAAAGACTTAACACCATACTAGTGTTGCTGCTTTCTCTTTTATGTTATCTGCATTTTTAGAAATTGTGTGCCTGATTTCCCATGAAGTAGAACCAGCACCAATAAAATTTGCTGGAACCACATTGGATCCACTCAGAAATAGGGGCATTCAGGTGCCTTGCAAAACTGCCCCAGTGGTTTCACGTGGAGACACCTCTGCAGAATAAAAACGAGAGTGCAGAACACAAGGACAGGCCAGCCAGGGTCAAATCTTGGGGTACGTCAAAGCAGAGCTCTGCAGAATGAAAGTGGAGTCTGCTTTAAGATGCCAACACTGGACAGCATCTTCTGCCTTCTACACAGGGAAGACCCCATCCTGAGTGCAGACAGAAAGGCAAGGCAGCAATTTTTCACGGTTTGCCAAAAACTCTGAGCTAACTCTGCAGCTCAGGTCCAGCTGAGCATATTGGCTCCAGCACCTTGAGTGACCCAATATGCATTTCTTGGCACGAAGGCCCTGTGAATCTCAGATGACACTTCTTTGGTATAGGGTAGAGTGCTTGCGTGTGCCCATTTCTAATAAAGCACCACACT